>JXTC01000004.1:1267277-1416184 GCA_002914845.1 Trema orientale
GGGGGAGAGAAAGGAGCAGAAATAGTAAGTAGTAAGTAGAAGACTTGCCCACGTGAATTGAGAATCATTTGAGACTGTTTACTCTACATTTTATTATAATATCTTATCCACACAAGTATATCGTTGGATTCCAGTTAATTTTCAGTCAAAACGCCTTAAAACGAAGCCAACAAGAGGAGAGCATATCATATACAATGAATACTTGTCAAAGTAAGCTCTAAAACAGATTTTGTTAGGAAGAACAAAAGAATACTATTGGGTCAAACGCGGACGTCAAACACCGTTATCTTCTATAATTTATCAAAATGGGTCCTAGTGATATATGGCTGCCCCCATTATTGACAAACCCAATTAGACTCGTACTAAGCTGCTAGTGTAGGCTGTATGGCATGGTCCTACTCCTACCCTCACCAATGACCAAAAAACTAGTCTAATATCCGGTGGGAAAGAAAGAAAAAGCACAAGGGATGAAAATACAAGAGATAGGAAGAAAAAGATATTATTTTATTGTCATTGTGGTACGTATGAAAAAAAAAAGGGGTATTTAATATAATTACAAGGATTTATATTACCTGCACTCTCTAATTTTTTTTCAAGTATTAATCAGGTCCCTAGATTCTTTTTTTTTTTTTTTTGTAATTTTTAGATCTCAACTTTTTACATTCGTATCACTTTAGTCACTTTTTAATTTTTTTTTGTTTAATTTAACAATTATCTAATAGTTTTAATATTATTTGGTCCCCCACTTAGGTCCTTATTTTTTATTTTGTAGCTTTTGACTTCTCAAAATTTATTTTTTTAACACTTAGGTCATTTTCAATTAATTTTGAGTTAAAATCTAACTCTAATCATATTGGATTAAATAAATTAATAAAAACTACTAAATTCGAAAGTAATACCAAAATAATTCAAGTAGATATCCATTAAAATACATACCAAAAATACACATATCAAAACACATGTTTTTTTGTATAAATTAATGTCCATTTGTCAGTTAAGAGATATTTAAACTATTTTTAAATGATTTCGAGTTCATAAAATTACAAAAAATGAATTTTATAACTATTGACAAGAAATCATCATTAAATGGTACATTATTTTCTCTTGTTATATCCATGTATGTATCGATCGATATCTATTCATAATACTAATTTTTGTATTATTAGCTATTATTATCGTCAAAATCCATGATTTTCTATAAATTAATGTCAATTTGTTACTGACTTGTTCTCGTGTGGGATTTCTCCCGTGGATATCTCAATTGCGGCCCCATGCGAGCGTCCGAATGGGCGGTGGGCTCGATTAGACTCTCGTTGGCTCGATTAGACCCTTGTTTCTTCGATTTATCCCTTGTTGGCCCGATTAGACCCTTGTTGCCTCGATTTGTCCTTTGTCGGCTCATGTGCGCGTGTCTGGGCAGCGCGCGCGCCACCTGGGCCATGTGCTCGAGGGTCTTGGCACCGCGCGCCCAGGTCTAGACGCCGCGCGCACGGACGAGGCCACGTCTGCGCCAGACCTTGCAGCGCGCGCGGGGGTCCGTCGTTGCTCACGGTGACTGGGCACCGCGCACACCGACGGGGTCATGCGCGCACGGGTATGGGCACCGTGCGCACGGACGCGGCCATGCGTGCGCGGGTCTGGGCACCTCGCGCACGGCGACTGGGAGCTAAATACAACGAATTTTACCACGTAATGGTCTAGAACTCGTTACGTTTTGTTTTAAGCATTATTTATGAGTTTTAATTGAAAAAAAAAAGATTGATGAGTTTATGGAATTAGAGAAAATGAATTTTATCACTATTAGTAAGATTTAACAATTAAATCATACAATATTATTGGTAATAAGAATTAACTAAAAATAATATTGATGTTTACATTATCTTTTTCGAAAAATGCCTTATTGTGTATTGAACATTCCGTTGGTAGTTTTCATTATTTTATTTAGAACAATTTGATTAGGATTATATTTTAACTCAAAATTAATTAAAAAGGACATAAGTGTTATAAAAATAGAAGTTAAAGGAGTTAAAAACTACAAAATTAAGAATAAGGATCTAAGTGATATATTGTGTAAAGGTTGAGGACCCAAGTGATACTAAAACTGTTAGATAACGGCTGAATTAGACAGAATAATTGAAAAATAACTAAAGTGATACGAATGTAAAAGGTTGGAAATCTAAAAACTAAAAAAAGAAAAAGAAAAAAAGAAAGTTGAGGACTTGATTAATACTTGGGGGAAAAAGTTGAGAATCACATGTGATATAAACCCTAATTACAATTATTTTGAATATAATCTTTTATTTTGAAATTAATGACAAATTCGGAGTTATGTCTAAGTCCAATTTGTACAAGTTTTTTCTCCACATTTTCTATCGATTTCGAGAGTTTATCATTTGATGGGGAGCCCACACACATGACTTTTTCACTCTCATTTTTAACTTCCATCCCATACTCTTTCATGCCAAAGAATACATTTTCCACGTGCTCTTGATTTGTTCCTCGTGCATTTTCTTTTTTCTTTCTTTTCCTTGTACCCAATATAGCCTAAAGATACAAAGATCTCTCTCAATTTTCATTAAATTATGTCTCTAAGGCTATGTTTGACAGGAAAAAAAAAAGAACAAATACAAGGGATAAAAAATAAGAGTATCATAAAAGAAAATGTTTTTCCTTTTTAAAGTTGTTTGGTATCCAAAAAAGAAAAAAAAAATAGAAGACGAGGAATTCGTGAAATTATAATTTAGCAAATTTAAATTTATTAATTTTTTTTGAAGACTTAAAGCTAAGGGGTAAATAAATAATATTTTATCAATTGCAATTTACATAAATTTTCGCTTTGGCTACACTCCAATATATTATTTTTTTTTCCGTTTTCCTTTTCTCTTCCATAATTTTTTCTCTCATATCACATAACCAATTTCCCACTTTCTCTCAACATTTTTATCCTTCATTTTCTTCGTCTCTCATGTCCCTTATACCAAACATAACCTTAATATCTATAAATGTTATTCTCATCACCATGGCACGGTTGATAGATATTTAAATCATTTATTAAAGTGGACTTTATGTAAGTCTCATGTGAGAATGCGTTTGACCTTAGTAAAATCATAGTATTATGAACAAATTATATTTATGCCACTCCGTTATTAAATAATTCATCGTTTTGTCCCAATACGAAGTATGCATAAAAAATTCAGACGAATGGCTAGCACAACTTTTCAATCTCCAATGCCGAGAGGGTAAAAGCCATATGCATAAGAAATTTTGTGAGAGGAAAAATTGGATGCATAGGATTATTTCTCTTCTCTCACAGTTATTGGGGGTTTGCTAAGGACTCAAGAGACGTGATGTTCAGTTTGAACGGTTCAGATATAGACATGCAATGGGCAAGGTCGCGGGGCCCACACCCCCCGCCAAAAAACAAAGCATTCAAATCATGTTCCACTCACACCGTACTTTTGCTTTGGTCAGTCGGCTCCACACGTGCGTCACAGAAACCTATGCGTTATGCGTGATTAAACAACCCAACCCCCACCCCACGCCGAATGCCTTTGTGGGACCACCTTACCCTTGACGTGTCACCGGTACTGTTCAACACGTGAACCTGGACCCCTCTCCTTTTTTTTCTTTTCCATTTTATTTGTTTTTTGGCCCCGAAAAAAAGAAAATAAAATAACGACTCGCCGGTCGCGCTGCTTGGCTGGGGTTTAGCCATGACTGGGATTAATATTATTAATAATATTATTATTATTTTTATCTCCAAATCAAATTAGTCATAATAAATGGTTATTAAAGAAATATAATTACTCAACAACACGGGAATTATTATGGTCACAGATATAATCTAATTGATAATCACACCCATTTTTAATATAGAAGTATTGAGTTTAAATTCCCATCCTAATGGTCGAAAAAAAAACATGGGAATTATTTATTATATTACCGTATATAAAAAAAGAGTGCAAACTCAGGACCCGGTAGCAACAAAAGTTAATTTGAGATACTGATTAATAAATCATTGAAAACCAATGTGCCTTGGCTCAAAATAAAATATCAGCTTTGGACTAGGCCTCATGCAACGAATTTTCAAGCATTTTTCCTTATTATTTTTTCCAAAAAATAAAAGTTTTCAAACCACAGTATTCATAATTAGGAAGAAAAAATAAAACAAAAAATAAAAAGAGGATAACTTCGGTCTTAGCACGGAAACTTGTGGTAATGAGCACGTGCGGACCCAGGTAAACCTGAAAGAGACGGGTCCGCTAGCTGGCAACTTAAGCCATAATGACAAACCAAACGAGACTTGCCGCACGTGCGGAGCTTGGCCACGTGGGCCAGAGGCGTGTGCCTGCCGTCCCCGTTTACTGGGTCCCACTGACCCCCTTTTTTTTTTTCCCATATTTCCAAAAGGAATGGTTGAACGCGTGAACTGCCATGCGGTCTTCACTTGTTCAAGGGGCCACGTGGGGGTCCATCTGCTTCTTTTGTGTAATTGAACAAAGCTTTTTAATTAGTGTAATCACCTCCCTCATTATTAATTTATTATTGTTATGTAACTCGCACGTGCACTTTTTTATTTTACATTTATGACCTTCCTCTTCGTATGAATTTCTTTTTATCAAAAGCTTTTTCCTTTTTTTTTTTTTTTCCCGAAGAGTATGATTACAGATTATTAAATACATGATTGGGTCGTTTCTAAACCGATATCGGTTTCTCTAATGTGCCATTGCGCATGCAGATGAGCATTGTCCATGGTCCAAAATATCGACAAATCTCTAATTATTATTGCTAATCCGACAAGGACTTTAGGACACAAGACAATTAGACAAACCCTAACATGAATTAGACTTATTCATATTTGAAAAATAAAAGATAATGTAAACCACCTTGTTTTAATGCAATAAATATGAAATTTCTCGAATATATTCTTTAAAACTGCTCAATAGCCTAATATGTTATCAGAATCCAATATAGACTTGCTCTTTTTTTTTTCAATTATCTTTTTTTTTTTTTGTGACAGAAAATGATGGAATAGACGACGGAAAGAGAGACAGTTGCTTATTTATCAAAGTGTAAAGTAGAATTTATTTATTTATTAATTACTGATGTGTTGTCATTTATTTTGCCTTAAATAGTAACATGCATGCATTTACTGCCTCTACATATGAAATGACTATATTGCATCACTTTTCACAAATCAAGGATCTTTTCCCCGTAAAAAAAACATGTTGATATTACTTTGATTAATTGTATTTTCCTATTTAGTGTCAATATCAATCTAGTTAAATATATATAAATGCCATAATTAAGTAGGGTTTTTTTTTTAAAAAAAATTATCTATAAGTATTTTTTTAGCATTATTTAATGACTATCATGATTTGAGTATTTAAAGAAAATAATAATAATAAATATACATTATTTAATATTTTTTTCATTCAGTAAAACAACACTTATACTAAATTAGCGTCTTATATATACATAGGTAATTTTTACCAAATTGCCTGGCACAAAAGCTATAACGGAGTAGGAAGGCAACGGGTCGGGTTCGGGGCGGATATATATCTATCATGCTCCCGTAACTAAGGGAAAAAAATCAAATTCATACCCGTTTACCCGTTTAAGTTGGTATGGTGGGTTCGGGTATTACCCGCATGGGTAGGCGCGTACCCAGGTTCCCATACCAGGTAAAAAATTAAAAAAATATTATTTGAATAATTTGAAAAATAAAAAAATATATGAATTTAAAGAGAAAAAAAAATCTAATGACAATATCATATACTAAAATTAATAATACATCAATAATACAACCTAATTTTTATATATAATTAATCGAGTCAGGTACATGGGGCGAATACCCTATACCTGTACCCAGATCGAGTTTTTGAATTGGTACCTTTATCCGCTCTGTTTACCTGAATAATCATGTATTATACGACCCACCTGCGGATAAATGGATTGGCGGTATAATCAGCATCCCTGTAACAGAGTATCAATTTCTATATAAATCCGCCAAAAAAGGGTCAACAAGTTTTATTAATTTTTTATTTGTGTATATTCTTTACTCGGGACCACTTTAATGACTGGCTTTCTTCTAAAGTGAAAACGGCCAAACACAAAGAGGTATTTGTTTTTCCTCGACATTTTTTCTTTATATATTTGGTCTACTACACGCTCGACAATATTTTTACTTTAGATTTCCCTCTCATGTCATTACAGCCAATTGAGCTAAATTCCAAAAATTGCATGCTGTTCGCCTGAAATTATTATACAACATGTTGCGAGCCACAACTTTAAGAATTATTATACCTTCATGCATGAACTCAAAATTAAGTACTTTACCATTTATAACCTTATTATAGGGCCTACAAATTATCTATTGGTACAAATAATAGTGAGGGATCAGGAATGGAACCATTACCTGTGTTAATTCTGATCAATTGCCTCACTTGATTAATAAACAATTGTTCCTTTTTTTTTTCCCCTGTTCTTTATCACTTCACCAAATTGTCTAGCAACTATATATGGGCTGTGGTCCAAATTAGTCAATTTCCATATCAGGTCCACTTGCTGTCTTCTTCTTCCGAGAGAAAAACCATAGTTTAGGGCCTTAGGCTGACCCTATTCTCATGGACAACGCCTTTGCTTGGTTTTTTAACCCATTAAAACAAAACCCAACAGGCCCATTTGGGTTCTTGTCACTGTCCAACTTACTGGGCTTCCTATTCGGTAGGGAACTGGACCTAATTAGGAAGGGCTTCTTACAAAATTCCAGGCTCAAAATACCAAAAATTGAAAAATTCTGGGCTCGTTTTTTGAAAATCCTGCATTGATTTAGAAATAATATCACTTTTTAGAAATTTTATTGGAAAAATAACACTTTCAAAAAATTTAGAAACTAACCATTTTCCTTCAAAATTGCTATTTTTCAATAGTACCCGAGGTAATCAGTTAGGTTAATTAAGGTAATCAATCCAATTATTTGAAGTAACTGATCAAGCTATACCTCAGGTAACTCGACTATCTACCTTAAGTATCACGTCAATTAATAAAAAGTTATATTTTTCTAAATACTTTTAAAGGTAATGTTTTTACAATTAAATCCAGTATTTTTCGATTTCAAATTCCGAGATTTTTCAATTTTTTTGAAAAATTATCATAAAAAATCAAATTTCCTCAATTAGGAACAATATGGGCTAGAATGACTCTATAGGACTATTTTTTAAAAGGGGAAATACATAAATACCTGTTTCTTAAGTAGATTTTCATAAATACCCATATTTAGTTTTATTTCATCAATACCCTTTTATACATGTTTTTGGAGATATATATATGTATACCACTAGTATTTTACACATAAAATGTATACCGCAGATATGAATTTACATTATAAATATAAACTACATGTACAAGTTTATATTGCAAATATATAGGGGTGGCAATTCGTGTCGGGTTCGTGTCGGGTTGAAGTCTAATATATACACAAATTATGTCAACCCGACCCGTGACCCGTCGTGTCAGAAAACCATCAACACTAACCCGACCTGCACCTAAAACAGGTTGACCCGAACCCGACCCGCACAACCCGCTTTAGTGAATAACATCTAACTCACGACCCGATTTTGACCCGTCAACCCCTTTTTGACCCGCCAACCCGTTATGACCCGTATTTTTCTGCTTATATTTTCTTTTTCTAAGCCTATTATTGTCTCATTTTAAAATAAATAAATTAGGGACAATTTATAAATATAACTAATAACTTATAATACCAAACACTTACACTGTACAAATTAAATATATCTATAATAATAGTCATAAACAAATTAAATAAAAAATATTTTTATAATTTAATTTTATATATATTTGTTGGCGGGTCAAACGGGTTGACCCGAACCTGACCCCCCCCTTTTTTTTTTATTCGTGTCAGGCGGGTCGACCCGATTTCGACCCGCACCCTTTTTCTTCGATCCTAATCCGCAAAAAATCGTGTCGTGTTCGTGTCGTGTCGTCGTGTCGTAACCCGAATTGCCACCCCTACAAATACATAACACATATGAAATATGTACCTAAAATTAGGTATTTTTGAAATAAAAGAAAAACGAATACTTGTGATATATAAAGCACAAAACGGGTACTAAGTATAAATTTATGTCTTTAAAATGATCTTTAAAAAAAAAAGAATTATTGCAATATTAGTGACGGGTAGTCATTTATATTTATAACAACTAATTTATGACTTTTTTAGGACTAACCATCATTTACTACTGTAATAACTATCTGTCACTAATAATGTGATACTCCTAACAAAGTCATACTACAAATTACACTAAAGGGTTGATGGCATAAATAATCTCTGAAGTATCTAATCTACAGCAATTTGGTCCTCAAAATTTCAATTGTAGAAATTAAGCCCCTAAGCTTTCTGATTTGTAGTAATTTTTAATGATATATTGATATACTCAGAAAAACTTAGTAACAAATTGTTGCCTCCAGAAAAACCAATAACAAATCAATTTCTATGTATTCCCAACCCCATCTTGAGCAAAACCGAACCTAGAGAAGACTTAAAAGTTAATTGTTTCAACAGTCAAGTTGTATTATCTTTCTGATCCCCTCTAAGTAGGTCATCATTATAAGAAACAGGTACCCTTAGCCTCTCATCGACAAATACTCATTTCTCCTCATCATTTGAGGGCTCACTTTGATTCTTCACTTCTGACATGACTTGCAAATGATCTGAACCATCAGATAGTGTTTTCCTCATGGAGTCATCTGCAATCTTTTGAGATGAGCCATCTTTCTCTTGCTCAGTTGCTTGCCTCAGATTTGGTCATTTGAATTACTTCTGCAGAAGGATAAAGAAACTTATTAGGAACTAATAATTAACAGGGAAACAAGATCAAGACAAAAAGCTGCCTAGACTGTCTAAATTAAAACTTATTATTAATTTTTTGACAAAAAATATATGTGATTGTATCTGAAAATATATTTGAAAGGTAATTTATGAATTTCAAGCATAAAAATAAATAGTTACAACAAAATTTCTCTTAATTTGTGACTTTAAAAATCCTAAAAAAATAATAAAGAATACATATTTCATTCTTTTGAAATCCTTTTATTCACTTTATTTTCTATTAAATACTCTTTAGATGCTACAACATGCTCCTCATATGTGTTTTTTGTCAAAAATTTAATAACATATTACAATTTAACAGGGATCAAATTGCTATAAATTGAAAATTTTAGGGACTTAATTGCCATAAGTTGGATAGTTTAGAAATTATTTGTGCCATAAACCTTGCATTAAAAGACTATTAATAGGTTCGATTCCCTATTTTGTAATATTTTATGCTTCTGATGAGGCCTTTAGACTTTGAGCACAAGATTTAGGAACCCATATGTGTTGCTCTGCCCACTTTTAATTTCCATTTGAGGAATTTCATATATATATATATATTAGGGGAATTCTTCAATGCAGAAATAAAAATCTTCTCTAAGGTTAAGGAAGATAATAGGTAGATGAAATTTAGCCACCTGTTGATGGAGCCCACCTATAGATACTATTTTTTTTTTTGTTTGTTAAAGTTGTTTGGAACTCCCGTTTAAGCTGTTAAATGATTTTTTTTTGAAAGATGCGTTAAGTTGCTTTGATTTCACTTTTTTTTTAAAAAAAAAAAAAGCCATTAGTGGTCAGTTTTTCTCTTCTTTCCACGATATCCATGATGTCTCAACTTGGATCTCTTATGGCAATTTTCAAGGGTTTTAATCTCCAATAAGTAACCTAGAGATTATTTCTTCATTTTGTTTCTTCATTTTTTTCTCTATTAATTTCATTCTCATGAAAAAAAATTCTCATTCAGATTTTAGGAATTCAGGTCACCTCCCTATTTCCACAATTTATTGAAGATCAGGGAGTCGAAAACCCCAATGAGATACTACTGTGCCACATAATTCTTTCACAGAGTACTCTTTTAGACAAAAGTAACAGGCAAAGAGGTTTCAAGATACGGGCGAATTAAGATTCTATTGCAATTCCAAAAAGTCTCATCTTCCCAAATCTCTACACTAAAGCTGGTCTCAAATCCACACTAAAGATTCTACACATTGTCTTCGACAAAACCTACGCTACAGTGTATGGATTTTTTTTTTCCTTTCTTTAATTTTCATTTCAATGAAACAATTTCAAGTTGAACAAGAGTAAAAAACGACCAAAAAAAGAAGTCTAAAGAATAGATAAAACAATAAAAATAGGAGAATTCAATTGATTGTAATATAAATGAAATCAGGAAAAATATTTTAGTCCCAAATGGGATACCAGAGGATTTTTTTATTTTTTATTTTTTTTTCTATAATATGAGATTTTTTATTATAATAGCTTTGAGTAACTTTAATTATGTCCAGTCATGATAAGTCAACAATAATGAACAAATTTCAACTTAGTATTTTATTTTAGTCCCAAATGGGATACCAGAGGTTTGTTTTTTTCTTTATTTTGTTTTCTTTAATTTGAGATTTTTTATTATAATAGCTTTGAGTAACTTTAATTATATCTAACCATGAGAAGTCAATAATAATGAACGAAATTCAATTTAGCATTTTAAGCTCTTAATTTTTCCTTAGTTCACTAATTTAAAGATTCTTAACAGAGAGTTGTACTTTTTTGACTTATAATTTTATTGGGTGATATTACTAATGTGGGTGGTTATAGAATTGGGTTGATATAAGTATTTTATGGGACAATATGTTAAGATTAAATGTTATTGAGTGCTCTATATTGATGAGAATTTTATGTCATGTCTTCTGTAATAATAGTTGATGTGCAATTGATGTTTTTGATTCGGGAAATGCCCTAATAGAAAAAACTCAATTACTGTTGCTATAGAAATTTATTAATATGAGAGGAAAGAATAGAGCACTTACATTGTCAAATATTTTGTTTAGAAAATGCTATCTATTGCTAGTTTTGATGATTGGTTTAGAAATTTTTTTCATGAGTTTTCAATCTTTTATATGTTTCAGTACTATGGAAGTGGTGTTTATTGCTTCATGTTTTTCCCGAGAGACACTTATGTCAAGTTGTAAAATATTGCTCGCCTTTATTTTTATTTTTTGTTTTTTGTTTTTTCTTAAATAACATTAGTGAATCACCATTTCATTTGATTTTTTTAGTAGGTTTTATTTTCACTTTACTTTACCCCAAAGTTTTTAAGTTCATCATGGATAATATGTCGAATTGTGTTTATAGAAATCGTTAGAAGGCAATAGATGAAAGTTATGAATCTCAATTCCCATATTGATTTAGTAACTGAATTAGTGAGGAAAAATAGGACGATGCTTCGAGCTATAGGAAGACTCAAAAGCATTTGATAATATTATTTTGAGAGTTGCTAACAAATATTGTATGTGACAGGATGGTAATTTATATAGAAATAATGTGAGTCAAAATAAAAATTACAATCTTGATGGTTTTAACACAAAAAAATAACAAGAAAGTATGGAAGGGTTGAATTCCGATCATGTTGGAAATAACTTGCATTTTTTCGATACAGTGAAAAATATGGATAAAACATGCATAAGAAATGTTAGTTCAAGTAAAGAAGTAATGATAGAAGATGTTTCATGTATGTTGTTGAGTTCAGTTAAAGAAAAAAAAGGTGAGTAATACAAATGGACAACTTGAAAGTACTGAGTTGAAGATTGATGTTGTTAAACAACGAAATATTGAGTTTGGGGGGATATAAATTGTAATAGTATTAAATTTGAAGAATTAACATGTTTTAAATCACCTTGTTATTGGAGTAATATAGAAGATAATGAAATGCTTGGCAATCTTAATGAAGATTTTGAAAATGTATTGGGCAAGAATACATTTGATGATATTATATCTTCAATTTTGAAAATATATTGGGCAAGAATACATTTGATGATATTATATCTTCAATGAATATTCAAATTAAGAGTGTGTTAGAACATGAAAGTGAATTTGAAAATATCAGTGATATCACAGTTGTGGAAAGTAAAAAAATAGGTGGTTCTTCTCTTATACCAAGAGGTAGAACCAAGGTGTTGAGTTGGAGTCGTGCATTGGATGTGG
The DNA here is from genome assembly GCA_002914845.1 of Trema orientale. NCBI lineage: Eukaryota > Viridiplantae > Streptophyta > Magnoliopsida > Rosales > Cannabaceae > Trema > Trema orientale. Next base: position 1,279,369 of record JXTC01000004.1, read on the forward strand.
TTCTTATGGATGTGGGGGATGAAATATTGATGGATGAACAAAATACAAAATATTTAAATGATGATATTATGAATGATTCATCTGCTGAGGAGCACTTAACTTTATTTGTTAAGGTAAGTTGATATATTGGTATAATTATTAAGTGGAATTCTGTTAATTTGGACTAACTAGATTTTTTTTTTGGGTGAGTATTATTAATTGAATTTTTCTTAAAGTAACCTATAATATTATTTATGGTTATAGGATGATTGTATTAAGGATCATGGTATAGTATACGACAACCAAATTTTATCAAATTTATTTAGCTATATATTTCCGATTAAGTGTGATTACCCCTACAATCGAGTAACATAAGAAATGAATATAAACAAGTAATACCAACACTTGGATGACTTAATTGTTGGTAGATCATGCAATGTCATGTATCCTGATCATGCTATTATTTCATACATATATATGACTTGACGCTTAACAAAAGATAATAAGAGAAATATGTGTCTTTTGAAATTATTATTTTTTTTTCTACATAAAATTTGATTAATATAAGTCATAGGCCACGGATTTTGACATATGTTAATAAATTTTTATAAAATTGTTGTTAGTGAATCATGATGAGCATGTAGACATTGAATCTATTAGATAATATTATTGTTTCTCTGGAACATTTGTTATCTTTATGTCCAAAACGACTTGTTGATCTTTGTGTAAGAGTTGTATTGTGCTTTTAAATAATTAGTATATCATTTAGTATATCAAAATTGTTGCATGTGAGTAGTTGTAAATATTTTTTTACTTTTATGTTGATTTTGTTTATATTGTTTTCTATTTTTCTTTTCCTGTTATATATAGATAATTAATATTGTAGTAGTATTTTTGATAAGATAGCAACGAGTTATTACTTCAAATAATATAAAGTTCTAATAGATGCCAACAATTGTAATGACAAGACGCCAATATAAGTTTTGGATACCTCGATTAAATTTCATACTTTGGAATGCTTTGTACATAATTAATCGATCTGGGTTCAATTTATTGTATGGATTTGATATTCCATTAAATAATATGTTTGTAGAGACCAGATTGTAAAGATACTGAAGTTTTAAACCATAAGAGTTAGTGGAATGATTGGGTTTGGTCCGTTGTCACAATGTGAGAAGCTCAGAGATCTTTCATAATTAACAATTTTTCTTTTAATATTGATGATAACAAAAATTAAAGTTCTTATGATAATGTTGCAAATATTTATGCCTTTACTTGTAAAACACCATTGGATCCTTGTTATCATTGATATAAAGAGTGTCGTAATTGTTCGTGATATTTTATGAATTTTATCAATGCCTCTTGTGATTGCTACTGTGGACTCAATTGTAAGTTCATTACTGTTATTTTTTTTCGCCATTGCTGATTTTTTGTACTCTTAAGTGTTACGTAATATGACATGAATGCTTACTGTAAAAATTCGACAGCTTAAATCGTTGGATAGAGTCTTCAAAGCAAAAATAATAAGAACAAAATGTCATAAATGATTTTTTTTTTTTTTAAGTTTGCAGTAGTGGAGACATTTAAATTAAATTCTTGTTGTATAGACTAAAATTATGGATTTGCAGTATTTATGTTACTAAGCGCATGTAGGCAACATAAACAATGATAAGTTTTATAGCTATGTAAGTGATAAACTTCTTTCATGTGATAGCTTAAGGTAGTACTTTTTTTTATTATATCTATATTATTAATGTAATCATTAATGATATCATATTGATTTATGATAATCGGGGAACTGCCGAAGAAGAGCGAATATGTATTGCGCTCAAACTTTTATTATCTCTACAAAATGATATTCACAAAACTCTTGTATACCAGTCTCTTAATTCAAGCTTAAGCCATTGTGATATTAAATAATAATTAAATTGTTATTAAAAAAAAGTAGGAATAAAAAGAAACAAAAGGAAAGCATAATATTTTTATTTATTTATTTATGTATTTTTAGAAGAATGTATTGAACTATGAATTTGGTGACAGTTTCAAATATATGTAGCTATTATTGATATTTATTAAAAACCTTTAAATACAGGACTTCTGCCCGTTTATTCTTAAAATGAAGTATTTTGCCTAAACAAAATGAAGTATTTTGCAGGAACAAATTAAACAAGATCTATTATTTAATTTGTGTTTATTCTTTTTTTTGTGTGGTTAATATCACATAGGATCCCTAAATTTTCCCCATCGTATTACTTAGATCCCAATTTTTTTTTTTTTGTATTATTTAGATCCCCATATTATTAATTCTTGTCACACGTTAGTCCTTGATAACATTTTCTGTTAATTTTTGCTGTTAAACACACACTTGCTTCTCACGTGAGATTTTTTGAAGGGTATTTGTTGGAAATTTTGTGGTTTTTTCTCTTCTTTTCCAGTATCCCTATGCACCATAGCAAGCATGATCTGTATCTGCTATTTTAGACAATAGAGCCCAAACCCACCCAATTTACTCTCTTTATTAAGCTTGTATTTGCACAACTCAGTAGGCTACCATGAGAGAGCTTTATCTTTCCCCCAACTGTTGGATTTAAAAAACGATTTTCGCAGCGGAAGATTGGCCCAGGAACATTCAAAAATTTTCTCAAAACAATTGACTATATGAGTGCATAGTATTAATTTATAACAAATAGGAACACACAAAGAGAATAGATCTAATACCTCTTGTAGCCTATCAGCAGATCCTAGCTTTATTGTCTTCTAAACCACGATCTTCCAATCCAAGCCTCAAGCACAACTGGATGAACGTGTGGGCGTTGCGTATAATTTCTTAAACTCACACTTTAGGCACTTGTAATTTTCTCAACACATGAGATTGCAAGAGTTTTTTTTTTTTCTACAAAGAATAGGAAGACACTCTCCTCTTCTCTAATTTATGGGGGCTTTATATATAATAATATTCGGTGTATCTCCTATCCTTATTCTACTAGGATTTCCTTTATATATATATATATCTATTTATTAAACTATTTAATAAATAATTATATTAATCAAATTAATATATATATATATATAAAACTTTAAAACGTTAACCAAAATAGGAAACTAACGTTTCCCTTTTTTTTTATTTAATAATATGATTATATATATATATTTAAATTAATTAATCTAATTAATTAATATATATATATATCTATATAAACTAATATATATAATTATTTCACTTTCAGTCAGTTTCCCAATTTCTATTTATCCAATTATCTCATAATTAGATTTTTTAAATTCAAAATTTAAACAAATTGGGAAACTTATCCCTCCATAAATTTAAAATTAATTAATTCAAAATTAATTAATTAATTAATTAATAACAATTATTAATTACTTATAGATAAACTATTTATCTAGACAAAGTGTGCAATAACAGAAATAATGTAATATCCAGTACAGTGTTTGTAAGAGGTGGAATTGGGGACCTATGGACCTGTAATTCAAGCTCCAATAAATTATGACAATTAATTAAACTCTTTAATTAATTTGTCTAATTTATTAATTCCAGTATTACTCCACTAAAAATCTGGAATTTCACTCTTGAAATTACAGAATTAATTTACTCAGAAAACAGCGAGCAGTCCATTGATTTAATCATTACATGTAGTTCAATCCTCCATAGACAATTCATAATTGGAGCTAGGTTATATTCCGTTTACCTCTCCAATTACATCTTTATCCTTGTGTACCATTGATTCTCTAATGAACAATTAATTTATAAATCTATTATAAATTGAGTACTCAAACTGTTCAAGTCCTGAATCAATACACAAGGGAATCATCTTTCTAGCTTCCTAATGGAAAGAATGGATTCCATATCTATAAGCTACATTCCCAGCTACTCATCTCATCATGCTCCCAAAATACAAGTATTTCGATCTGTAAAAAAAAACAAACCTTTAACAAGTATGTCAAAGAACATAATGTTATAAATAGGAGTCTATAACTACTCAGGATTAAGATTGATCTACATATGATCATCTAGTGACATTATTTGAACTCTCAACAGTTAACGGAATTTATGTGAGATTCAAATCATGTCTGGTCCAGTCCTATATAATCGAATAATATAAAGTACCTCCATTATGATGTCAACACATCAATAGTCCGGATAAGACTATTACATTCTCAATGTTAATGGACCGTACTAATAATATTTAATTAAAGATCCCAAACTTTAATTAATTATTATGGACTATATTTAGTTTATTATCCATAAATTTAGTCCTCATGTATATAACACTTGTATACTAAATTTGTAGTCACATAAATAAACTAGGAATTTTCTAATATTTAAAGACATACCAATTATGCACAAATTCAAATAGAAAAATGTCATTTTATTAATTCAGCAAATATCCAAAATATACATGCTTTTTAGGACATAAACCCTAACACCAACTTGCACTTCTTTATTCGGCCCGACTCCTTGTAAATAAGCTATACTCTATAGCCCCTTTCAAAATAACTTTTTGATCTCTTCTAAAACATTATGCACTACTAAATTCCTTTCAAACCATAACGTCCACATTATAATGAAAATGAGACACAATGTCATGATTAATGAAAATCTTACCAATATCATGGATAAACTCCATAAACACGGATGCTTTTGAGACTTGCCTTACACTACTATAAATTTAAAGTTCAACATCTAGATACGACAATGCAATCAATTAAAGTATGGCAAACGGTTTTAATTTCCTCATTGCACATATTATTCTAATTTCCAATAAACCTAAACTTATTAAAATTTGAAGCATATATCAGTATATGCTTGCAGCCCAAATACACGGATGAATATAATCGTAGAGAATGCAAGTAAAGGAAATTCAAGTACTTAAATTGTCAAAAAGAAATAAGTTCTTAATCACTGTGATTTCTATCCAATATTTTAATTGTTACAAATTACATAGAGCATCATAGCCTAACCAAATATAAAATTCAATATCCTGAATTAAATCCTAATCTGATGCACATTAACAAAACCACAGGCTTTTACTCGTTCTCATATAAATTAAACTTCAAATGTATACACTTTCATCATAACTTACAAAACACTTTAATCATATAACCTCTAAATAATAAAAAAAAAATTAAGCAAAGCCATAGATTAATAACATGCCTTGATATGAAAAAAAAAAAGAGAAAGAGAGTATATATGAGGTTGAAAGGGAGTGGCCAAAGACTAGACATAGGGACCTCTGCCTTGTCTTTAAATGCTCAATCTTTTTTTCCTTCTTGGTATGTTATTTCTGTAAGATCCCATGAACCTCTTATATTTATTTGTCTTCTAGCACCAGAAGTTGCTAAGAAATACAATGTGACGAAGCCACGAAAGAAGATCATGGTCTCTGGGTCAAAAGCACTCACCTGGCTATGATACAAAGAATAAAAGAATGAAAAAGGTCTCTGATACCATGACAGCATCGTCTTCTCCCAAGTGGGCTTATAAGACTATGACCCATTGTTCTTTGAATTATCGTTTCATTATAGAGAAATTGAAAACCCTAGTTTCCTCCTAAAGTTTCCCTCTAAAGAATACGATGATGGATGATGAACTGCTAAATTCATTTGGTTTTTGCGTTTCTAGGTTATACCCATCACGAGGTGTTTAGATGGCTATTTTAGACAGAAATGGTACCTAGGACTAACGTGTTATAAGAATTAATAAGTTAGGGATCTAAATGATACAAAACAAAGCTTAGGGACCTAAGTGATATATTGTAAAAAGCTTAGGGACCCCAGGTAATATTAACTCTTTTTTTTAGGGAAAATTTGTGTTTGTTACAAGACTAGTTAAATGTAATTAGTTTAGGAATCTTTTTGGCCAATTTATTTTTATTTGTTTATTTTATTGAGAAATTAAGAAATAGCTATACATATTTTGTTAACTGAACAAAATATCATTACTAACAAAACATTTTAAACTCGGCTTAATATCACTTAGAATCCCTAATCTTTATTAGATTTATCATTTAATTAGGTCCCAGATCATTTTTCTGTAGTTTTTAATTCACCAATTTCTCATTTTCGTTGCATGTTAGACCCTAGTCCTACATACCATCTAATTTTCCTCCCATTAAAACAAACATGTGGCTCCTGTGAAATAATAGGCAGTGATATTATATGTCATTAACAATAATAAAAATATCAATATTGATGGAATTGTCGAGATTTTGACTAACAGATTATATTGTAGATAGGCAAGTGACTAAATTCCATCCATTGATTATCTTCCCTAACCTTAGGATAGATTTTTATTTCTTCATCGTTGTTTTATAGCAAAGGGGATTTCCACCATCACTTTTGAAGCACCTAATATGCCAGTGGAATTCGGCAATAGGAAATTACAATCTTTCCTAATATTAGGGAATTAGAAACAATATTTTTAATTAGTCTATGTTAATTTGGGCCCACAAAAATCTTCAATTTTCTTAACACCATACTGCAGCATATTCTTTGACAATAGTAGGCCATACAATTTTTTTTATTTTTTTGGGGAAAAAAAATATATTCAATCCACCAAAAAAAGAAAAAAATTGAGGAGCAGAAAATGTCCATTGACCACTGCCTAGCCTACCAACAGTTGCATAAGGTGGCAATCTACTCACCACCAGAGAAGAAGGTTACAAAGACTCAAAAATTTCGTATTATAAGTGACTATATATAGTTTTTCGATTTTTTTATATGACTATCTACAAAACATATCCTCTTCCATAATTCACAACTTAAATATAATCAAAGATAATTAAGAAAAATAGAAAAATAAATCCAAGATTGGCTTTATTATAGGATATCAAAATTAAAGTACCTTATTTGTCAACCCATCTCATAAATTTCTTAAAATAAAATTGGCAGTCAAATTCTTTCTCTAGTTTCAATCACTTAATTCATCAATAATTTTTCTTCTTTTTATTTATTTATTTTCTCTCTAAATTGCATACAATATAATTGAGAACACTTTATAGAGAGAAGAGAGGAGAGAAAATGAAGTTTATTTTTCAGAAAAATATTTTATGAAAAAATAGAGGAAAAGGAAGAAAAATAGTCTGTACCATTGATTTTATTAGTTTACAATTTAGATTACTTTACACCACTTTCTTCTGTACCGTTAATTAAATCCAATGACTTTATCCCCTAATAAACTAAACAGAGGAGTCTACAATAGGGAAACTAAAATCTTCCCCAATATTAGGGAATATAATAAGCGGATGAAATGTAGCCACTTGTTAAAATAATCACTTACAAAAGCTAACGTTTTTTACAGTTTGTATTTTTTTCCTCCTTTAAACACCGTTTAGTTATAAAGTTTTGATGTATAATTAAATTGGGACATATTTGAATGAAGAAAAATAAATATTAACGTGCATAAGTTGATTTGGCCCATGATTAAAGGGAAAAAGAAAAACTTTATTTAGTTATTCTCCTGTCTTTCTCATTATTCCATTTATTCAACTTTCTTCTTCAATGAAATTCTAAGTGAAAACCTCTATCTTTATTTGTTTTGTAGCATTTTCTTAATTATTTTGTGGATTTCAATATTCAATGGATAATTTTGAGATTTTTTTTTTTCTTCTTCAGTTTCGCTTCCCATTCTTCTCCATTGAGTTTTTTCCTCATTTTTAATTATTTATTTTAAGTGGGCGAATTCAACTTAGATGCATAAGCATTTTTTATTTGTTTGTTTTTTTATTTTTGGGGCAAATCAACTTACAGGCATAATTTTTTTTTAATGCTTTAAATGTCATATAAATCATCTTTCAAAAAAAAAAATCATAGAAATCAACTTACCCGATATTTCTCCTTAAAAATTAAAAAAAAAACAAAAAAATAAATGGCATAAAACGGAAGTTACATACAAAGTTTAAAAAAAATTGGTTTATCCACTAAAAAATAAAAAGAAAAGGTTTATATAAATGGTCCAGGTGGACTAATTACATCCATTTATTATCTTCCCTAAAGTTAGCGAAGAATTTTGTTTCCCTATTGTAGAATCCCCTAAACCATAAATGAAGTTTCAACTCTTTACCATGTCTTTGTCAAAAAAAAAAAAAAAAAAAAAGAAGAGAAAATACCTTCGTGGTTCGTACGACTCATAAAATTTAGTTAACAGTATTAAATGGAGTTCTGATTGAATTTTAAGAGTGATTAAGGAAAAAAAAAATCAAATATAAAAAAACCTAAGAATTATGCTAGTAGCACTCTTTTTTACACTCTCTTTTGTACTTTTTTAGTTTCACTGCTTGACATGTAAATTTTACTATGTTTTATTGTATTATTAAAATATTAAACTAGATAATATCGAACTTTGAAACTAAAAATTATAAAAAAAAAATTGAAAAAGAGAACGTTTTTATCATTATTCTCCTAAATGGATGGACAAAGACAGCCCAATCTGATATTAAAAAAATTTAAAAAAAAAAGTTTTTGATAACGGATTACGATTATCCCCACGTTTCCAGCCTTCTTTCGTACCCGAATCCAACGGACAAGCTTTCACCCCACTCCCACGGCATCACGTGGTCCCCGAATTTTAAGGATATCTGCTCTTTTTACTTGGAAACCTGAGCTACCATGATTTTGATATTTGACCCGGAAATACATCAATGCAAAAATTTAATATTAAATATCTCACTTTAAATCTCACATTTTTTTTTGTACCAATGTGATATATAATTTGCTCCCATATAATTAATGAATGTTAGTGCACCCATTCGTGATAATTGAAAAGTTGTAAATTAAATGAACTATGATTCCTAATACTATTTAAAAAAAAGAAAATATAAATATGTAAAACTCGAAATGGTATATTCTATGGCCTATGCAAATGATCTATTCCTGTATGCCATATAAGAAAAATATATTTGTTTTCTTTTTTCTTTTTTTACTTAATTAGATCTTAACACGTGAATTTAAATATAAAAGTAGTTTATTCTCAATATATATATATATAAGTAATTAACAAGTTTTTACATATTTATATTCGGGCCATTATTGCACAGAGAGTATAAGAGAAGAACAAGCAGGGAGTGGTTATTAGATGATATAGTTAAAAGATTCGGAAACAGACACAGAGAGAGAATCTTCTCAGTTCTGATTTTTTTTTTTTTTTCCTTCTCTATTTTCTGTTTTTATATTACTATACCATATTGTTCATATCGAGAATAATATATATTATTAATAAGCACAAGCATTTGGTTGGACTTGGGGGGATTTGAATATTTCTTTTGGTGAAATTCCTGATGGGTCCGTGGGAAGTCAGAGTAGTTATTGACACGGCAAGTGGGAGGAGTCTCAGACTCAGATCCGCCATAGTTGCACAGGATTTAGCTTTGTGGAGTTTAACCCTTTATGGGCCGTAAACGGTCCTCCGGATACCCTGCTCCTGCTTTTCGATTCAGAAACCTTTTTCCCAGAAGTTTGGAAGCCATGAAGTGAGTCCCATAATGTTTTTTTTTTTTTTTTTTTTTGCACTTTCCTTTCTGGGTTTTATTTGGTTTTTGTTTTTGTTAATAAAATAGTTAATGGGGGTGTTTTAAAGATCATAATTTTTTTTTTTAATAAACTTTTGATCTGCTTGCCTTTGTTATTGGCTGATTATTCAATGCTTGGTTAGTGTTTAATTTTAATTCTTTTAGATGTCCTTGAGGGTCTTAATGCAACCACTGTAACACTGTTGACCATCTCAGTAATGAATTCTAGTTAGTGAATATATATTTAACAGATGTCTTACTTTATATGGTTTGAACGATTCTTGCTGTATTCTTGAATGTCCGTTTTTCCTTTTTTCTTGGTATTGTTTGTTTTTATCAACTAGTTGAGTTAATATTCTGGTAGCAAATTAGAGTGTTACAATCTTACACTGTTCCTTTTTGATAGTTTATTATATGCTTTTGATAGCCAAAATGTACCCCGACAGTTTCGAGCAACTAAAGTCTTAATTTCAAATATTAGGCACGTACTAGCTCTAGCTACTCAATATTTTCATGTTAATGGTAATTTGAGAAAAAAGTTTCACTGAATTATGCGAGGCATTCAACTTGCCGGGAATTAATTCCATAATAGCTTCTCGCATTTCCAAAATTGGGAGACACAGCAGAAAGTTTTAGAATTAAAGATTGGTAATAGTTTTAGTGCACCAAACTCAGATGCAAGAACTCTGCCATTTAAGTAAGATTGGAAAATGATCTAATAGTTATAATGGAAGCTTCGACCCATGAGGGGTAGATAAGTTGTCAGAGCCATGGTTAATGTTTGCTCCTGTGAGGTCTGCGATTCGATTCCTCATGGGGAGATGCCTAGCACTTTTTTAGAGCTTTTTTGCTTCCTAAAAGATTTAAGTTCAGCAGGAGAGCCAGTGGGAAAAAAAAAAAAAAAGGGTTACGAGGGAAGCTTCTAGCTCCTCAGTACGGTTCAAAACAAATGTAGTCTGGTTTAAAGTCTGCTAAGATATCTGAACTACTGTCTATATTATATGAAATTCCACAAATATTAGAGTATAAATTTCAAGATCTCAATGCCGTTCATTGACTTGTTGTTAAGAAAGAATGTGCAGTTTCAGTTTTCCTTCTAGTTACTGTTTTTATCATTTTACGCCAAGTTCTACAAAGCATGTGACAGTTCACCTTTTCTCCACAACATTTTCATCTTTCACAGAACAAGAAAGATCTTTGGGATTTCACTCTCTCTCATTCTTATCAACTTGGCTGCTATAATGGAACGTGCCGACGAAAACCTCCTCCCATCTGTTTACAAGGAGGTCAGCGAAGCTTTCAATGCAGGGCCATCTGATCTGGGTTATCTCACCTTCATAAGAAACTTCATTCAAGGACTGGCATCACCTCTAGCTGGTGTATTAGTTATCCAGTATGACCGCCCTACGGTACTGGCCATGGGAACTTTCTGCTGGGCTTTATCAACGGCCGCAGTTGGAGTAAGCCAGCGTTTTATGCAAGTAGCCTTCTGGAGAGCGGTGAATGGAATTGGTCTGGCAATTGTGATACCAGCACTTCAGTCTTTTATAGCTGATAGCTACAACGATGGTGTGAGGGGAACTGGGTTTGGATTGGTAAACCTTGTTGGTACATTCGGTGGCATTGGAGGTGGTGTTGTGGCCACCATTATGGCTGGCCAGCAATACTGGGGCCTGCCCGGATGGCGCTGTGCTTTCATTATGATGGCAACTTTGAGTTCTGTGATCGGATTGCTTGTGTTTTTGTTTGTGGTTGATCCGAGAAAAACAACGAATGTCAACCGCTACACTGCTGAGGCCTCTGACAGGTAATCACCAATCGGCAGTCTTTTGCCACCCGTCGGAAATTTAAATTACAAACTAGCCTAACTGGGATTGGAACTCCTCTCCCTCAGACACTCAAACATACTCCCAAGAATCCTAGACCAATTGGCAATCTTTTATTCTTGTATTCTCTTCCTTTCTTTTCTTTGATGAATAACTAGTATAGTTCATGGAACAAGTTCTAAGCTAGTTAGAAAGACTTCATTTGGATGCATTTCCAAGTGATTCGGCTACTTTGTTTTTGTTGCAGGGATGAATTGGTAGACAAGGGCAATGCTAGCGTAACATCCGTTTGGCTTGAGTCATGGACAGCCATGAAAGCTGTCGTTAAAATACCAACATTTCAGATAATTGTGTTGCAAGGTGTTTTTGGATGCTTGCCATGGACAGCCATGGTGTTCTTCACCATGTGGTTTGAACTAATCGGTAAGAACTCATGATATTCAAGTATTCCTGTTTTCTTACACATCGAAAGCGTAAGCATGTAAACAAGTTCTAAAGATGCATTTCGAGTTTGCCCTTACTATTTTACTTAAATCCTACATTATACGATGAACAAAGATGAAAATTTAAGTATGAGAATCCGTTTTCTTTCCATGAATGTAATGTCTTTCTAGTTATGATTTTCAGGTTTTGATCATAACAGTACTGCAGCCCTTCTTAGCCTCTTTGCTATTGGGTGTGCTACGGGGGCCCTCCTTGGAGGACTAATAGCAGACCGACTGTCACAACTCTTCCCCCGATCAGGCCGCATAATGTGCGCCCAATTCAGCGCCATAATGGGCATCCCCTTCTCATGGTTCCTACTCAAAGTGATCCCTCAGTCAGTCAGCAGCTACTACGCCTTTTGCATCATACTCATGCTAATGGGATTGACCATTAGTTGGAATGGCAGTGCTGTAAATGGTCCCATCTTCGCCGAGGTGGTGCCTGCCAAGCATCGGACCATGATCTACGCCTTTGACCGGGCTTTTGAGGTTTCAGTTTCTTCATTTGCTGCTCCCTTGGTTGGAATTCTTTCGGAAAAAATGTTTGGCTACGATTCGAAAGGGGTGGATCCGTTGTTGGGGTCCAGGCAGGAGGCCTTGGCGCTGTCTCAGGGGCTTCTCTCAATGATGATAGTTCCATTCGGTGTGTGTTGCCTGTTCTACACCCCTTTGTATAAGGTTTTCTGGAAGGATCGTGAAAATGCTAGATTGTCCAGTGTGAAAGAGGAAGAGATGATTTGAGAGTTTTCTAAGTTCTGGGATCCAGAGGTACTCCTCAGTTTAGGAATCATAGCTCACAGGCACTTCAGTTGCATATACTCTGCCCAAATTTGGTGGCCATTCTAACATGATGCAATGAGCATTTGGAACAATGACAGTTACACGCTTTGAAAAAATTTATTAGAGATGCATCATTGTAAATCTTGTTTGTCTCACAATAGATTTTACATTGGTTTTACGTCCCCACCCAATAATAATGATTATTATAATTTATCTATTTTTATTACGTCCTTAGCCAAGAAAACTCGTTTGTCCAAAAAAAGAACCAAAGCATAATGGTTATTATGATTTATTTATTTTTATTACGTCCTTACCCAATAAAACTCATTTGTCAAAGAAAAGAACTAACATACAAGCTTCCTTTATGCCCATTTGTCAAAGAAAAGAACTAAGACATACATACAAGCTTCCTTTATGCCTCAATTAGGCCCCAGGAAGTTTTTTCTGACTTCTTTGCATAACCAAAAAGAAATATTATGTCACCATAGGATATTCACAACTTATCAAGCATACAATGCAGCCCTTATGTATAAAAGTTTTAGAAGAAGGGAGAGAGCTCTTCACGGCCACGGACCGACTATCCAGCCTATTCTCACATGAACATAACATACGAAATGTCAAACATATAAAATAGTGCAACAAAGTTTAAAGTCACATACACATTTCCATCCGGTCTCAGTTGATAAATCTAATGGAAATAAAAGGCCAGCTCCATTCACGAAAAATGAAAAGAAAAAGGAAAAAGGAAAGAGAAAAAGATAAGAGGAAAATGTACTTTGCATATAAATTTTACAACCCACATCCATTCAAGCGTCATGACCAATGGCCTTGGTTACCAAACACAAGCTACATACACCGGGGGAAGAAGGTTTGCCCAACATATCCACCAGCCATAGCTCTTCTCACATTGGCTTCAAACATCTTTGGGTTATCTCTCAACACTGCAGCTGCATCATGATTCAGGGGATCCTCGTAGTTCGGTTCCTGGAGTCAAAATTAAAAGAAATTCAGAAAAAATGCAATAGATCACATAGATCTATCGATGAATCAACAAGAATAGTACCGTGAAAAGATGATACAATCCATAGATTATGGTGTTGATATTGAGGACAGGTTTCCAATCTTCTCTTAAGATGTTCAGGCATACATTTCCTTCCAAGTCAATATTAGGGTGGTAGACCTGGACGTCAAACACATTATGAATGAGCAAATTTAACATATAAACAACTAATCAAATCCTACCCAAAAAAAGTTACTCAATTCAAAACAGGAGATGATGAAAGCAGAAAAATATGTATTGTACCTTGGTCTTACACTTGACTTTTGGTGCCTCATGTGGATAAATGGGTGACACTTGGAAAGAAAACAAAAACGTGCCACCTCTATAACAATCAACCAAAGAAACAAGCAAGTTTATTAGTGTCAACAAACGTAGAAGGTGTGCACAGATATGAAATCAAGAAAAAAAGAATTATGGAACAAATCTTTCTAGAGGATAGGAGGGTCAAAAGTTAATGAGCACTGGAGAAATTCCTTACAGATAATATCCGTCATCAGGTCGAATTGAAACCTCGAAATTCATCAGGTCATCCTTGCCATTTGGGAAAGAAATTGCACATGATTTTGGCAGGTTCAGTTCAGTTATGTCTGCAGTATGTGAGATGCCAAATATGAAAAATGTAATTCATGGGCAAAAAAAAAATCCAAACTAGATCCATTTGGGGTCTTTGGGGACGAAAAATAGACAAAAAGAAAAAGGAGAACTATAAACACATACGAGATTTGTAAACAAACTCAAATATATTACCCAATATGAGTTGCACACTTCTTTTAATTCTACGTTTGTATTCTGGCTTTAGCCAGGTGAAGGATAAAATTTTGTACTTGCAAATGGATGGAAGTCCCAGTGACCTTTTGAAACTGAATCATTTATGGCTTCAAATAAATTTTATGTATAGCAATTGATGAATTAGGACTTCTCTTCAAACCTAACTTAAGAACAACTATTGAAACCTGTAATACTAAAGAAATTATGTCTCTAACTTGATCACCATCATCTACATAATCATTTTCCTTCCTGCTCCCAAGGAAGAAAACATCCAACATAAACTGAGTCATACCACATTAAAATTGGCATTACAACTAAACCTACTAAAATGAAAGTACTAGAATTTGCAAAAACAATTTGAAGAAAAGAAAAAGACACGTGCATACAACTCTATTTGACAGATAAGCACAAAGAAATTATGTCATCGATGGATGCAAGAGGGTCACCTTTATGAAGACGCAACTCCCCAGCAGACTGCTTCTTGATGGGTGCCCCTCCATTGGCTTTTTCAGCAAGTTCTCTCTGCTTCTCCTTTACTTTAAAGAGCCTAATCATGTTTACTGCAACAAAAACACTACAATTAGCCTATAGAGTCGCATGGACTAGCATGATTCAAAAACAAAAAATCAATAACATCTAAAAGAAAAAATAGCAATAGCTAAAAACAGAATATTTCTCAGACAATAAGCAAATTGAAAAAAAGGTAAATTCTTTTAAGCATCTGTCAACAAAAATCACTAAAAAATACCTGTTACATATTGTTTACTCATTCAAAGACTTCAGCATCAATTTGACTTAAGAAGATAAGATATTAGGCTACCACTCACTTCTGCACTAAATTATTATACCTTGGACTACATGGGGGATAAACAAAATGATCATTTGTAAACAAGATAAACCCGATTACAACGAGAAGCATTAGCATTCTTGTTCAACAAGGGAGTACTTGATTCCCAAGCTTTAGCTGATGAAAACAATTAATACTTGGTTCTTTTGAAAACAGAGTATTTAAATAAATACTCTGTTGAATAATTTCAACGAATAGAATAGTTTCCTTTGATCTCTATCTTCTTTTCTACAATAAGTAAAGAGTTAATGGCTCCAATTATTCATCCCGGCCCCCTTGACTTTCTCAATATCCCCCCTGGAAAAATTTTAATCAAAAGAGGTCAGATAACAGACCTTTTCTATTTCATGGATTACCAAGTCAAGTCTAATCATATGAATACGTAAAACACTCCATTTGATCGTCTTCAACTAAGATAAAAAGTGCTAAACCATTAAACAAAACCAGAATCAGAGTATTAAGAATTTAAGTATTCAATATCCCATGTAAACAATAAACATAAATAATAGTCTTGGAGCAAAACTAACATCAATCTTTGGACTTTAACACAACC
The DNA here is from genome assembly GCA_002914845.1 of Trema orientale. Taxonomy (NCBI): domain Eukaryota; kingdom Viridiplantae; phylum Streptophyta; class Magnoliopsida; order Rosales; family Cannabaceae; genus Trema; species Trema orientale. The sequence continues at coordinate 1,295,188 of JXTC01000004.1, forward strand.
TATCACACTATAGAATGGAGCTTTTCAAAGCTAAACTCTGTCACCCCACAAAGTAAGATGCTACCAAAGACACTAAGGTATTTTACAGGGAACCAGCCAAGTTTATCATAAAAATATTCCACAACATGTTCCATAAGCTTAGCCTTAAGTCTTAACCAGGAGAAACCCAGTTTTTACAATGATATAATACTTAGTTTCCAATAAGAAAATTGCAATACATATTCAGGAGATCACTGTTTGTGATATACCATCTTCGAAATCAGGACCAAAATTCCCACAAAAAGAATTAAACAGAAATTAAATTAGGTACAGGAAAAAATGTAACAAAGGAAACAAAATCCAATTCTTGATCGAAAAAAAAAAGAACCAAGATTGTAAAATTCACAAGAATAACATAGAGATTACACCCAGATGCAAAAACCCAAATCAGAATCAAATTAAACTTCACCATAATAACAAGAATAATTGAGAAATCTGATACCTGTTCTGGGTTTGTGTAGAAAATCTTCCAAAAGTTTGAAAATATAAAATAAAGTTACGATAAGTAGAAGAAGCTATATGGGTACCCGCTACAAGGGTTGGAACTTGGATGGGTGGGACTCGGGGGTCTGAGGAAGAGGGCGGGGATTTGGGTTCAAACGACCTGCGTTTCGGCCAGATTTATTGGGATAGACTCGAAAGACAGAGGTGACAAAACCATGTAGCTTTATTCGTACGCTATTTCCGAAACCATGGACCTTCCTTTTTCACCTCACTCACATGGAATGTGGGCCTTGTGGCCGCGGTTTCTGTATATATCATTCGACTGTTTTTTAAAAGGGAATTTTCCCATTTTAAATATAGGTATATTGTATGTATGTCTATTGTATTTCCCATAACATATATATATATATATCCTCCGTTGCTAAATTTGGTTGATAGATTTCTTTCCTAAGTGGTCAACTTTATTCAAAAAATAACATCTAATAATTATGAAACAATTTTGTTAACCATATTATAAGTGGCAAAGAAAAATAGAGAATTTACACCTAAAGAGGTCTATTAAATCCTTGTAATGAAAAATAGAACTCACTCGTTAATATTTTCAAAACTAATTATCATTGTTATATTATGATGGATACCACATTTATCCAACAAACTCTAAATTACTTCAGCCACTATTACTGGTCCTGATCTCGACCACAAGGGCGGCGCATCCGCTTGACTAAGGTCGAAAATTTTTGACTGTGGTCGAACCACCGTTCAACCATAGTCGAATAATTAGTTTGACCCTAGTCGAAAATTTTAAACCGAGGTCGAATTCGCCGGTTGAATTGAAAATTAGACCGAAATCGAACAATTTCGACTCCAATCGAATATAGTCGGTCACCTTCCCAGCGCCACTTATATCACTTTTAACTTTTTCGACTGGAGTCGAATTAGGTGCAATTTTGGAATTCTAAAATATTCATTAAATGTGTAAAGAATTAAAGAACGATAATCGACAAAAGAATGAAAACAAGAACACACAGATTTAAGTGGAAAACCCTAATCGGGAAAAACCACTGGCAGAGGAAGAAATTTCACTATGTCGAAAATAAGGTACAGAAAGTAGAGTGTTACACGGCCAAGCCAAAATATATAGAATCCCTAAAACCCTAAAATACATATGTGTACGGATGAAAACGGCCCAACAAAACAGGTATCGGCCCGATCCCTCCGCTTCCACCACATATCTCAAAATTTCTCCCAATTACAAAATTGCCACATATGTCGCACCGCGAAGCTTTCGGGCTGGGACAAACAGAATTCGGGTCACGAACTCTAACAAAATAATATGGCAATATAAGTCTTACTTTTATAAATAGTTTATAGGTTGTCCATCTTTTCATCACCTATATTAAAAAAGGTCAAAATTGATACTACCCTTAAGCTCTTTTTTTATTTAAGAAATTAGCAGAAATATTCAAAATTTTCCACCGACATGTCATTTATCTTATTAAGTTGTTGTCCACCCTTGACGACTTGTCAGTTCCCTGCAAAGTTAGGAAAGTTAGTGTCTAAATCATAAAACGGCCCTTTAGATTAAAAAACGACATGGAACTTTTTATAAATAAACGACATGTTGTTCCATGTTTTAGTTTAGATAATGTTTGTTGCTTTTAATTTCCAAAATCAACTTTCGGACTTAAAACGTTTCATAATCACTTAATTGTGTAACTGCTTAAGTGGAATGTAGTTTGCATCAAAATGTATAAGACCGTAAACGACACATACACAAAATGTCGTTTGTTAATAGTTCAGTCGACTTTTCATCAAAAACCAACTTGGTAATCTTCTGTTAGAGTACATATCGTTTACTATCCCTTATGTAAATAAACTACCTGTCGTTATGAGCAATAATATATTCTGTCTCTAGACTACACGAGCAAAATAATCGTGCATTTGCTACGGGTTAAGCATAGAATGTATAATAATTATATAAATAGTTATATATAAGGTATTTGTTATATATTATTTATATATAGTTATATATAAGGTATTTGTTACAATATGAGGCTACCTTTAGACAAAAACAATCTCTATCATTTAGATAAAAAAATATATATTGAAAAAAAAATTAATAAATTTTGTGTTAATCTTTTTATTTAGGAAGGGATAATTCTAAAAGTTTCTCAAAGAGAAAATACCCAAATCATATTTAGTAGCTGATTTGCAAAATATCTTAAATGTAGTCCCTAAACTAAGTTTTGTCTCATTTGTGTATACATATATTATTATTATTATTATTATTATTATTATTATTATTATTATTTGTATTTGTGATAAGTGGAGGTCATTAGTTAAGTCTTATTTTCTAAAAAAAAAAATATATTATTATTATTTTTTGATGGCTCCAATGGTCCCTAAATTATTACACTTGTGACAATTTAGTCCTCAAAGTTTCAATTGTGGTATAAATGGTCCTTGAATTTTTTGATTTATAGCAATTTGATCTATAAAATGTTTAAATTGCAATTTGTTGTAAAATTTTTGACAAAAAAACACAAATGAGAAGTACGTTATAGCACTTAAAAGTGTATTTAAAGAAAAATATATTGAATAAAAAGATTTAGAGAAAAAAAAAAAGAATACGTTTTTTTTATATTTTTTAAGAATTTTTGGAATTATAAATTTATAGAAAAATTTTCTTATAATTATTCATTTTTATTCTTAAAATTCCTAAATTATTTTTGAATTATTCATTTTTATTCTTAAAATTCTTAAATTATTTTTGAAATATATTTTTAGATGTCACCATTGATCGAAAATTTCAGAGCAGGAATTTCAGAGCATGTTGTAATTTTTGAACTATGCTTCATCCAATAATAACTAAGTCAAAAATATGGTTACACTTAGTAAAGTGCCGGACAAATTGAAATAAAACATAGAGTTGATATACAAAATCTAAAATGTTTGAAAATGAAAATGAGATAATACAATTTTGAGAATAGATATTGGTAAGTCCAATATGCTTATTTGGAACCGTTGGATATAAATGAAGGGCCGTGATTAAGCAAAAATAAGTGTCCCCGGTCTGAGCCAACCGGAGAAGAAATGAACGTTTAGTGAGCACTAGCGGTGTTCTTCATTTTCAACGGTCTGTTTGTATTTGGATCTATTTTTCGTTTTTCTTCCTTTTTCCAAAACCAAACCACTCTCTCTGCTACTACTCTCCTTAAGCCTAAACCCTAGAGAGAGAGAGAGAGAGAGAGAGAGAGAGAGAGCGCAATGCAGAGACTCTTGGTCCTCCTCACTGCGATCTCACTCATCCCTTTGCTCTGCAACTCCTTCTCCCCCGAAAACCCTACCGACCGACGCCTCCTTGTCCTGCTCGATGACTTCTCCCTCAAGTCAACTCACTCCATTTTCTTCCAATCTCTCAAATCTCGCGGCTTCGACCTCGATTTCAAGCTCGCCGACGATCCCAAGCTCTCTCTCCAGCGCTATGGCCAGTACTTGTACGACGGTCTCATTCTCTTCTCTCCCACCACCGAAAGTGAGTTCCCTCTCTCAAAATTCCCACTTTGACCTTCATTCTTCCATTCATGGGTTTTGGGTTTTTTTATTTTATTTTATTTTTTTTTAAAATAGATTTAATCTGATTTATGGATTAACAGGTTTTGGAGGGTCTTTGAATTTGGGGGCTGTGCTCGATTTCGTTGACTCTGGCCACGACTTGATCTTGGCGGCTGATGCTTCTCCTTCCGATTTGATTCGCAATGTTGCGACGGAATTCGGAGTCGATTTCGATGAGGTGTGACAGCCTTGTTCTTTACGTGGGTAGTTCTATAGCATTGCAAACTATATTTATGGATATTTTTTTGGATTGTAGGATTCGTCGGCTGTGTTGATTGACCACACCAATTATGCGGTGTCAGAGACTGAAGGGGATCATACACTGATTGCCAGTGACAAATTTATTCAGTCTGATGTTATTCTTGGAAAGACTAAGATTGAGGTAAGCTTAAATTTTCGTGCGTATAGATTCGTTGTCGTTTGAAACATACAATTGAAGCAAGCATATACAACTTAGAGATTGAATTCTCTTTATATTTAATGAAACAGGCTCCGGTGCTTTTCAAAGGAATTGCACATTCACTAAATGCTGCTAACAGCTTGGTAAGGTCGAAAGTCTGTGTTCAACCCTTTTATGTAATATAAGCTTAGCAATTTGATTCTTGTAAAGTTATGCGAATCTTTTTCTTATTGGTTTGTGATGATTGAATTTTCCTTTCTGAGATATATGTTATGATTCGTAGGTTCTGAATGTACTATCTGCTTCTCCATCCGCGTATTCTTGGAACCCAAACTCTAAGTCGTCACAACCTCCATCACTTACTGGATCTGCTATCTCACTTGTTTCCGTTGTGCAAGTAAGTTTCTGTCTCTCTCTTGTACTGTCTCTTCTTTTTATCATTTAATATTTAAGACAAATTTATATTTATCATAACAATTTGTTTAAAGTAGAAAGACCATTCTTGCTTAGTTGTTCCCTTTGTTCTTGTAATGCGTGCATTCTGATTATTATGCCCATGGTAATCTTGAGTTTTCACTTCTCTCATAGCCCACCTGCAGATAAAATTTATCCACTTAAGATGGGATTTTTTTTTTAATAATAAAGTAAAAAGCAAATATTCTTATGTCTCTTTCAGAAACGTTTGTTCCAACTTCCATTGTATTGGAATTCTGATCCTGCACCATAAGTTAGATGCACAATCTGTGGAAAAGAAAAAGAAGGGAGTTGGGGAAATATTTTATTGGATTATTAATTTCTGCAAGACCCTGTTAGATGCATGTCTAATGTGTTCTACTTGCTGAATTGATGGACAAATCTTGATTGTATAATGGCAGGCTAGAAACAATGCTCGGATTTTGATCTCAGGATCTTTGGATCTGTTCAGTAACCGGTATGTATACTGGCAGTTGTTCATTTCTACCTTGAATTTCTCTGGCACTCAGCACTTGTAATTCATGGAATTCATCTCTGAATGTCATACAGGCTTTTCTCATCAGTTGTGCAGAAGGCTGGGAGCTCACACAAGTAAGTGTTGATTTATTCCTTTTTTATGCCATTTTACTGTTTGCTTTAATTACTTTATCTTTATGGTATCTTCATGGTTTGTTTGTGTTTCCCATGTATAATGCAGCAATATTGGTAAACCTGCATTGATTAAGTATTTCCTTAAGTACATTCATATGAATTATGCCTTGTTGCACAACTGACTATGAGTCGTATTATGTTTCTAAAAGCTAAATCTAGCTAAAACTATGACAAATAACTAAGTATTTCTTTTGGATTTATAAACATACATTTTGAACTTTATCTTACATAGAAGTTTGTATTTTGATCTTCCTTTCTCCAGCCCCATTCCTTCTGCGACCTTCCTTGTTATTTTTCTAAATATGAGTTCAAGGAAACATGCTAACATTATCTCAAACTTACGTTGACAGATATGAGAAATCTGGCAATAAACAGTTTGTGACCGAACTTAGCAAATGGGTCTTCCATGAAAGGGGTCATCTTAAGGTTGGATCATGCGCTCATTTCTAGATACTGCTGTCTTCTCAGTTCCAAATGATTTTTTTTTCTTCATCCTTTGATATTTGTTGTATCATCTTCTGTTTGACGTGTTAACTCATGTTCTTAACTTTCAGGCTGTCAACATTAGACACCACAAAGTTGGAGAAGCAGATGAACCTGCAGTATATAGGATCAAAGACGACCTGGTAAGTGCTTTTGTGGGTTTGCATGTATTAGATTTATATCTGTGTGCGTCATGCTCATTTACACATATACACGAATGGATATGAATTGTATTTGTTTCATATAATTTTTGCCAAATTGCTGAATGAAGGATATTGTCCTCATTTTTCTGATTTGATTGGGTAACAGGACTTTGCTGTTGAGATTTATGAGTGGTCTGGAAAGAGCTGGGAGCCATATGTTGTTAATGATGTTCAGGTTCAGTTCTATATGATGAGCCCTTACGTGCTGAAAACTCTAATAACTGACCAGAAGGTATTCTTTCTATTCAAAGGTCATACGTTCCCATTTTCAAGTTTTAACCTTACAAATACAAATGTCTCACTTCTATGCATGGTTTTGCAGGGACTGTACTACACATCATTCAAGGTGCCTGATATCTATGGGGTATTCCAATTTAAGGTTGAATATCAGAAGCTTGGATACACTACCTTATCCCTTTCCAAACAGGTCAGTCTTCAGCTGCGGTACTTAAAACACTGTTTTCAATCTAAATAATCAGCCTCATAAAGCATTTTAATTTGCATTTCGTTTTGGCTATGCTACATTTCTAGATTAGGTATTTATTCTTAACTAATTACCCACTAAATTATCAATGTTTTAAGATATCTTAATGACACTTTCTGCTGGCAAACAATGAGTTGTTTCATGAAGATGACTGCCATTCCTTGCTGACTCAAATTAACTATAATACTTGAATCAAATCGTGCAGATTCCTGTACGGCCTTTCAAACACAATGAATATGAACGATTCATAACTACAGCTTTCCCCTATTATGGAGCTTCATTTACTACAGTACGCTCTCTCCCCCATCCTCATTTTCCTTCTTATTATCTTGCTGTGTTCCATTCCTTGATTAATCTAAATCTGATTGCTTTACTCGAATATTGCAGATGGCTGGGTTCTTCGTCTTTAGCTTCATCTTCTTGTACAATAAATCCCAATGATTGAAGGGACCATTTAACTGGTGTTGGGATAGTTTTAAGATTTTAGAGATGGACATGGATATCCATATAGGTTAACTTTTTGGAAAAACTTGAGGGACTCCAGTTTTCCTCCGCAGAGATATTATTTGAAGGCTAGTTGAGGCTTAAATGGAACTGTATCTAATTTTGTTTCTAACTGTGATTATAAATTATGATTTAGTCTTTTTGCCAATAATCAATATAATCATTCTATGATGGTGCAGACCACAAAGTATAGCTGGTGCAAGTAAATTCGTTTAGATGAATTTTTCTCTCCGATTAAAGTTCGATAAAGTGTGTTACATTTTAGATTATTTTTTCAAACGATAGGTCCTTTACAATGGTGGTGCTGGTGCGTTTATTAGTTAGAAAGAATTGGAATTAAGTTGCTAAATAATTGGAAGAGAAAATAAAAGAATTGGAATTGGAATTGGAATTCAGGCTCCTTTTGGACCCTGGATTTTGGAGGAAAAGAAATTGTGGGGAAAAAGTCCGAGAAAAAAAGAAGGGAATACATTTCCTAAAAAATTATAGAATTCTATTTTGGAATATTTGGTTTTATTAATTAATATGTCAAAATTCTTTATACTAAAAAATAACATTAAATCAAATTTTTGTTTTTATTATAAAAAAAAAATCGATCATTTTTTGTTTCAATCCAAATAAGAGAAAATTGAATCTCTTAAAATTTTTTTCTCTCCAAAAATTGAAGTTCCAAACGAAACTTAAAAAGATTTTCTTATTATTTTCTTTACGAATATGCTAAGAACACAAATAATTTACATTAAAAGTTTATATTACAACAAAAACTTTATATTACACGAGATAACATCTATTTCAACTACTAAATTTTAAATTGAATTGTAGAAATAAAATAATAGTTTAAATATATGCCATATTATTGGTGTAGGATTTCAGTGTAAATTTTTGTTAGTGCGACCTTTTAGTATAAATTTTTGTTGTCTCAGTCATTATTCATTACTCATTTCTCTATTGTGTTTATTAGGTGCCTGCCTAGAAATTGGATTCATTTTTATTTTTTGTTTTCTCTTCAAATAAACGAAAATTTACATTTTTTTAAAAATATTCTTAGTAACATTATTTTTGTTTTATGTTTAAACAATTTTTTTAAGAAAGTGGAAGTGAGAAATTTTCACTTCCAAAATTTTTTAAAACAAAAAGTAAACCCAGAAAATGATATTTTTAAATAAATTATTAAAATGGTGTTTTCGTAAATTTTTAAAAGTGACATTTTTCTAAATAAAATTTTGAAAGTAGTATTTTTATTATTGGATTTTTCTAAATAAAATTTTGAAAATGATATTTTTTTAAAATAAATTTTTGAAATATTATTTTTCTATACTTTTTTATAGTCATCAAGTATGTTTATGTTTTTTTTTAAATTAAAAAATTATCTAGTGTATTACCAAGCAGGCTTCTAAATTTTGAAATTTCAAAATATAAACAAAATTTTTGTTCTTGTTCTCAATTTTTATAAACGAAAAATTGGAAATATATCCAAACACAGCCTGAAAACCTTATGAATCACATTAACAATGAAATTCATTTCCTTTATTATGCTTACTAAGTCAAAAGATATGACTCACAATAAATTGATTACGAAAGTATTCTTGCATTTAGTTATGATTTTCAATTATGAACTACATAGTCTAATTTTATTATTCTTTTTTTAATGATAAATTACTAAAATAGAATAATTTATTAGGAATTTTCTTTAAAAAAAAAAGAATAATTTATCAGGAATTAAGTCAATTATTTTCAGGCTTTTTAATACATAAACTCCCTGAATTCAAAATAATTTAATAAAATTAACCATAAACTCAATTTTTTGGAGCGAAACTCCCTAATATCCCCTAATATTAGTTTTGTTAGAAAAGAACGGTGATTCTGTAAGTTTTCTTTTTATTTTTTTATGATTAAGTCCCAATTCTTTTTATTTTTAGCTTTTAAGTCATCATTTTTAAATTTTTGTTTCACATTAATTTATTTTAAATTTCTCTATCTAAAAGTTGTCGTTAATTAGCACTTGTCCAAAATGCACTCCTCTCAATAGGGTAAAATTTTTGAAACAAAGGAAAATTATTATTTTTTTAAAAAAGTTGGGTTATAGTTTTCATTCAAGGAGGTAAAATTTGAAAAATTCCAATATGGATATACTTTGGTTCGAGTATTTAATAAATAGCGATTACTATATCCTCGAGACGTATTGCTATAAGTATACAGTTGCCACTGCTAGGAAATAGCAAGGACTTCATTATATCCTCGGGACATTGTCCTAGCTATTACAAACAGTAGGGAGGATATTGTCCGTGCTATTCCTACTATGTTTTAAATTTCCTGTTACTCCCTAGTTCTCACAAAAATTATTAAATACTTGGATTAAAGTAGATCCATATTGGAAGCATAGAAATTTTTTTAATTTTTTACATCCGACTTGAACAAAAACGATAACCTAACTAACCTAACTCTTTTTTTTTTTAAATAATAATTTTCTTTTATTTCTAATTTTACCCTATGCTAAGATGAGCATGGTTTTGGCAAGTACTAATTGATGATAGTTTTGGACAAAAAAACATTAAAAGGAATTAATGTGAAACAAATATTTAAGAAAGAGAACCTAAAAGTTACAAATAAAAGATGGGAACTTAGCTATAAATAAAAGAGAAAAAAAAACTTTAACAAAAGCACTTTTTTTTTCTAACAAAAGTAATATTAGGGGACATTAGAGAGTTTTGCTCCAAAAAATTAAGTTCAAGGTACTAAATTATTTCCAATTTAGGGAGGTTTTGTATTAAAAAGCCTTATTTTTAATGGGGTCTTAAGATAAAATTAATAAGTTTATTTTTAATGGGGTCTTAAGATAAAATTAATAAGTTTATGATGGAAAATTACCATATAAATCTTGCGTTTTGTTGAATTTTAAAGTAAAATAATATATTCCCAGTGAGATTAGTGGAAATACATATAAATGTAGGGAAATGTATATACATAAATAAACCTTCAAATTTTGACCAAACGAAAGATGGAAAACCAAATTAAAAGGGATAGGAAATGCTTATTTTTTTAATTAAATTATAATTTTTTTTCCAACAGTTACAAGTTAATTTAGCAAAAGTCATAGTATGATACTTTTTATAAAGGTGTTTTAAGAGTATGGGACTTTTTCTGTTGATCATTTATGCATACTCCTATTTTATCGTTTTGTTCATTGGTATTAAATTCTTGTCTCCTGATGTACGAGTAAGCACAGTACTTTTTACTTTTTTTTTTTGTTTTTTAAAATGCGTGAATCATAAGTTGGATTGGTCAATCAAATTTAATTTTAATATGTATTCAATTTGATTTTGCATACCTGAAAGACATTTTACACTATTTTTGTTTTCTTTTTCGTTTGTCTTTTGTTTTTTAATTTCCTAGAAAACGAAAAGAACGCAAAAGAGTTGAAAACTATTGAACGAGAACTAATTTAAGAAGATAATTCACAAGAAAAGTAGGAGTAAAATACGATAATAACATAGTTAAGGAATTCTAGACAAATGTTTAATCTAAAACAAAAGTTTTCATTCCACAAGATAGAATATATGCATATAAAGTAATGCTACACGACAAACTATCATAAAAAAAATAACTTGAAAGATGTACTATATGCTACATATCTTAACAAATTATCATTAAAAAAATAACTTGAATGATGTTGTATTATATTATTTGTCAATATTTAATGTATGATTCATCTAATTCTTACTACTTAAATTGTCACATTATTCAATCAAGTTATTTAAGTTCATTCCCCCTCCCCCCTCCTCTTTTGACAAGCGTTATTCTTAAGTTTTCGATGAAAACAATTAAAATTTCGGTCATCAAATCAAAATCTAATACCTAATGTAGTAAGCTAGACTGCTAGAGCTTTTAACTCATTACTAGGGATGACAATTATACTCGCAACCCATTTACTCGAGGGTACGGATACTAAGTGAAATACCTGATTCGGGTACGGGGCAATTACGGGTATATGATTACCCGACCCGATTAGTTTTATATATATAATAAAAATATATATAATTTATTTAAAATACACATAAATAGATGTGTATATAATAAAATTAGGTTGTATTATAGACGTATTTATTAATTTTAGTATATAATATTGTCATTAGATTTTTTTTTTAAATTTATAATTCTTTTTATTTTTCAAATAATATTTTTTTAAAATTTTTTTACGGGTATAGGTACCCATCTACCAGTGCGGGTAATATTCTAACCCACTCCGCCAACTTAAACAAATAAATGAGAAGTATAGGTTTAATTTTTCTCTACGGATATGAGGATAGGATAGTCATACTCGCCCCAAACCCGACCCATTGTCATCCCTACTCATTACTCACTGTCACTAATGTTTCTAATAAAATGCTAGAGAATAGTGTTGAACAACATTGATTTAATCATATCTAGAAATACGTGGCATTAATAACAACCTACAATTTTTGGAAAACGAATTCAAAAATTCATTATTTTTATTCCTGATATGATTTATGAAATTTCAATCATTAAATTAAGTCATGGAATTTGAACTTTTGAAAAAAAAAAAAATTGTGCTGAAAATCTGACTCGCTCGATATATTCACAATTTGGACCTTGAAAAGATATTCCGTTGGCAAGGAAACAACACGATGGAATGAAAGGAACTTGTCCGATTTCCCTGCCCAAAAAAAGAAAAAAAATATTAAAACTTGAAGCCATTAAATTTTTGCTAACAAGAATTTGAGATAAAGTTTAGAAACCGGACAAGAATTCTCATCTTCTACTGTCAAAGTGCACGAAGCCCACCCAAATCAAGAAGCCCCCACACCGCTGAATGGCATGGATTAAGAGGACCCGATAATCAAAATGGGCCAAAACCCGAAAACCCATCATGATGTATCATTATACATACTAGATAATCTTCCTTGGAAGATGCTCATAAAAGCATGTGAAAAAGGAAGAAGAGATTCCGGTTGTATACAATGCGATCCAATCCAAAATCCTATCCTTGTCCTATGTTTCCTTGTTTGGTTGGTTGGTCTCTTATTATTATTGCTCTCACCACTTAACAAAAGGGAAAAACACTTGTACCCAATTTTCTATATTTTCCCACTTCTCCAATTTTTCTCAAGGTCCACTCAGATTCAAAGAATGGGAATGCTTAGCAATGACTTGGACTAAATAGTGAACTCAAATCAGATTTATGAGTCTTCTTACTTAGGTAACATTTCTTTGAAACCTCATCTGAATTTCCCAAAGTAGATTCTTCTCTTCATTTTTTTTCTTGGCCCATATATGGTAATTAACAGGGGTTAGTAATAGCAGAGTCTTTGGGTTCAAAATCAAAAGTCTCAATCTTTTGCGAAAAAGTGAAGGAAAAAAAAAAAAAAAAAGAGAAAAGAAAAGATGAGTTCTGTGAATCTGAGTACATGGGTCCAAACCTGTTCTATGTTCAACCAAGCAGGTAGATCCAGATCCTCGACTCTCAATCTCCTCCACCCTTTGAAAAAGCTACCCATTTCGTTTCAAACCCCGAAACGAAGACGACCCTCTTCCTCTTTTTCCTCCATATCCGTCTCCGCAGTCCTCACCGAGCAGGAAACCATCAAAGAAGACGAAGAAGAGAAACCCACCTTCAATTTCAAGTCCTACATGGTCCAGAAGGCCAATTCCGTCAACCAAGCACTCGACGCCGCGGTCTCGATCCGAGAGCCCCAGATGATCCACGAGGCCATGCGCTACTCCCTACTCGCCGGCGGCAAAAGGGTCCGACCCATGCTCTGTATCTCGGCCTGTGAGCTCGTCGGCGGCGACGAGTCCGTGGCCATGCCCGCCGCTTGCGCCGTCGAGATGATCCACACCATGTCTCTGATCCACGATGACCTTCCTTGTATGGATAACGACGATCTCCGCCGAGGGAAGCCCACTAACCATAAGGTTTTCGGCGAAGACGTTGCCGTTTTGGCCGGCGACGCGCTCTTGGCCTACGCGTTCGAGCACGTGGCGGTCTCCACGGTGGGAGTCCCGGCTGCTAGGATTGTCCGGGCGATTGGGGAGCTGGCTAAGTCAATTGGGTCGGAAGGACTTGTGGCTGGGCAAGTGGTGGATATAGATTCTGAGGGGTTGGCTAATGTTGGGCTTGAGCAACTCGAGTTCATTCATCTCCACAAGACCGCGGCGCTCTTGGAAGCTTCGGTGGTTCTTGGCGCCATTCTTGGTGGCGGTTCGGATGAGGAAGTTGAGAAATTGAGGAGCTTTGCTAGGTGTATTGGGTTGCTGTTTCAGGTTGTGGATGACATACTTGATGTGACCAAATCTTCTCAGGAATTGGGTAAGACAGCGGGGAAGGACTTGGTGGCTGATAAGGTTACATATCCTAAGCTGATGGGCATTGAGAAATCAAGGGAATTTGCTGAGAAATTGAACAGAGAAGCACAAGAACAACTCTCTGGGTTTGATCCCCAGAAGGCAGCTCCTTTGATTGCTTTAGCTAATTATATTGCTTATAGGCAAAACTAATATCCTTTGGTTTGTATCAGATTTTTGTTTAGTAGTTCTACACATTGATCTAAGAAAAAATTGTTTTAGTGGAGCTTACTTATTGCAGCTTTGTTTATGATTGAGAGAATTCCAAGAAGTTAGCAGGTGAGCTCAAGTCAAATCTAGCAAAATTCTTCTATAGGGGTAAAATTTATACTTCTGTCTATGTAATAATTCCTCTTTTTTCTTTTTTTTTCCCCTTTATGAAATAAAATATGTTAGGTAAATCCTTTAAGGATGTAGCCGAATTCTTCCTTCAGTAAGTTTGGTTTCTTTTTTAGTATATTCTGAGACGTCTTCTTTTAAATATTTAGGGACTGTTGTGACTTTAATGGATTCCTATCAGTCCCCTTTATGAAATAAAATATGTTGGGTAATCCTTTAAGGATGTAGCCGAATTCTTCCTTCAGTAAGTTTGGTTTCTTTTTTAGTATATTCTGAGACGTCTTCGTTTAAATATTTAGGGACTGTTGTGACTTTAATGGATTCCTATCAGTAATTAGAAGCCTAGATGCCTAAAGGAAATGTGATTTGTGATAAGATGAACTCATGTTTTACGATGATGCTGCAGTTTTACATGAAAGCATCTTCTGTCTTGGAGTCAAACTCTTGTTCTGTGATGTTGAGATTAAGTTTAAGCAGGTCATTTCTTTGTTTTCTTCGGATGAGTTTCGCGGAAGTTCTCGGGAGTTATAGTATCATACTATAGGCACAAAGAAAAACAAGCTGGCAGGGGAAAAACTCATCCCTTTTGGAACCAATAGCTGAGGTGACCCGTGAGTGGTCAATTATTTAGTCTTGTTAAAAACTTAATAACACATTGAAGTTCCTCGCTGAATCTGTTTCCTTGTAAAGAAACATGAAGTCAAATAAGCCGCGTGGTTGTACTTGACTAAGTTTGAGTGAAGTTAAGTACTTAAATTTTTTCACCTAACTTCGCAAAATATGATGCATGTCTTGTACTGTATGCTCTTTACGTCGCTAATTATTATTATTATTTTAGTTGAGAGCTCTTTACGTCGCTATGTCTGAATGCTGTATTTACTTTGAAATGACGAGTTATGACAACTTGCTCATGAATTATGTGGCCTTCAACTTATTATGATTAACTCCATAGAAGATACATGATTGAAGTCCCTATCCACTCAGGAGTCTATTTCAGGGGGAAAAAAGAAATGAAAAGAAGGACGGACTGTAACCTGTGGACTATTCGTTATTGAGGGCTGCTAGCATATGACGCATTCACAACCATACACCACGAGACTCACCCTAATAGAGGACTGATGACAAATTAGTAATTACAACCCTCTACCATGAGACTCAGGTCCTAATATGTGGAGTGTTTGTTATTGAGGGCTGCTAGCATATGATGCATCACAATCTCCACCATGAGACTCACCCTAGTAGAAGACTCTAGTTCACAAAACTGTGTTGTATTTGACACATTACAATACTGAGATTCAACCCAGTTAAAGACCACGTCGTGTTTCACGCTAACACTGTTCTTTGTTATTTGTGTTGGAAGAAGATATTAGTGCTGATGGAGGTACTTTGAAGAAAAATCATCGAACCCCATGGTGCAAAATCGAAGTACGTGGTTTGCTGAAATTGTAATCATATGCATATGAATCGGTTCCGAACTTTCAGAGGCATTCCTCCCTGACATTTGGAGCAGCTCTCATGCTTTTGTAACTAAAACCTGAACAAGATTTCAATAGTAGACATAGGGAAACATAAGTGAGGAAAAGAACCCAATTATTTGAACAAAAATCCTCGAAAACTTACCTCTCTCCCCCCTCATCAGTTTGTAGAAGCCGATTCTGATGCAATAGGTCTTCCTGTAAACGAGTCGTTTGTGCCTTGTGATGGCAAAATAGTTAAATAATTAAAAAAAAAAAAATTCGCCGTTGCCGGGGATCGAACCCGGGTCACCCGCGTGACAGGCGGGTATACTCACCACTATACTACAACGACTTGTTGCTTAGGAGATGACAATTTCTAATATATTACTTGACAAAAACACAGTGCTTGAATGTTTACGTGAGATGACAAGCAAACCCACTTATCACCTTTGTCATTAGCTATAGTTTCTAGTTTCTACTTGCTACTCGAGTCCATTTTTTTTTTTTTTTTTTCCGGATAAAACTTCCTACCCAAGTCACAATAAAGGATAATCAATAGCGATTTAGACCTTCAATACATCATTAATTTCCTAATAAGAGATTGGTTCACGACAAAGTTCCAAAGTTTTCTCTTTTTTCAATGAAGGAAAAATAAATTCGAAAAGTGACATTATGGTATTTATTATATTATTTATATATCTATTGGCGGTCAAAAACTATTAGTTATACCAAATAAATTAAAGTCTGTTTAGTCAGTTTGATCCATATTAAAGTTTAGAAGGAAACCAAACCAAATATAATCAGTTTGGTTGGTTTAGAAATATGGAACCAATATATTACAATTTAACTTAATTATGTTAAATTAAGATTTTTTTTTTCACCTACTTAAAGTACTCTCATAAATATTAGATTCATAATATCATGTTAAGCTTAAACAAAACAATTATTGTCTAACTTTATACAAGAATCATTAATTAAAACCTAAATAAATATATTAATAATCATAATCCTAATCCAGTAATAAATTAATATTTAAAAACTAAACTTTTTTTTTTTTTGCTCAAGATTTAAAAACTAAACTTAGTATACAGTTATTTTAGTATAGAGTCATTTGAATCCTGCACTTATAAAGTTAACACATTAAAAATGATACCTATAAAAAACTATGAAAAGATGAAAACATATATAGGACATATTTGTTGCTTTTATTTGATCGATTTTTTGAAAATCGACCAAACTAGTCAACTTTCTAATAAAATGAACAATTTAATCCTGTTTGACTTGACTTGGTTGATTTTTGGTGTTTTTTCATTATTATATTAACACTCCTAATTACTACAATGTTATGAGCCTTTTGAGTCTTATTATCAATATTAATGCTCCTCGAAACGTTAAAGATACATAAATACAATAGATGTATATACAGGCCTCAATTGTAAAGGAAAATGACCTGTTACGGCATGAATAATCAATCGAAACATCATTGATGTTTCCGCCTCACCTCAGCTAAATGGAACTTCCACTAATTGTCTTCATTAGAATCATAGGATAATTAAGGGTTAATGGCACAGATGGTCCCTGAACTATCAAACATGTGACAATTTGGTCCTCAAAATTTTAATTATAACAATTAAGCTCTTGAATTTTCATGTTTGTAGCAATTTAATTCCTAAACAGTCTAAATTATAACAATATTGTTAAATTTTTGACCAAAAACACATATGAGAAATACGTGGTGGCATCTAAAAGTATATTTAAAAAGTAATTTGGGAATTTTAAACAACAACTACGGGAAAATAATCTCTAAATTTGCAGTTTTAATAAACCTAAAAATGCGAAGAATACATCTTTTTTTCTCTTCAAATCCTTTAGTTCAGTTTATTTTCTTTTGAATACATTTTTAGATGTTATAACATGTTTCTCAAATATGATACAATATAAATAATTCAGGGACCAGATTATTTTAAATCGGAAAGTTCAATGGCTTAATTGTTACAATTAAAATTATGAGGACCACAAGTAAGATACTTCAGGGGCCATTTGTTTTTGCCATAAACCCGACAATCAGATATGAATCTCTTTGCCAAAGTCGCCGACGCCCTTTGGAGACTTTGACTTGGAATTTTTGAACTGGGAGTGAGAAGACAAAAACACTGTGTTCTAGAGCAATGCTGCCTTCCACCCTCTTTCCCATTCCTGTTCCAACCTAACCCCTTATCTCCACTCCCATTTACTTAGAATAGTCCAAAAGCCTGTTCTTTCGTAGTAAAGCTTTCTCTTTTTTCTATATCAATGCTTTGAGTTATCGGCCATTTTGGTAAGATTTAGCTCTTTATTTGGCTTTGTTACCAGAGTTTTGTTTAGATCTTCGAATGGAAGTGAGAGAAATCCACTGGATCTTTCCGTTTGAGCTTAGTTTCAGGTAATTCGGGTCGTTTCAAACGTAGAGCTATCTCTCTTCTACCTTGGAAGCATAATATTATCTGAACATTTTCAGCTTTAGATTTTGTGTTTTCGTCATCTGGGTTTTCCTTAAGAGTGAAAAATAGCATCTGGGTTTTTGAGATCTCAGCTAGAAGTCTAGACTTTTGGGTCTTTTCTTCTTCCTCTTCAAGCTAGTACTTGAGTAGGTTTGACTCGAATTTTGTTTTACAATCTAGAATATTCTTTTGGTGAGTTCAATCTAATTGGCTGGTTGTTTAGGCTTTGCATACATTTGAAATTGTTCAAGCTTTTGTTGAGATTGAATTGCAATACAAAACAGAAGAAAAATACGACTTTAGGGGAAGGAGGAGTAGATTTAGGTGGTTCCATAGCAATTTCCGATTCTGGGTCGTTCTCATTTTCTGGTCTTCATTTCTCCAAATGATGGGAGGCCAATCCAGTAAACCGACTCGTGGTGATTCAGTACAACAACGAACAGGATCGCCACCGACGCTGCCACCATTACCACTTGAAATCAATACAAATTTACAGTATGCTGCTGATCTAAGCTCCTATGAGACAGCTTGTAGGTTTGACCCCAGCTTACAGTCATTTGATGCTGTTCTTCAAGAGCGAACCAACCGAGTTATTGGCACCCTTGCCTCAGGAATTGAGGTTAGGTCCTTGTCTTTCAACTCGCTTAAAGAAATGACTGATTGTTTGCTTGAGATGAACCAGGAAGTGGTTAAAGTCATATTAGAAAACAAAAAGGATATATGGAACAATCAAGAGATGTTTTCTCTTGTGGAGCAATACTTTGATAACAGTATCCAAACTTTGGATTTCTGTAGTGCTCTTGAGAAATGCCTCAAGCGGACAACAGGAAACCAGCTGATAATTCGAGCTGCAGTTAGGAAGTTTGAGGAAGTGCTAGAATGTGGCTCTAATGGAGGTGGCTTTGAGAAGACTTTACAAGAACTGGCGAGATTCAAGGCAGCTGGAGACCCTTTCACTGAAGAGTTCTTTGCGCTATTTCAGACCGTTTTTAAGCAGCAGGTGGCAATGTTGGAGAAGTTGCAGCAGAAAAAGAGAAAGATTGATAAGAAACTGAAATCTCTCAAGACATGGAGAAAGGTGTCGAACGTTATTTTTGTGGCGACTTTTGTTTCTGTGCTGATTTTCTCAGTGGTGGCGGCTGCCATTGCTGCACCTCCGGTCGTAACAGCTCTGCTGGGTGCATTAGCTGTTCCAATTGGCTCAGTGGGAAAATGGTGTAACACGCTTTGGAATCGGTATGGGAATGTTGTGAAAGGACAGAGGGAAATAATCAGCTCAATGCAGGTTGGGACTTTTGTTACGCTCAGGGACTTGGAGAGCATTCGGTCGCTTGTTAACAAGTTGGAAATTCAGATTGAGTCACTAATGCATGATGCTGAATTTGCTCTTACGCAAGACGATGCTTTGAAGATCATCATAGATGATATCAAGAAAAAGCTGGAAGTATTTACTGAAACCACTGAGAGTTTAACTCAACAGAATTCGAAGTGTATTGAAGAAATAACAATGGCAAGGAGAGTGATCACTCAGAGAATAATTAAGCATCCGCCGAACTGAATGGCAAGCTTTCACATTCCGGTTTTCGTGCAGGTTGAGTTTAACAAACCTTGTGCATCACCCAAGGTAGAATTTTCACCTTTTGTTCTCGGGTCAAGGACATTAGTTTGATCCTTCTTTAAGATGAAAAATGGATCATTGTTGTTGAACAGGCTTATACTTTGTTTATTGATACCAGACTGTTTTTATATATAGAAAAGATTAATTTTTCTTGATTTAACTTCGGTTGTGTATATTGCTTTATCACTAGATTTTAAAAGCAAGATAGAGACATGATCTAAACATTCATGAACACCTGAGCTGTTTATTGAACTCTTGGGCACTTGTTATTTGTTAATACTTAATCACAGTTCACAGGGGTGGTACGGATAGGATTGCATATAACTTTCCCTTCCGAAAGGGCCTTAATCTCGCATGGTTTTACATGTCTGAAACAAAATCTGGTAACATTCTTTAGACATGGCAGCTTATCAAAGCTACCATAATAGACCCTTTTTGGAGCAATGTATTGAGACCATTTTAAGATCTGTAACTAGCTCTTGCATCTGTACTTATCTGGCTATTCTCAATTGAGTTGGATTTTATGCTTGGAGCCAAGAAGGGGAAAAACATAAAATAAGAATAATAGGATTTGTAAGGCATGTCTATAGATGAAAAAATATTTATGATAAAATTGAATGTCTCTAGCGAGATCTGAAAGAGTTGGATTATTTGGCAAACGAGAATAAGGATACGACACAAAGGAGAAAATTAGTGCAGGGAAAATATTTCCAGGAAAGAATATCCACTGGGGAAAAAGAGCAAAAACGCGAAAGCAACTTCATTATCTGATCCTCAACCTCATGGCTCTAGCCTGAAAGGGCCGTGAGTTATTGGGGAACAATTTAAACAAGCAGTATGTCTTTTTTGCCTCTCTTGGGAGGTAAACAGGTATCATGTCCTGAACCAGGAAATGATAAATTTTATTCTTTTCTCTTAAGGGATTCGATCGATATGTTTCATAGATTAAGCATAAACACATTTTCACCAGAGTCACCAATAGACTAGGACACTTGCACTTGGTTGTTGATAAAATTTCAATTCTATGTTTGGTGGAAGGAAAGAAAATAGGAATGATGGAATAGAAAAATGTTTTCCTTTAATTATGTTGTTTAAATAGTATTTGAAGAAAATGCAGTTCAATACATATATAATGTTGTTTAAAATCGGATGGTTAAATAAGTAATTTTTTATGAATAGCATCTTACAAAAAATTTTCCTCGCATTTTCTATCCAATTTGTATAATTGAAAATGGTGGGCTCCATTCTAATTTTTTCCTCATCCTTTTCCTTATCACTTGCTTTTTGCTCTTACCAAACAACTAATTTCTTACTTTCTCTCCACTTTTTCCTTATATATTTTAGGGTAGTTCTATTGCCACCCTTTTTTTTTTACCCTCTTCCCACCCCTTTCTAAGTAGATCTCTCTTTGAAATCTAAATTTAAATATTTTCTTAATTCACCTCTTCTAAATGTTTCTTATTACAGAATTAGACATAATAAAATAATTCAAATGGTATTTCTTTGCCCACTCTTTTTGAAAATACCCCATTCATGTATCTTCTTCTTCTTCTTCTTCAATTTTTTACTTTGGTCATCTCAATAATCAAGATATTCTAATAACTGTTTTTAGAGTTCTTGAAAATTGGAGAGAGAATTAGAGATCTTGAATTATTTTTAGGGCTCTTGAAATCTAGAGATAGTTAGAGGTGTTGAATTATTTTTTTTATGGTTCTCGAGAATTACAGAATAGAGATTCTTGAACTATTTTTAGAGTTCTTGAGAATTAGGAAATGATAATTAGAGTTTTTAAATTATCTTTTAAAGTTTTTTTTAAGAGAAAAATTACTAGAATTTTAAGTTCACAATATCTTCATCTATCACTATAAAAACTTAATTTAACTTAAAGTATTTTGATTGTTTAAGATTATTTTACATGATTTGTTTTTTATTAATTGTGTTTAAGGGGATGTGTGAAGAAAAAACAACTTAGTTAAAAAAAGAATATTATAGTTATTTAATATTATTTGTACTCATTTGTGTCATTTTATACAAGGTTATTTTTTACCTTCAAAATTTAATAATTGAGGGGTAGGAAGAGAAAAATTGCTGGTGGCGATAGACGCACCCTATATTTTATTTTCTCTCCCTTTTCTCCTCTACCAAACATTATAGTGATTTAAGCTTTGATTAATTAATTTTGGAAAAAGTATTGGTCTATTAGTTAATCTCTGGTTCAAAAATATTGTAGAACTCCGTATTGGCTTTTTCTCTTATTTTTCCTAACTGGACACTGGATACGCCTGTGGCTACCAATCTCTTCATAAAGAAGGCCAAATGGCCCAACACTTTTTGAGTTAAGTTGGCAATTACCACTTTTTGCAAATATTTAACTAAATTTACAACCAATATTAGATTCTATCACTTTTGAGAGGAAATTAATCAAGAATTTATTAAAAATTCATTAAAAATGCGTCAAGAATTCGTCAAGATTATTACTGACGTTAATAATCTGTCAAGAATCCATCAAGATTGTCAAGAATCTTTTAAGATCTCCGCCGACATCAAGAATCGTTCAAGAATTCGTCAAGATCGTCATGAATTCATCAAGAATTCAATTTAAAAAAGTAGTATAGTGGCAGATTTAATTAATGAAGAAAAAAAGTAGCGTACAACTAATTTATTCAAAAATTTATGGGAAAACTTCATAAATACCCGTTTTTAAAACTATATTTTCATAAATACCTATTTTTTATTTTTATTTCATAAATACCCGTTTTTTATACCTTTTTTTTTGGAAAAATGTAGACCACCACTGTTTACATATGAAATGTAGACCACGGTATATATTTCATGCATTAAATGTATACTGCGGTCTACATTTCATAAATAAAATTTACGCTCAAAATTAGCACACATTTTAAAATGTGTACCGTTCATATTTTACACATGAAATGTGTACCTCATGGATAAAATTTACATTGTAAATGTGAACCACTCATATTTTTCATATGAAATGTGGACCGTAAAAACGGGTATTTTTGAAAGAAGTTTTAAAAACGGGTATTTTTGAAATACGTTTTAAAAAACGGGTATTAGGTGTAATTTTCACAAAATTTATCCAGTTCCAGTTCAGTTTCGCTGTATTGGACTTTCCTAGGTGGGCTTTACAGAAGAGAAAGGTAAAGCTGAGGCCTGCTTATGCTCCTTTGCTTACCTAAAACATAGTCTAAATAAAATTAATTTCAATTGTCCAGCATCACATCCGTTGTCGTCCAGCGGTTAGGATATCTGGCTTTCACCCAGGAGACCCGGGTTCGATTCCCGGCAACGGAATTTTTTTGACTTCTTCGCCCTCCTTTTTTTTTTTTTTTGGGGGGGGGGGGGGGTGGGGAAATGCAGTTTCTTTGGGAAATGCAGTGTGTGGAATTTTAAAATACATGGGACATATATTCTGACCCTTTCCAAAACTGATACAATACCTATCCATTACAGACTCCAACTATAATCAAGAGAATATATATCTCCAATTTTTTTTTTTGTTTTTTGAAGCGTATGCAAATCCACCACATGCTAGGTCAGAACCGGCGATAAGGTTTATACCCATATAGTCTTACAGATAACTACAAGAAGTATTTGTGGCCTTTGTAAGATGCATCTTCGAAACTTCATTAGTTCATTAGTCGTATATATATATATATATATATTGTTTGTGACCAAGATTTTAGGTACTACCGCTCAAAACCAGAAAAATAAATAAATAAAAAAAATCATCAATTAATGGCCCAAGATTTACGATTAAACTATATATTTCGTAAATATTCCTTTTACCAATTATCAGGCAAAAACCACGCATGCATATGTAAGTGATGGTGATTCATCAACTCATATCATGAGCTTTTTTCTCATTCCTTTTACCTAATATAAATCATAGGCATGATGAATGTACTACATTTTGATTCATAATGGAATATTAAATATTAGATTTTGATTAATTATTGTGGACATAATAAAGTGGGAAATATGCTTATGTAGAGGCACGTAAGCCAGTACTACTAATATTATATAACATTATATGTTCACCATTATATATGACTCCTGCAAGTGGCATATACATTATCGGATCAATACTTAGAATATCCTGTTGTTTCCTTTCCTATCTGGCTATCTTCGTTTATTTACGGCTACGGGACACACATTTTTCCTCCATATTTTTGGACGTTTCTGATCATCCCTATTAATCAAAGTGGTATTTTAAGCAAGAACAATATACAAAAGAGACTATTACCCTAACTAGTTCGAGAGCTGTGATATCATATAATGTCTTACTATAATAATACCGTGACACTATTATGTATAGCAGCCATTCATTGGCGTAATGTGACGTGTTACGACCCATATAGTCTACACGTTAATTATAATGTTTCGTAACGTGGTTTTATAAAGTTGACACTAATGTTCTTTGATTAGGAGTGCTCTACAAGTATTAGTCACTACTAATCTAATTATTAAAAAAAAAAAGAAGGATATAGTCTCCCACACAATTTGAGGAAGAACGTGGTTTGTTCCTTCAAATTTCGGGAAAAACACAAACGACAATAACACAGAGACGTTTAATGTTAAACAGAGCAGACAAACTAAGAAGAGGAGAGATATATATTTTTAAAAAGGTCTTAATTATTGCAAATTGCAATTAATAACTTTGGACATATATGTGTATAATGAACGTAATTAGGTTGGGACCAGTTAATGGACAAGGTACAGAGGCCGCTCTTTTAAAAATTTAGGAGAATCGTATCGGTTGGACTTAGTGATGTATTCGTTAATTTGGATGCCTAGTACTTGAACATTATATTTTATTATTATACGGATCGAAAAGGAACAATATTTTGTGATATAACTTTTGTTAAAATAAAAGGAGAGAATAAAAATTATTGTCCATCCCATATGTCTCGTAGAGTACAATAATACCTAAGAATATATGCTATATTATATCCAGTGTCAACAGCGAAAAATCTATGTAAGAGTAAATTTTTTTTTTCTCTTTAATTTTTTAAATCGATATAAGGCATGAACAATTATTATTCATCCTAGGATAGTAGGATGGATGCTGAGGTTCCTTTAGTGTGGCATTCATACCATACTTTTACATTACACAACTTAGTTTCGGTGAACTCACTGAAAAAAAAAAGAAAAAGGAAAAGAAATTGGTGAACTGAATTAAAGTGCAAAAAGAAGTGAAAGAGGAATAAAGCATTGAGGCCAATGACGTCTTAGTCTCTTAGATTAGACTCATCAACCTAGATCAGCAATATCAATCACATAACTTGTCAAGACGACTTCTTCTTCTTCTTTTTTTCCAAAGAAAGAATTCGTTCCAGCTAATTTATAATGATCGAGAAAATTGGGATTTTTAGCCGGCCCAGAAGGCTTCTTTTTTTTTTTTCCAAACATGTTCATGAAAGAATTTTTTTTAGCGCATATATATATATTAGTCTAACACATGTTCATCTTTACTCTTTTCCTTTATAGATTAATTTACATCTTCACATCCACTCTTCTCTTTTTGAGCATCCTCTAAATTTGACTAAGTGGTCAGAAAAAGATGCACAAAAAGAAGGGAAAAGTTTTGCTGTCCTAACTAGCTTCCTGCTAATGGAGCGTTACGCACATACCCAACAAGAGAATTAGGTGGCATTATGAGAAAAAAGAAAACTACAAATTATAGGAAAATTCTAGTGTAGGAGGGGCAAAAGTCCTCCTATTGATAGGAAGGGTTTTTAATTTAATCCTACGGCTGATAAATGATCACAGTTTTAAATGTTTGCCCATACTGTGTACAAGACTATAGAATAAAATACATGTAAAGTGGTACAGTAACTTCATTAAAGTTGTACTTTAATTTTCTCATTTTTTAATTTTATCAATATCATGGATTCATTCAAGTGTTTTACTAAATTCTGATAAAGGTTCCAACCATGATGGCATGGGGAATGATAGAAGTTTCTACTAACAACCCAAAGTCATTCATTTTTATCCAAAATAATATAAGCGTCTCTTTCTTATTTTATATGACATCAAAGCTTCTAATTTCCTCATGTATTGTTATACAAGAAAAAAAATATGCTAAAACAAATTATATGAAATAAAAGACCCATCCAGATCTGAAGAGTAGAAAAAAATAATTATAAAGATGAGATTGTATGAATCGTATGTAATAAAAATAGAGTAGAAAAGAATGGATAAAGTTGCTCCAATCTATGAGTCTGTACTAATCTTTAGGGGGAAAAAAAAAACAGAACAAAACAAATTTGGGAAGAAGATGAAGATAGGTCGGTTATTTATTTATTTATTTTTTAAAAAAACCCAATAGATGGATAAAGCTCAAAAAAAAAAAAAAAGGAAAAGAAAAAGCGCCTAATTGATGGATAAATTTGTAGTGTGATAGACTTCATGTTACATTATATAGGACTAATAATTCTCAATCGTTAGATAAAATCTAACGAGTTAAAAAACGCTCTTACTAGTAGGAGGGTTTTTGGCCCTCCTACACTAGAATCTCCCACAAATTATATATCACTTCTTTTAATTTTATTTTTCCCTTTTCTTCTTAGAAAAAAAAAGAAGAAAGAAAAAGAAATGGATGAAGAGATTCATCAATAATGGAAATATGCAATGATACCAAGTGGATGAAAAAAAAAATGCAATTATTAATGATATATATGCTAGTTGCTAGGAGAGGGTCAAAATTTTGAACCGTATATTTATAAGCATCGAATCCTCTAAACTTATTACAGAGAAAAGGTCAGGTGGACCATCTACTAGTAACCTTTCTCTCCTAGTGATCAGTTACATATATTCTTGTTGATCAAAATTTGTGAATAATCAAGGAGCCCTCAACATCGATTTAGAAAAAAGCCCTCATAATCCATTTAAGACTTGTTGGTTCTGACGCTCAGTCCCATTCCATCTCTATCTTTTGTTGCATTAAAAGTCTCTATTAACTTAATTTATTGCTTATTTGGTCTTCTTTCTAATAATGATTTTGTAATTGCAATGTGACACGGCTGTTCCCAGAATAATCATCAACTTGTCAAAAAAACAAAAGAAATTAAAACCCTACATGGAAATTGTGTTTGTACTTGAGTGATGATTTTATTCAATCCTACAGGTATATGGATATCAATGGCGGATTTGAACACGAAAAATCGGAGTTTTGGATCGGGATATAGCATAAGATCAACAAGTATGAACTAAATGCATTTGACTTCTTGTATGAATTGATTAGATAATTGATAATAAGGACGTGTCACTAATCTATGTGTACATATGCACGTATATATATGAGATTAAATAATTTGTAATTAAAGAGTTTGTGTAAATCATGTTAAGGATTTCGAGTATAATAACCATTCTGATTAGGACTGAACAGTACTAGACGAAATACTTCACTTTCAACTTGAAAATCAAGCTAGCTTGACCAAATTTATGTATTATTTTCTTTTGGTGATAAAAAGCATATGTAGATCTTTTGGTGATAAAAAGCCTATGTATTATTTTCTTTTGGTGATAAAAAGCATATGTAGATCTTAATATGTATATATATAGCACGATAGATTAAGTTATATAATACCCTACGTAACTTTAACAAATCCCTTGCGTGAGACATGTACAATTGGTGCTTTCATACACGAGCTCTTATATGGATTTTGAATAATGTGTTGCATAGTTTTCAATATATATATAACATGTTTCCCATATGCTTCTTTTTTTTTTCTTTTTTTTTTTGATAAACATATGCTTCTTTTTCGTTTTTGAAAGGTTTTCGCTTATTAAACAAAAGACAAAGTTTTCCGCGTTTCTCATTACCTTCATTTTTAACATATTTTATGGGGTACACAAATAAAAAACCATATCTACATATATAATTATAACACTCAATGATAAAGATAAAAAGAAATGGCTGACTTAATTTTGTGAGTCCAAAATTTGCACACCCTTTAAAATATAGCCCATAAGATACACGTCATGATATCTTTAATACCAATCTTATGCATTTTAAATTCTTCAGTGCCAAACTCAAAGACCAAAGAGAGGGGAAAAAACAAAGATGTGTTTATATATATATATATATATTTGGGAAGTTCTAAATATATTAATAATTATTTATGTAGATTCAATTTCTATTTACATTACAAAAGAATTTTTTTAATTTTGTTTTTTTGCTTTTTACATTCCTTATATCCCAAAAATGCCCATTTTAATTTATACATTCACTCTTTTTAAGTTTAAAATGCCTCTTTAGCTTCCTCTGCTATATTCATCTTTTTTTTTTTTCTTTTACTTTCTTTTTTTTTTAATGTCTTTACGAACATGATCTTGAAATTCAGGTCTTCCGTGGTTTAAAACTAGTTTCTTTTATGAGGTTTGTTAAATAATAGAGCGAGAGACATGGTATCATTTAATATACATTTATAAAATAAAGAAAAATTCTAAACTTAAGTTCTACATCAACCAAAGTTGTGAATGTTAAGATGGGAAAAAAAAGAAGAAGAAAACTTCGTACTAAAAAGTTTTTAACAAGAATAATACTACATATCCTAACTTTTATACCAAATTTTTTGTACTAACACATGTGGCATATAAGTTGTCACCATCTAATTGGTGTGTTAAAACTTACTACAAATAGATCACTAATTGAATGGTGATAAATCACATACCACTGTTGGTATTAAAATTTTAGTACAAAAGTTGATACCTTAAGCATTATTTTTTAACAATACTTATTATTGGGGATAAAATTCGTATAGCTCATTTTATGGCCTATATGAGGCTTACAAAAGGTAATTGTATTTTTATGGGGTCCTTATTTTCAGAAAAGAGGTAATTATTATTTTTGAATATCAGGTAATCATATTTCAAATCAAGCATTATTTGATAAGTATCCTAATATGACTAGGTTACCCAAAAGATAATTATTAATTATCTAATTAATAGAGTTTCCTATTTATTAAATATCTCTTATTTGCCTATAAATACATAGTCTTCTTCTTCATTCGGCATCTCCTTTTTTCTATTCTATTCTCTATATACACGACTCCTACTAATCTTTTGCTCTTTTACAGAGAAATCAGAACTACATCAACATTTGATCCCTGCAAAGAGTATGTAGGCAACTCTTATGAGCACAACCCAAGAATTAATCTAAACTATTTTTTCTGGATGCAGGATTGTAAGTGGTCATGGATCCTCCAATAAATTCAATTGTAGAATTTGGCATCTACACTTATGACGGCTTATATTTATAAAATAAAGAAAATTTCCAAACTTGAGTTCTACATCAACCAAAGTCAGTAAATGTTGAGCAGGGAAAAAAAGAAGAAGAAGAAAAAAAAAACTTCGTACTGAAAGATTTTTAACAATGCTCATGACGGCTTATATTTCCTATATCTAATAATATATCTAATATAATATATAAAAACATGAACACACATATAAATAAGGGTTTTTGGTATGCTTAGTCCATGAATTTTTCAATGATTTGCAATATATTCCTTGAAATTTTTTTTTTGGTAATTAGGACCTCGAATTTAGAATTTTTTGCAATGTATCCCCTGAACTTTTTTTTTTGGCAATTAGGAATCTTAAGGGGTTTTTGGCATGATTAGCCCCTGAATTTTTCGTTGATTTGTAATTTATTCTTTAATTGTTTTAAAATTTGAATTTCAAAACTATTTTTCCCCCTCCAAACTCCCATTTGCTATTTTTGTCTCTAAAACAAGTGAGATAGCTATTATGCCCTTAAAAAATTTGCACATAACTCATGGAATATATTATAAATCAGGGAAAAATTCAGGGGCTAATCATGCTAAAAATCCTAAATTCAGGGTCCTAATTGCAAAAAAAAAGTTCAGGGGATACATTGTAAATTATCGAAAAATTCAGGAACTAATCATGCCAAAAATCCTATAAATAAAATAAGAAAATTTCGTTACATGAATTTTTTTTTCCAAAAGATATCACTTTTATTATAAGTATATATATATACACTGTGATCATATTTTTTTCCTAATTTGTTCGTACAAAATTGTATATTTCTTGATTTAGTTTCATTCTTATTAATAATTGCAAGATGATTTTGAAGAGTGCAAATATTTTCCTTCTATGATCTAAGCAATTTCATATGTTTATTTCTTCTTTTTTTTCGTTTGCTAGCTTATATGACCATAATGGGTGTTTTTTAATTTTTAGACTATCTTTTTTAGTAATTCTAATCATGGGTAGCTTTGTAATTATAATTATGAATGTGTATAGTCCATATATTGGTAGATTTAGAACTTCCCATATATTTTCTGAATGGGGTATCATGATGTGTATACATATATATATATATATATATATATGAATAGAGATTTTTGTTTTTGCTCACTGGATGGGTACTCTAATCTGGATCATTAATTGGATTTTGATCTGGTGATTATAGTAATATTAAATTACTAAAAAATTAATTATAATTAATACACATATAAACATAGAAAGTTTTTTAAAATATAAAAGGACCGGGATGAGTTGGTCAGTATTTATTTATTTATTTTTTTACGAAAAATGAAATTAGTTGGTGAAAAATACTTAATCATCTTAAATCACTCCCAACTATCTCATTAATTGAAAAAAAAAGTGTGAAACCTTATCCAATTATATACGTCGCAATTTACAATCTTTTCAATTTAATTTACTGTCACATTTTTGTTAAAATACAAAAAAATATATAAAATTTACTGGCGACTAGATGCTACCGGAGTTTTTTCCTTTTCCCTCTTTAAAGGAGGTTTTTTTTTTTTTTTCGGTTGCTAATACAAGTGATATAATATAGTTTTTTTCCCTTTATTTTTAGTTGACAAGTACTCTCATCAATTGCAAAAAGAAAAACAAAAACAGAAACAGAAAATTTATGTAGAAAAGAAAAAAGTAATGTATTTGAAAGAATAAAATTAAAACATCAATATAAAAACCAACGGGTTCCTTGCTCAAGTAATAAACCCAAACATATAAGACCAAGATATAGGTGATTTAAAAAAAAAAATAGTTTTCCCACATAAGATTTGATATATGCAAGTTTTAATTTGAGCTAATTATAATGTATACAAAGAGTTGTGTGTTATAAAATTTCAAATAAAACTTAACCTATTATATCTAAAATTCTTCCATGGAAATTGAAAAGAAAAACGAAAAGACTCTTTAATATATTGTGCCAAAGGTTTTACTTTTGTATTTAGCACACGAATAATTATTAGGAAGTTAAATATTTATTAACTCATAGAAAGTAAGAAGTCCTTTTGGGTTATTTTTTTATATAGAAAAACCTACAACAAAGAAAAAAATTGTTGTCAAACAAAAAATTTCTTTTATTTAATGCTCAGTCGGAATATAATAAAGTTACAAATTTTCTAGCTAAAATCAAACCATTAATTAAATATTGGCTTTTCATTTAAAAAGAATATTGGTTTTGCTTTTCCACTTACGAGATTTCTTTTTTTTTTTGCCTCAATTATTAAGTTGATTTTGATTTCCTTTTTTTCTTTTCTTATTACGTAATATAAAGTCTAGTGATATAGGTAGCTTTTGCATTCTATTCCCTCAATTTTTTTTTTTTTTTGAATGGTTATTCTAGGTGGGATTACTTACAAAGTATAAGAATATAATAGGAAGACATAAATTAAATGTGATAAACTACAATATGTTAAAAAAGCATATCCATTCATAAAGCAAAAACAAAAGTCTCCATTGAAAACTCTTTCAATATATTTATTTAAATTATTATGTTATTCCCTTGATCATTTGTAGCGTTATCATTGAAATAAACCACTTTTTCGTTCTATGTTTTTTGTCTTGAGATATATATATTCTGTCCATAATTTAATCAAGATATTATAATTTGATCGATAACGTAGAAATTTTTTTCAAGTAAACTTTAAAGTACTGGCAGTTCTATTTGTAGCTGAAGAAAATGGCCAAGGGTTATTTTTGGAGCAAAGTAGTATACCAAGGGCACCTTAATAATACATATTAAGAATAGATGGACAAATTAAAGAGTTCATTTTCGTCTAATTTTCTACCATTGCTTCTGCATTATCTATGATCATATGGCGTAATGCATTATACATGCAATTCGAAAGTAAATTTTTTTACCATATTATTACTACTGCAATGGTCTAAAATTAAATAAATTAAGCCACATGACATATATAAAAGGTAAAATTTTTTTGGTGATTGCGTAGTAGTACCGCTACGCAAACGTGTCGCCACACATACACTTAAGATAATACCTAGTCAAATTAAAGTTGCAATTTGTAACTGAAAGGGATTTGTTTAAATCCTTTACCGCGCATGCATGAAAACTAAATTAGATTAACAATTTAGTGCATTTTTTTATTTTTACCAAAATATATAAATAAATTCCCTAAAATTGGCCACTCTGACTGCATTACAGCTTTCGCAACTTGAAAACCGGCTGTAGTACATAACCAGTGGAGTCATCATCTGATCTGGCAACCCAATCCAGGCCTTCCACGTGGCAAAATGAAGTACATTTATAATTTATCTCCCTTTTTTGGGGGGCTAATATTGGAAATTACCAGTGGAATCGGTAATTAAGATTTAAAATTATCCCGCAAGTAAAATTTTTATTTATTTATTTATTTTTTTCTAGCAAGTTCTGTTTTGGGTTTGGAAATGTTATAAATGGGACGTGGAGAATGGTGAGTGCATATGTGGCGACACGTTTGCGTTCACATCACCTCCACCAGTTATGTCTTAGCTGGTATAGCTGCCATTGCCATATCCCCCCCTACTTTCTCGCTCTTTAGGTGAGTTATGTCACTCTGTGTGCAACCCTATTTTAATACTTTGACTCTCCAGGATAACTATGCGCCTATCTACTCTTTTATACGTGTCAAACAAGACCACTCCCCACTTTTAAAGGGAAAAAAAAATATGCTGCGAACCGTCGGAGAAAATAAACTGAGTCAAAATTTATGTCCTCAGCCTTTCTTTCTTTCTTTGTTTCTTTTTTCCCTTTTTTATTTTAATACTCAAATTCTAGATATTTAGAATAATATGCACAAAATTCAGATTTAATGTGTTTGTACATAACTTGATTGATTTATGTTACGTTACTATTTTGAACCCAAATTTGATAAATAGCCTGATTGAGTAATAATGTTACGTTCCTAGTAACATATAAGAAAAAAATTATTATTTACGTAAAACCTTACGTAACCACATTANCAACGGCTGAGCCAATGACACGACTCATTTGTTTTTCTAACTAATCATATGCTTTTTATTCAAGCGAAGCACCACTCAACATCAATAGTTAACACTTCCTTAAATTGTCTCATGATCGCACGGCGAGGATGGTTCAGCAGATCAAAAGCCAGCCTAACACGTGTTCGGTGATCAAGCCGTCTACTTAGATTTTTCATCACGTGAATGAGGTCATAGGATCAATTTCTCGTGTACGGGTAAATAAATGTGGAAAAAGAAAAACGGAAATAATTTAACGTTAGAGGGCACGATTCACACGGTACAACGAATATTCCCCTAACTAGGGTGAAAATTCATTTATCGCGATATTTTGAAAATCTCGTTCGTCTTCCCCAATTCAGACCCTATATAAAGAAAAAGGGCCTCCATTGTTCAAGCGCTCAAAACCAGTGATTTATATTTTATTCGAACAAAGAGAATTCTCTGATTCGACTCAACAATGGCGTGTAAGAAATCTTTAGCTCAACGCCTCTTCAATATCTACAAATTCTCCACCAAAAGCCTCACCAGCTGCCGGATTTCTCCATCCACGGCCCAGAATCGGGTTCCCCGGAGCCCTAATCGGTCTAATCTCGCTCCGGATCCGGGAGACAATGCCGTTTTCAGCCGCTTCTTCCACAAGAGGGCGACTCAGCCGGCGGAGCTCCGGTCCCTGCCGACGGGAGAGAACCTGATCGAGAAGCTCAGGGAAATCGGAATTGGCCGTGACCGGATCCGATTGGACGGCCTGACTCCTCCGCCGTCGCCGCCGGCCACGGCGTCGGAGAGGCCGGGGCTGACGGTTGAGGAGGCGAGGAAGTTACTTAGGGTTACGCAGTTGGAGGCGGTGAAATCGAGGCTGAGGGAGGTTCAGAAGAGCTGGATATCGTACCCGGAGTTTATTCGGATCTGCGAGGAGGGTTGTTCGGATCCGGATCAGGCCCGAGAGTTCGCGAAAATGCTGGACGACAGTGGAAGCGTCGTCGTTTTCGGGAACACCGTACTACTCAGGCCTGAGCAGGTTAATTCTCCTTCCCTGGCTAATTCCTTTATTATTTAAACCAATACGAAAATGATAATATATATGTTTTTTCTTTTTCTTTTTTTTTTTCAATTTTTGTTTTGTTTTAATTATTTGTGATTTTCAGATTCCGCTTGTCATGGTCTTAAAAGGGTTAAATTCTTTTCAGGAGATTCACGTATTGTTAATAGTTGTGTCTTTTTTTTTTAATGGAAATTGGTTTTTCAATTTTTGGGAACTGATAATTTTTGTATGATTTTTTTTTTTCTTTTTTCGACAGGAAAATGAAACTTTGTTGTTTCGCCAGATCAAAACGTGTTAAAGGATACCCACGTTTGTGATGGGACTTATTGGGAGAACAAATTACAAATATAAACCCTTTCGGTTTCAAGTTTCAACAATGCCTCAAGAAAAAATTTTCCCCACCTTACCTATGGTCTTTGGGATAAAAACCCATGCCATATGATATTTATGATAATTAGTCCTCTCAAGGTTTTTACCTTTGAAAAAAAAAAGAAGAAGAGATTTTTAATCAATTTTGGAGTAAAGTAGAGGACAATTTGAAAAATTGAAATAAAAACATGATAACTTCTCCATTCGCCCAGAAAAGGGGGAAAAAGGAAAAGCAATTTACTTTACTTTTTTTTTCTTTTTTTTTTTAAAAAAGTAAAGTTATTTTAAAGTGGGGTGGACATTCGTTCCACTGTATGCAACTACGAAAACACAACTTTGTTTTTTCTGCTTTTAGGGGTAGGGAAAATGAGTTCAATTTTAGAGATATAAAAAATATTTAGGTTTTTTTTTTTTTTTTTTTTGACAGATTCCATTAGCTTTGTTTCTTTTTTAACTGTTTAGATTTTTTCTTTTCCTTTTTTTTTTGAAGAGATTAATATTTTTGTGAATTAGAAATACCAGACTTTTAGATTTTTCTATTATTATTATTATTATTGTTATTTTGAGATTAGGCTCACGTGCTAACATGAATTTGGGCCTCATTATATGTCATATGTATATACACTCACACATATATTTTAGGTCCGCGAGGAAGTGTTAATAATATAGTCCATTACAAAATTTTGGGGAGAAGAGGGCGGTGGTTTGTGTATTACCAAATTTTTGTTAAGCTAAATGATGTGACTTAAATTAATAGTTTGGAATATAGTTTTTTTTTTTTTTCCCCCCAAAGATGTTGGCTTTTTTCATGTCCTGATTACACTATATAGTTTGCTCACACGCAATCCTTTGGTTCGTGTAGTCACCTTATGGTTACCAACTGTTCGGTTGTCTTTTTCTTAAATTAGACCATTACATTATTGGGAGTGTCCCGTTTGTGCTTTGGTTAGCTCATGCTTCGGTAAAGCCTTCTCATCAAGCCAAACTCGCAAACTCAAGAAAAGCATTTTAACGTTCGAGTTTGCTGTTTTCAATTTGGATTTGTTTTCTGACGAAAGGGCCAATCATTTAATGTCTCAACATTTTATTTAAGGATTACTAATTTAACATTTTATATTGTCAAATACATCTCATAAAGTCCTAACAAATAGGACAGTGTAGGCTGAATCATCTTTTACCCCAACGTGTTTGTATTGTCTTATTTCAGGTAGCCAAAGCCATACAAGAACTCATTCCAGTACCAGAACCCAACCCCAATGATCCACGAAGGAAAGAACTTGAAGAGATGGAGAACCAAAAGGCGGAGATTGACCTAAGAGCCGAGTCCCTGGTCCGAAAGGAGCTATGGTTCGGCCTGGCGTACCTCATGGTTCAAACCGCGGGGTTCATGAGGCTCACCTTTTGGGAGCTCTCATGGGACGTGATGGAGCCCATTTGCTTCTACGTTACTTCGATGTACTTTATGGCTGGCTATGCCTTCTTCCTAAGGACCTCCAAAGAGCCTTCTTTTGAAGGATTTTTCCAAAGCCGGATTAGTGCTAAACAAAAACGCCTGATGAAGCTCCATGATTTTGATATTGGAAGGTATAATGAGCTGAAGAAAGCTTGTTATCCCTACTCAACGCCATATTCGACCTCTTCATCATTTGATAAGTCGGAAAAAGTCCAACTGGGTGTTTTACATGATTGATTAATTTTGCAACAGTGTATTACAATGAAATAAGAAAAAAACAAAAAGAATAGAACACAATTTTGTCTAATAAATTCATGTCTTGTTATTAGTTTATCTTTTTAAGAAGTGAAAAAGAAAACGGTAATCGGCTTTTTAACTTAGAAGATTAAAGAAAAGTAAATTGTTTTAAAATCTCAATGGTTTGTCACGCTTTACGGGTTGGTAGAGATTTGATCAACTTGTTTGAGAATGGAGTCGCAAATCAAACTCTGGGAAAAGAATAAGTCAGAAATTGTCAAAGATGGTTAATAAAATTTTCCCAAAGTCTCGCCATTAGGGTGTTTCCAACAAAGTTGGCTGTGAGGTCATGTGGTGATAAAACTTACCTGATTGGGTTTTGCCCATTCAAACCGAGTGGCTCCATGCGCACGAAAAGCTTATACAGGTGAATATTAAGCCATACTTAACCAGTCGTAGTTTAGCTGTCCAATTGGGATTAACGGAAAGAATAGTAAAGCCAAAAATCTGGACCATTTATTTAGAATAAGTAATTATTTAATTCTGCCAACTTTTAAATCTCAGTTCGGTAAAATGGATAGGGGCGTAATGTTGTGCTGAGAGGCACTTAGCACCATATGCTAATATTATATCGAAACCACATGTAAATTTTGTGATGTATTTTATATGCATTAATGTATGCTGCTAGAATGTACTTTTTAGCATTTTTCACATGAAAATCTCAGAGTACGGTAATATAAGCCAAAACAGCGTAGAGACAAGATTAATAATAATTTTCTGTCGTATTTCTATGTGTATTTATCTTAAGAAAAATTAATGGGTGTTTGTATCAACAGAATTGGAGAGATTGAGAGAGTCTTCGACAATCGCATATCCAAAATTAAAACTTTTATTTGAAATTACATTAGTATCATTATACACATTTTAGCATTTGATAGGAAAGTAAATTTTGATTTTATGTGAGTAAGTAGGGGCACCTGTATTAATTTATATAGTGATATTCAGATAAAAACAAACGAGATTTTCCTTTCTTGATTATATATATATCTGTGTTTACTTGCATGATTATCTAATTAACCAGTAAAAAAGTGCAGAGCATTTTTTTTTATAAAAAAATTCTCTTTTTTATGGACTGATAAACTTATAGACATTCCAAAAACTACTTTCCCCCCCTTTTTATTTATTTTTTAAAATTTCTTTTGAGGTAAAGACTCTGAAATTTTTATATTGAATAATGTCATAGTAAATAAACAGTAAATAATATCGTCTACTACAAGAGGAGCAATACAATTAGGAATTTTCTTAAAGAAAGTAGAATCATTACTAGAAGTAAGACATAATTTAGCTAGTGAGGGGAAATTTTATTCCTAATTTTATTCCCATTTCTAGGAATAAAATCGCAGGAGCTACTAGCAACATCCTTAAGAAGATAAATTATGTCTGTAACTAACAAGTCATTTGAAGGAAAGCCCATATATAGAGTAGCATTGAGGCAATCACTCTCCACGATGCTAATAAGTAGACCAAGCTATTTAGCAAAAAGAAGGCGTTCACGAAAACAAATTTCTTAGAAAAGGCACGCACATAGTTCTCTAACTCGTTATGAACAATAACGCCAAACCCACCAAGCCAGGCTCAGGAAGAACAGCTGCATCTACGTTCAGTTTCAATAACCCCGCCGCAGGTCTTTCCCACTATTCTACTTATTATTACTATGTCTTTTTGTTTCCGATACGTATATGTCTTGGTTTAACAGCTACGGTAAAAGAAAGATGTTTTTGTCTTGGTTTATATAGTTTTGTCATACACAGATATTAAGCACTAGTGTCATAAAAGTTCTTAGCGGCATACCTTCGCAAAGAAAAAAATGAAAAACATAAAAGTCTTTACGGCTAGAAAATGCCACTTTGGTTGGAGTCCCCCATTCAATTTAATATAAAATAATAAAAGTACTTGCAATATGTTTTCCCTGGATACACTCATATAAAGTAGGTCATCAACGAGACAATAGTCAATAAAATTGACTATGGAGTATGGAGTCCTTTTGGATATGACTTGTAGGTATAGCCTGATGAGCCTTAGGCCTTAGCCAGGGAAGGTTTTTACGAATGGACTCATTGATTTCTCTACCCTTGTTTTTGTGATTGGGTTTGAGGATTTTTATTTATTTATTTATTTACTTTCTTTTGTTTGTCTATACTTTGACTTGGCTTGGGTTCAAATTCCCAAATTAACTTATTTCACATGGCTGGTCCAACTCTTATTTGTGTGGTATCCTCGAGGCATGAAGAGCCACCGCCAAATCGAATGAAGCTAAGGGGAGCTGAATTGAAGAAATCTCCACGAAAATGGGGTACAAGTATTGCCCCCTAATCCATTTATCAACTTATTATGCCTCATACATGGATGGAATCTTTTACGAAATATATATAATTAATGGAATATATTCCTCCCAAAAAAAAAAAAAACTATCCAACCCTTACAATTGCTCAACATATAATTATGACCCCAAACCGACCCAAGACAGACTCACCAATAGTTTAGGTTTAAAGTCTAGTCAAAATAATTAGGATAGTCTTCTTTTATTTCTGCCGAGAAAAATAATTAAGTTGTCACAAATTCGCCTTCCTTGCATTTTGCATTTTAATAACATACCATTACTCTTTTTTTAAAAAAAAAAAAATTCAAAATCAATCCCTCTGACATAATTAAGGTGGAGAAATAAAAAAAGGTTTGTTCAGCTTGTGTTCCTTCTGACGGAACTATACATACTGAGATTGATAACTTTCTTTTTTCATTTTGAAGATATATGTCGATGACGACTTAATGTATGGATAATGGTTATCGTGATGACTTATAAGTATATATCCAAGCAAAAAAATATTCTTGTTTATGTGATGAGAGAATAAGCATCGTAGCCGTCTATTATGTTTCTTAATTTATTTTGCTCACCAATTTTTGGGTAGGTGATGAATCTGATCACGAAGGGATTATTGATAATTAATCATCGGTTCAATTCCTCTCTTCCTACGTATTTCTAGGGGTGACAATTCGGGTTACGACACGACGACACGACACGATTTTTTGCGGGTTAGGGTTGAAGAAAAAGGGGTGCGGGTCGGGTTCGGGTCAACCAACCTGACACGAATAAAAAACGGGTTGGGTTCGGGTCAACCCGCTTGACACGAACTTGACCCGTTTGACACGCCAACAAATATATATATAATTAAATTATAAAAATATTTTTTATTAATTTGTTTATGACTATTATTATAGATATATTTAATTTGTATAATGTAAGTGTTTGGGATTATAAGTTATTAATTATATTTATAAATTACTCCTAATTTATTTATTTTAAAATGAGATAATAATAGCCTTAGAAAAAGAAACTTATTTAGAAGGGACATTTAGGTGGGTTGTCTGTTTTGAAACACTTGGTTTAAAAAAATTAGTCCTATTAATTTTAATTTTTTTATTTTATGTCTAAATATAATTAAAAAAATTATGGACAATTTTTTAGGGGCTCTTAGGTAAATTATTATTTTTCATACTTTATTTTATGGCATGTTTACTTCGCCGTAATCGTAATTGAAATCAGAACAAATGAGGAGTAAAATGAATGGGAATAAAATAAAAAAGAATGAGAATCATTATTTGTATTATGTTGTTTATTTAAAACTAAAAGGAAAGAAAATTTTAGAATCAGTAAAACACTATTGATGTGTTTACTTAACCTAGGACACGTAATGAGAATGCTTTAAATTTACTAACCTACATTTTAAATTTCATTACATTTTAGGAGTAAAATTATATTTTAAGATTTTTATTAAAAAAAAAAGAAAAAGAAAAAGAAATAAGTGTTTATGAGTAATCACACCGCTTAGGTTATTGGAGGGAGAAGTATTCTCATTCTTTTCTTCCAAAGTTCTCCCATTCTCAAATTTTAGTAAACAATTGAATAGAAACTATTACCCATATATGATTCTCCATGGTAAACATACTATTAATGGTTTTTTTTAGGAATTTAGGCTTTTGGAGAGTTTTATTTGATTCACAGCAGTTTTTGCAGTTTAAGCTATTACAATTTTCTAGAACTACTATTCATGAAAAAAGGCTCCTGTTTTTTTTTTTGTTTTCTAGCAAAATGGTCGAGTATACCTATTTTCAGTTTCAACGTATGTATATAAAATTTACTATATGGATGTTAGAGATACTCAATAGTCAATATAAGAATTGATATACATCAATATAAAACTGATGTACTGACATGTGATCTGCTGGTGTATGATATAAAAGGCTACTTTGCTATAAAAGTTTTGAAAAAAAAAAATGATAGCAAAATGACTAAGTTTAACTGTTCCAAATATATGCATATCAGTTTTACGATATCAAAATTAGATAGAATTAGTATAAAAAATTTATATACGTTAGTATAGAATATGTTTAGAGACATCTAATCTGCTCAATATCTAAATTCTAATATACTCGATGTAAAAACTGATAAACTCGATTACTTTTTCTATAAAAATGAAAACAATA
Source organism: Trema orientale (assembly GCA_002914845.1). Taxonomy (NCBI): domain Eukaryota; kingdom Viridiplantae; phylum Streptophyta; class Magnoliopsida; order Rosales; family Cannabaceae; genus Trema; species Trema orientale. The sequence continues at coordinate 1,335,672 of JXTC01000004.1, forward strand.
ACCTTTCATTAAAAATGAATTGTAAACTTGACTATTTGTTACAGATACTCAATTTTTATAACAGAGTAAAAATTATTAGTGGTCATAAAATCTATGTCCTAGAAAAATCATATATTATGGCCATAAATAGTGTGACCATTGGTAAATAATATAGTAATTTATTCATCACCATATTGTGACATTCCAGAAAATAATTTTGAAAAATACTCCTAGAAGAAAAGGTCATTTGGCACAAATTATTGGGTTTTAGATACTTATACCTACTTTTCAAAAAATATTACCAAATTTACGATATTTCAAAAATAATAAAAATCCGTACGATCTTTTTATGGCATTTTCTAAATACTTTGGAAGCTAGAAAACGTGGTAACATTTTAGTAAATAAGTCTTTTTTTTTCTTTTTTTTTTTTTTTTACAGGAAACTACAAAGGTTTCCTGAAAACCAATTTGGTTTAATTTGGTTTCCTATTAGCGGAATGTTCTATAAGTAAGTAAAACATAGGAAACCACAAAGGTTTCTTGGAAACTAGTTTGGTTTCTTTTAGCGGAAAGTCCTGTACGTAAGTAAATCATATGAAAGCACAAAGGTTTCTTATAAACCAGTTTGGTTTCTTTTAGCCGAATGTCCTGTATATAAGTAAATCACATAAAACCAAGAATATTTCTAGGAAACCATTGTGGTTTCCTTTTTGCAGAATGTCAAATAGATAAATAAATCATAGGAAACCACAAAGGTTTCCTAGAAATCATCGTGGTTTCCTTTTAGTAGAATGTCATGTAGCTAAGTAAATTACAGGATACCGTGAAAATTTCCTAGAAACCATTGTGGTTTCTTTTTCAAATCACAAGAAACGATGAAAGTTTCCTGAAAGTTATTGTGATTATTTATTTTTTTTTTTTTGTTGCAGAATGCCTTGTAGCAAGAATTGGGTGAAACATTGAACAAGGACGCTGAAGAATATGATCAAGTTCTCAAATTAAGTAATTATATTTTTGAAGTAAAAGCAACAGAAATATATATTGGTTTTTGTATTCTGGCAACTGGTTTCCAATAACCAAATTGGTTTCTAGTAATCAATAATTGAATTAGCCAAATAGTTCTACTGTTTATGATAGAAACTAATTTGGTTTTTAGTTTTTACTAACTAAATAGTTATGATATTTATGGTGGAAACTAATATAGTTGTTGGTTTTTAGTAACCAATTTAGTTTCTAGTTTCCAAAAATCAACTAGTTTATAATTTCTAATAATAAATTGGTAATTAGTTTTAAGAGTGATCAGCTACAAGTAGACTAGTAGCAAAAAGAAACGAGAAAAAATAGAAATTCTAAGATATTATTTGCTCTTTCTTAGCAAGAATTTATTATTTTTCTAAAAAAAATAGTATAAAAATAAGTAAAAGTTTAGACATAGTATTCTTGGTATTATTTATCAAAAGGTAGTACTAAGTATTTTTTTCCCTTTATAACTAGTCAGGTCCATTTCCCAAACCCAATTTCTAAAATCCTATTAGGTAAAACTTAAAAGAGTCCAGTCCAACAGACTCTGAACATGTATAAATCCAAAACTTAATGGACTCTTCAACAGCTCACTTTTGGGCTGGGCCAAGATTTCAGATAATCAGAGTTGAACTGCCTGTCTTTTCAAACTATATTTTACTTTTTGTGAAATCATTTTTCAGGTTGTTTTAGTATCAGTTTTTTCCCCACGCCTATTTCTCAAAAAAAAAAAAAAAAAAAAAAAGGAAAAAAAGAGAAAAAGAAAAGGTTTTCCCCAACGCCCAAGGATAAACTCGAGTGCTAATGTGAGATGTAGTTCAATTTTATTGGATACATGGAAATCATAACAAACATTTCGAGGATTGGATTTAAGTGATTAATTCAGAAGTGCTTTGGAAATGTGAGTACAGTTGATCAGGAACTTTGGAAATGTAAGTGCAGTAGTGGAATGAGTAATGAGTATTTAGTATATATGGAGTTAATTTATCACAGGTTTCTAACTAGTGTTGTCAGTTTTCTCTCTTGGACATTTCAAAGAACAATCAAAAGTTAGCAATTCCTATGTGGTGGCTCTAATGAAAGACGATAAGTACTAAGTATACCATGAATTTGATCATTGAAGAATACATATTCACTTTTACTTTATTAGGTATTTTGTGGCAGGTTAATTATCTTCCCTTCTTTTCGCCACTTTTCTTTGATGAATATATCACATGGTCTTAATTTGCTCAGTTGATTCTCTTTGTCATGAAATCACTTGCATAATCATGAAAATATATATTTTTTCTCACTTTTAAATTTTACTAAACGTATATATAATTTACTTTCAAAAATTAGCGTGCGAATATCTGTTTAGTTTAAAATAATAGAAAATTTAAAATGTACGTACTCGATCATTTATTTATTTATTACCTTCTCAAGGGATTGTAGGATTGCTATATGTGGTGTACAAAAGTTTCACATGTGCTAAGAATCAAATAATTTATAGGTTATTTGAATTCTTGGACTAGTTCCACAAGCAAGATTGTTTTCAAATTTCAAGAGTGAGTGGTAATTAATATGTTGGTAACAGTTGGTATTAAAGCTAGAAGAGGCCACCTTATAAAGTTGGATAAAGATGTCTTGATTCGTTATATAGGAAGGTGAAAATAAATTAAGATGTCTTATGAATGTAGGTATGATATTGTAAGAGACAACCACCGAACAGGTATTCTAGCGTCAACGTTATTATTTTGGAAGCTGAAGGTCGTGGGTTCGAACCTTGGTGACTCCTTTGAGAGTCTTAAATATGAAAGTACCTACATGCTAGTCCAGTGCCCTGCGCTCTGCCCCAGGGTGCCGTTCTCGCTAGTTGTTCGGATGGGGTTCAGGTGACTTACTCCACCGTTCAGTAGTGGCGACCCGACTTTAGGGTTTTGGGGAATATTCTTGAATGGGGTTTGAGCTCCTATGGTCACGTCCAAAGAGGATAGCCATGCTGGTCGTCCCCTCCTCTCTTTTTATGGATTAAATTAAAAATAAAAAAAGATATTGTAGGAGACAAAAATTATAATGCCACCTATTATGAATAGCGGTTGCAAAGTGATATAATATTACTATCAAAATCAGATGGAAAAAAAAAAAAAATAGTAGGTATATGAACTTTTTGAGTTGGACTTCTTCCCTTTCAACTTTCCAGCCACCTTTTAAAAGTGATTTTTACCTAATAGGTTCGTCAGTAGGTCGACTAATTAGAATAATAGATATTTCATGGCTTAAAACTAAGAGAGGCCTTAACACAAAGGTCAGCCCTCATTGTCAATATTATGTATTTCTTCTTCCTAAGTTGACTACACGTCATAATGAAATCGAGATATTCCAGTTTGGTGCCAAAACATTTTCATTTGTTTGGTAATATGCGGATATTCTTCCTTTATCCATTTAGTGACATTCTCAACAAAATGATTACTCGTTAGAATCTAGCGTATAATGTGTAATTTACTTACGTACCTTAATAATCTCAAGGAATCAAACTAAGAAAGAAAACTCACAAAAAATGGTGCTTCTTAAAGTTATTTATTTTTGGGTTATATTACTAAAAGAGTAACTTATTTACTAAACTAGCATTTCTACTATCTCTATAATCGGAATTTTTCTTATACATTTTTTTATTTTTTGAATCATTTCCCTCCAAAACTTGTTAGTAAACCAGTAGAGAGCAAAGTAGAAGAGTGTTCCGTAAATTCACTAATCTTAATATGGGATTTAGTAGACCAACCCACTTAATTTTTCATTTCTTGGAACCTTTAAATAATTTAAAAAAAAAAAAAACCTCTACTTAAGTATATGTATACGTGTATATTTTGTGTACAGTTTACCTTCTAGATATTACAACACAAATGGGACATTTCTAAACCCACCACAAAACCATACTTTCTAATAACTAAATTCGTACTAATAAGACCCTTAATCACAGTCCCTTATCTCTCACTTCATGGATCTCATGATCACCCTCCAAACAAGACATAACCACGGGCTAAAACCGACCCGAACCGACGGGTCTGGGCCCACCAGGCCCATCAACACTCTTCATCTTCTTCTTCTTCTTCCCCAAATGCATTTTCACATAAAAATTCAAGAAGAGCAAGAGAATAACGGCGTTGAGGACCGAGTTCAAGAACCACGCGCCGATCCCGTTACACCCGCCCTTCATGAGGTGCAGCGTCAGCACGCCGACGTGGCAGGCGACGTTGCAGCCGAGCAGCGCGATCTGGCACGTGACGACGAAGGGGAAGCACGCGCCGCGGAGGCCGAGGGCGGTCCAGAAGCGGTAGCCGTAGACGGCGGCGTAGGCGAGCGTGGCGGAGAGTATGGCGAGCACCTGGAACGACTGGGAGAACTCGAGCCAGAGGAACGACACGAAGGTGAGGATCGACTGGTTGAGGAGCTGGCAAAACGACAGCCTGCGGCGCCGTGCGACGGCGAAGAGCGTGCGGAGCATGTGGAGGAAGCGGGAGAGGTAGTAGAGGTAGGACCAGAAGAAGACCCGACCCGAGGGGCGGGTCCCGAGCGGGAAGCAGAGGAGCCACTGGAGAGGGGTCCGGAGCCTGGACGACCGGCCGCGGAGCCAGAGCCACCGCGTGTCGCGGATCTCGGCGGCGGCGGAGAGGAGTGTTCCGGCGAAGATCGTGGCGGAGATCAGGGCCATCGTGAGGCTGTGGATGGCGGGGATGGGGCCCAGGGGGATCGGGCGGCTGTGGTTGTGGAGGAGGAGGGAGAGGGTGAGGTGGAGGAGGAGGGATAGGGTGAGGTAGAGGGCGATTGAGCCGAAGAGGAATGACCACGTGGAGCCCCATGATTGGGTGTGGCTCCAACGGAACCCGACTATTGATGGGTGCTCCGAGAGCCAGAAGGTCAGTGTCTGGATCATCATCATCATCGTCTGCCCCATCCGACGGTGGAGATGAAATGTTTGATCACGTTCGCTTCATTCCTTTTTTTTTTTTTTAAATAAAAGATTTATTATTATTTTGTAAAAATTTGAGGAGGAGGGGAAAACTGGGAAGTGGGAAAGGAGAGTTGGGGATGGACTAATATTAGAGGAACGTGAATGAATGACTGGTGAGTATGAAGCTCTGTGAATGAAAATATGAACGAAAAAAAATAAATGAGATTGTTACACGTGTCTGAATTTTACTGGTTAAATATGTTGGGGCAGGCTTAGATATTATGTTCGCATGTGTATAATATGTGGAAAAGTAGTAAGGTTAGCACCTTTTACACGTCAAAATCAATTGAATTTGGAGGAAAATTACTTGATGGGCCGAAAAAAGTTGGAAATAATGTTAGGCTCTTGGTGGTGCGGTAATCGGTTATATATTATCTATCTATTAGTAACCAATAATTATTATAATAATAGCAATAATATTTAAGGTAGTCACTGCTGATTTATTCACCTGCACAAGAAGGAACGTATGACATCTGACCAAATTAATTATTATAATTATACTGTATCTTCTAATATCTTCCCATATTTTTCCATCAAAAAATATGTTGAAACAATTCGTTTTTTATTTGTTGGAAAATGACTGAATAGTATTATGCTAATATTAAATACCAAATTAGCAAAACCACGACGAACAGAAACTGCATTCTACTCACCCCACTGGCTCAAACAGCCAAAATTAATCTAGACGCATTATAGGACAATAATGTGTATATATATGGTATATTTATAGATGCACATACGAATGAGATAGCACATTATTTTCTTGTTAAAGTAAACGTTTTTGTATTATATGAAATTTCTTCAAGGAGGAGAATATAGACTAACTAGCTAATTAATCAAACTTGTATGACTTGTAATGAGAGAGTTTGAAAAATAAATTGTGACCATCTTGTTTAAAGAAAAGATTCGTGCCTATTATTGCCCGCATGTATATATACCATGTTAAATTTAAGTTTCAATATTGTACTTTTAATTAACTACGATTACAATTTGAACTTTGAGGATTAAACCATGGATAGGAATACCTTATGAATTACGTAAATAATTATGTATGATAACTTCTTTTTCCCCCCTCTGTTTGTCCAAGGTGGAAAAAAAATTGGAAAATGTGAAAGCTCAACACTTCAATACACAATATAAGTTTCCTATCGCAACCTAGTACCGACTCTAGAAATATATATATCCATGATCTTCTTGCTGGTTCAGAACGAGCCTAAAATAGATATATACCCCCGATAACAAGGATAATTATACAGTCACTGATAAGTAATTAATTATTAATTATTATGACCATATATATGGCCCGACCCTTAATCAGAAGAATTTAATAAGTCATACATACACTGAAAAGCAATGTTGGCAGGTTAAGAAATAGTGCTCATATATTATAATTTCTTTCTCTCGAAGATATCGATCATGCATATATAAAATATTTTCCTTTGTTTAAAGGGTGTTGGTGAGAAGAAGAGTGTTCTTTATATATGTTTCAAAGTACCCCTCTTGCGTTGTTATCATCATATATATAAAATATGGTTTTCTCTCTTAGCATGTATTTCTCTTGTACTTCACTTCTCATCACGTTATTGATGCATCTCACACTTCTTCTTTTTTTTTTTTCCCTTACTTTTTTTAATAATTCTCTTACCGTGGCTGCTTGATCAATATTTGTACCCAACTAGAGAATGCGAATATATAACGTATAATAATTGTCAAAACAATCATAAAGTTTTAAACAGCAAATACTCAAGGAAGGGTCACACCTTTGGATGGTGACCAAAATCAATTTACTTTTGCGAAAAGAAACATATATAGATTTCAAATATTAGATTTTACCTAAGGTGCATTATGAACATCTGAACATTACATGAGTAAAATTCACAATCATATCATATGTAGACTCATGGTACTAAAATGCGCATGCATCGATCATCCACCCAAAAACAATACTGCTAGGAGCATCTAGTTTGCCCAGTAGCACTTATTTTCTATTTTTGAAAGTGAGTCAAATAAATCTTCAAAGATTTTACTTTAAATCTTCTTTTTGACCAGTACTGGCTCTTTTAATTTTTAAAAACAAAAATAAAATTGTGTCACCAAATAAATTATGTGAAATATATGTCTTAATTTGTTCAGCCTTTTGCTACCTGCATGCACAAATGTTTGGGCAATGTTTTTACGTACTGACGTACCTTTTTCTTTTTTGTTTCTTTTCTTTTCCGACTAAATAGTACTTTAAGGTTTCCTTTCATTATCAATTACATAATAATTCTGGTGATACATTTAGCAACCACAAACTGATATGTGGACCCTTTTCTCTTTTGAATTAATTTATAAATTAATAACATTTCAAAAATTGGCCACGCTTACGGAAGTTCGAGATAGCTCAAAATTATTAAAACTAAGGTTGATCTGAATTATACTCATTATATCATTATGGCTCTTGAACTTTCAATTTATATAATAATAATTCTTGAATTAAGCATTTGTTACAAAAATGACCAATTATCACAAATTGTTAGTTTTTTAACATAAAATAATCATGAACAATGTGTATAATTAAGTATTATTTACTTTTATGAGTCAGAATCTCGTTCTCAGTCATAGTTACCAAACTATATGCTTTGCACATGACTCATTTCTGTTAAAAATCTAACAGTTTCGGGAAAAAAATGTCATTGGTACAATAACTGTATAGGTCTTGGTAGTTTTTTGTGTAAGTTTAAAATTCAAAGTTTCATCCTTAACCATAGTTGCCAAACATATTTTATAATGACTTATTTTTGTTAAATATTTAGCAATTCTTGACAAATATTGGATCATTAAGGATTAGTACTATGCAAGTTGAAAATTCGAGTGGCCAAAGTGATACAATTAGTATAATTTAGGAGGCATTATCATTATTAACCGTATAAACTAATATAATCCCCCTCTCTTTTTTTTTCTTTTTTCTTTTTTTAAAAATAATTATATGATGTACATAAGAAAATTTCTCTAATAGCCTCAAAATGAAGTTCCGCAATGATAAAAATTCAGTAGTTAGGATTTTATTGCTTAATTAATAGCTCAAATCAAGAAAGGAGAATAAAATCCTGCTTATAATTATCAACGTAATGATTGAAATTCAACCATTTTCGATGTTAGGATTTTATTGCTTAATTAATAGTTCAAATCAAGGAAGGAGAATAAAATCCTATATATAATTATCAACATATCAATTGAGATTCAACCATTTTGGATTTTAATCCTTACTTAATACATTATAAGGATAATCCCAAAAATACCCATTCTATTATCCTTAAATATCACCCTTTATATATATAATTTCATAAACTCTAAACTATTCCCTAGCTATATTGTCTATAATAAGAAAAAAGTACATCCAGATCCCCTTTTTTAATCAATGTTTTTGGCTAAATTATTTTTTAAAATGACAATAATACTTTTAGTATATTGATATACAAACAACTTTTTAAAACAAAAAAAATAGAATATTTTAAAAAATATTTCCAAATTAACACAATATCATCAGCAGGTCAATTATAAATATGTTTCCTCTAACTTTAGTATTTTTCTTAAATTAGACCTTTTGTTCTTAAAAATTACACTTTCATCCTTGTAACATCTAATTTTAAGAAAAAAGTATTAATTGATGGAAACATACTCTTTCTCAAGTGTATTGAATAGAAATTATTTTCAAATAGCTTCCAAATTAGTAGAAATCTATTTTGTTTTCTTGGTGTCAGGTTGTTTGATAATTAACAACTTTCTAATTTATCTAGAAACTATTTCGAAATAATTTTGTTTCAAAATGCTGAATGAGAGTGAAATTTTCATCAATTAAAACTTTTCTCTTAAATTAAACTTTAAAGGGGCTGAATTGAAATTTTATAGTAAATCTCAAGAGATGAAATAATTTCCAAGAATACATGGTTAAATTTTAAAGAGTGAAAATCTATAGGGATATATTTATAATAATGCATATCATCAAATTTTTTTTATCTTAACAAAAAAAAGGTGTTTTCTTTTATTTAGAAATAAAAAAATAGTTAGATAATGAGGAGCAATTGGTGACAAGTTCTCAAATCATATGTAAGGGTGTTTTAGATATTTTTCATTGAAAGTTTCATCATAAAAATATTTTCTCCTATTTTAAAAAATAAAGAGAATACTTTTGGGGTTTTTAAAAAAACAGAGAATTAAACGTAATATTACAACATAAGATTTGGGGTTTTTTTATGGCATGAATAGTCACTGAACTATCACATTTGTGGCAATTTGGTCATCAAAGTTTTAATTGTGGCAATTAAATCCCTAAACTTTATGATTTATAGCAATTTAGTCCATAGACTGTCTAAATCCCAACCTATTGTTAAAATTTTAACCAAAAATACATGTAAGGAGCATGTTGTAGCATCTGAAAATATATTTAAAAGAAAATAAATTGAACAAAAAGATTTGGAGAGAATAAAAGATGTATTTTTTACTTTTTTTAGGATTCTTGGAATTGTACATTTATAAAAAAAAAATTATATGATTATTCACTTTTATTATTAAAATTCTCAAATTAACCTTTCAAATATACTTTAAATGCCATAACAAGCTCCTCACATATATTTTTGGTAAAAAATTTAATAATATGTTGCATTGTAGATAGTCAAATCAGAAAGTTCAGAAACTTAATTATTACAAGTAAAATTTTAAGGACTAAATTGCCACAGATTAGATACTTCACGAACCATTTGTGCCATTAACTCCAGATATAAAACAAATTAATATAGGCGACTAATATCTTATGATATAGAAGCAACTAGGGTACAGCCACTTGGGGGCGCTGAGGCCCTAAACCTAAATAATTATTTTGGAGTTATCTTTTTAGGGCGTTTCTAGCATAGGGTATAGCGAAATGGGTGTATTGATAAACCCCAGTTTATGTGCTTTGATTGGCTGAGGAAGTTTGTGTGGCCCACATAAAGTATTGTACGTCTAGTTGTTTAGTTACGTGTGCCGTTACCTCCTGGTTAGCATTCGTTAGAGAGATGAGAATTGTAAAGGATTAAAGTGTAAAGAATTTTTGAAAATGAGGACTAAAGAGCAATTAATTGAGGGCATGGATGAAATAAAAAATAAGGAAGTGAGGCCAAAGTAAAATGTTTAAAACAGTTCTTAGCCAATCAGGTGGTGCCATGTGGCCACTAACCAAGCTTAATTGCCTTTAAATCCTCGAGCTTCCATTTCTTCTTCACGCGAGCCCTCCAGTTCCACCCTTCAATCTCAGATTATTCCCACAAAACCGGCCATTGGAGGCAACCCAAGCCAGAAGCTCCGACTAGTCACCTCCTTGAGCTCTGGCGAAGCCACGCCACCAGTCAACGCAACACGTTGCGTGACATAGATGCGAAGAACGAGCCGCAAACTCGCGGTCAAATCTGACGTTTTTGCTGCCAAATCCAATATAAATTTAAGCACATCTCATCCAAAAATATAGTACACATACTACTATCAATATACAGGTAGGCATAAACAAAAATTGGTCCAAACCGCATAGAAAACCCTTTCTTAACCTTCACCTCGTGGTTGGACAGCGTTTGTCTTCCTCTGTTCAGCCGTAAGATCCTCTGTTTCACAGAGGTATTTAAGAGACAAGCAAACTAATAAATTATGTCCACTCTTTTCTAATCAAACAGATAGTATAACAGAGTGTATTGATACACTCAAATGGTATACCGTACCCTAAAAGCCCCCATCTTTTTACTATGCTATGCATAATTAGCTAGCAAGAAAGGTACAGTGCACTACCACCCATTTAAAGCTTCTCCAAAATCTCCATAAGATCCCTAGCTTGCTGAATCAACTTGGATAGTTAATTTTGTCAAGTTAGAACGAAAGCTAGTGCCAAAAGAAAAGAGAAAAAAAGTGTACAATTTAAAATAATGGGTGGACATGTGGGGTCACTAATATTTCCTACTTTCTTTGTGAATTATAACGAGGATTTGATATGTAGGGTATCATCAACTTGGGAATAATAAATATGATCAACTACCATATCAAGCACAGTTTCCCTTGCAGAAGGAAAAGATATATACTGAGGAAGCCAGGGAAGAAAGGACTGCTTTATGTTAAAGACTAAATATATTTTCCTTCATGAGATTCCCGCGAATATTAATTTATTTCCATGTGCTTATTGAATAGAGAAAATATTAGTCATAAACAAATTGCTATAAAAGAAAAAAAAATCGAAATAATAAAGATTAAATGAATTGAAACGTCAAGAATGTTTTATTTAGCTTAATACATATATGCTATACATGTCTCATATACATATTATAGGGATAATGATATAAAAATATCCTTATTTTTAACTTTTTTGTAAAAATAAAAATAAAAATTTATATATATAATTTTTGAATATATGCAAAATAATACCTTCACTTTTAAATTTTCGTAAAATAATATCATAACTTTTGAATTTTTGCAAAATAATATATTCACTTTTGAATTCTGCAAATTAAAGTCTTAACAATTAAAATTCTTACAAATTAATACCCTAATATTTGAAACTCTTATAAATTTATATCCTTGATATCCAATTAGTTCATTTTAATAATAAAAAAAATAGTATAGCGGCCCTCATTAACTTAATAAAAACTTATTAAATCATAACAAAATTTCTAAATTTTTTTTATATTTATATTATTTAAATTTTCATTTAAAAAAGAAAAATAAAAAATTAGAGATGTGAAAATGGTTAATTGTAAAAAAAAAAAGATACATGAAAAAAAATTGTGTTTTTTCACAATTAACCCAAAAAAAATAGTTATAAAATAATATCCGATAATATATTAATGTATAAACGTTTTTAATAAGTTAACAAGAAGTGTTTGTATCTTTTAATTTACTCATAATATAAATCTGAAAAAAAAACAAAATTTTAGGGTCTTAATTTGCAGATATCGTAAATGTTAAGATATTAATTTGTAAAAATCATAAATATGAGAGAATTAATTTGCAGAATTTCAAAATTGACGTTATTAATTTACAGAATTCAAAAGTGAGAGTATTTTCTGCAAAAAAATAAAAAATAAAAATAAAAATGAGGATATTTTTATGTAATTAACCCTATATTATATGATAATAGCCAGATTCACCCTCACCTAGTTGAAAGCGACATCTAAATTATAATCAAACAACGATTAAATACATCGATAGTCAGATAAATTAATTAGCGGTTTAATTGCTGCAGTTCAACTTAATTAAAGGAAATTATATGTAAGAAGCGTGCTTTAATTTATACTCGTTATGATAATAAGATGCCAACGATCGAGCTAATACTGACAAGATAACAAGTAATTATGTAACTTGGTTGAGTCAGTATCTGTGGGGGCATGCACATAATAACATGTGAATTTTAATTTTAGCGGGATGTAATCGTTATTTCATGTTACATACACGTATTCTCTTTTCTACGTTAGGAAACCAAAGAAAACTAGTACCTAATATTTATTATTTCATGAGCAGCCACACGGATGGTAATTTACCGCATTGGCTGTAGATTCGTACAATACCAAATGTGAGAAATATACACTGGTCATGAAGAAAATAAATGGATGTTATACGTTGGCATTTCTATATTTGAAAAAGTTAATATATTGGCAGTGACAAAAAGTACTTAGATTTTAATTTTATTCAATGATTATTAAATATTAATAAGATCATATATTGGTTTAATTTGGCTTCATATATAATAACATAACAAATTATAATGAAATCCACACGTCAAATAATATCATGTAATTATCATGTAATGAGACTGAAAAATATTAAATAGAATGCAAAAAGAAGTGCATATGATTGGTGCAAATTCTATTCTAGTGTGAGTAGTTAGTAACTTGGAGAAAGATAGTAATTATTGGACAAAAAAGATATTCAAGTATCTAATTATTACAGACTACGAAGACGCATGGCTACTGCTCTTACTATCTGTCTAGTGACAACTAAATGACGCTGCTACATTAATGTTTTTTAACCAGAGAGAGAGACGTACGTCTTAGAAAGAAGAATTGCTTAGCCAAATCTGGTTCTCTAATTTTCTTCTGCGAAATTGCCTTATTAAACTGCAATTTGCAGATCATGAGGAGTGTTATCTTCTACTTCTATTGCTATTTTCAATAATATGTATGTAAAATTGATTATTGTATGTAAGTTTTCTATTGTACGAATCGAACAAGCCAAAAAAATGCAATAATACTTTAACTTCGATATATACCACCGTTTTAGTGCTTATAAACAAAACAAAAGGACATAATATATCCATTCAAACGATGGAAATCGAAAATGCAACAATCAAATCATAACATAGAAAACAGAAACAAACTAACTGAATAAAATATTTTTATGGCTTTTTTTTTTTGGGAAGCCAGTCATGAAGATTTCAAATTGTGAGAGGGGAAGATGATTACTTGACATTTGGAAAAGAGAAAAATGGGATAAGCTAGTAGGTTTGCTGCTTAGCAAAAATTATAACCAATTAGCTAGTAGGTCAATTATTACTTTAGTGATATAATTATAAATATATTGTAGTTGCGTTGTGAGTAGAAGTATATAAACAAAAAAGAGTCTAAGCCTTCGTTAAATTAAATTTGTAAAATTGTTTTATGTTGTTTAAAATTAGTATTTGAGTGTTTGATAAATTTATATAGATGATTGTGCTGTAGGATCTTAAATGATCAAATTAAAATAGACATATAACTATGTTTTCATATGTAAGATGTTTCTATGTGCATTTACGAGTTATCGATTAAATTTGTAATAGTTTAGAAGAAAAACAACAATATAAATGTCAATTATATTTGTAAACTAAACTAGTTAAGATATATAATATAACTAAGCATTAGCAATGACAATGGTAAACATGTACAATTTATCATGACGGATATTTTGAGAAATTCGTATAGAAGTAGCATACAACAATTTTTGCTAATGCTTGTCGATTTCTACTTTAAAAAATAGTTGTTTGGTCTATGTCATCTGTGATTGGCATCGTTTTGACTAAACAATTATTGTTTCACACTCTGATTTTCATGGCAATATCTTATCACTGAGAGTGTTGTTTAGACATTGTTTTCGAATTGGCTCAGGACTAAGTTATTTGTCCTTTATAGTCATTTTGTTACACTTAATGATCAGTGCTTATCTTTAGTATATATAATTAAGAAAGGTTCTCTATGAAATAACTACGACTATTGATAGATATTGCAAATTGTTAAAGTCTACTCCATCTTGCTTTTAGGGTTAGAAAATTCTTAGAGTCCAGGTGCATTTACTCTAAGTTTCATTAGGGTCCTCAATACCGAGAGGAGATTGATGATGACATGAACACAAGAGGGATCTTGTGTAGCTAATAGAACTGAAGGGAGTTTGGCTATAATAGGAGCTGAAGGAATTTCAGCATCATTTTTTCAAGCAATGCTCACGAATGAAGTTGAAGAACAAACTAGCCACAACTAGAAGAAAGTTCTAGAATTCATTGTATAAGACTTTGTTTGTATCTTCTATTTGTTTCTAGTGGATTATTACTTTTTGGACTTAGTTTTGTGGATGTAGGTACAAGCTAATTGTATTGAACCACCTTAAAATTGGTGCTGTTAGGAAATTGTTATTTCCTATGTGGATATGAGCTATTTGTTATGTATTGTTGGGCCATTTTCTTTTGTGTAGACCCAATAGAATTGTGATCAAATAAGGATTTAGCATAAAATATCCATTAGGCGTGGATCAAAATGTGGATACCTATTGGATATACAACTAAGGTTGATAGATACTCTAGTTGAGTTATCTACCCATGATTAGATTAGAGTTATGGTCCCCATAACTAAAGAAAAAATATACTAATCTTTTGTAGCTTCCATCCCTACCAAAAGAAAACTCCATTAGAGCACCTCAAGCTTTGGTTGTGGAAGACCCTTAAAACTCATCAAGTGTTCAAAACTCTATTGATTTGTTTCTGCTTAAAAGTCCTCATCAAGATTATGAGCTATGGATAATGGTAAGTTCAATAAATTTTAGCCTATATATTTAGCATGAATGATCCTATATTAAGGGTATTTGGTGTTGTCTACCCAATATTTGTTATAAATCATGTGTTATTTGATTTATTCATAACATGTGCATCTTTTATTAGTTCTTGTTAATTTCTTTTGCTTGCTTGTGATTCTTATCTGCTTTTGTGTGAATCTGTGATCGAATAGTCATGCAGAACATTTTAGAATTTGTTGGCCAAAGGCATATTTTACTAAACACCTATTCTATTCACTTATTTCTCAATCGCTTTCGCAATCTAATCCACTAGAAGCAATCCAAAATGGGCATTAATGCCTTAATGATGAAATAAAATAAAATAAGAAGGAAATAACTTTCAGCAAGTCAGTTTTATTGTGCTATGGAATCTATTAAAATTCCATGTTCACATGCAATTTCATTTTTTTGGGCATTTAAATTCTCAAAGTTAAGTCAAAGTCATCTATATATGTACACATAATATATTGAATTTTCAGTAAAATTGAACTTAATTTGAATTCATTTTTTCATTTATGAATGTCAATTTTCTTTTAATTGAGTTTCTTTCTCCCGTGTAATTGTATATATAATTATATAATATTTAGACGCGCAAGTGACATGCTATAATATAGAAAAGTAAATATTATCCATGGTGATGATGATCACCATTATTAGTTATTTATAACCACTAATTTTTTTCAATCAATCACAGTATAAGTGTCGATGTCATATTTTGTGTTTGTGAGTTTAAAATTGAGACACAAATACTTGATTGGTCAAATAAAGTATAATATAAAACATTTTTCCTTAACTAACAGCTAACTAGTTAGGTGATAGGTAGACTATTTTTACTGTCATTTCAAAAAAAAAAAAGAAAAAAGTTACAAAGAGAGGCCGACATTGTAGACTCTGCCGATAATGGGCCGAGATCTTTGAGGCCCATTTTAGAGCTCACTCGTTTTAATGGGCCGAAAGAGTCGGCAAATGAAAAGATGCTGGCCCTGGGAAATTATCAAGGCCGTGTAATTTATTGTTGAAAATAAAAAGCAACCGTCGGATGAAGTCTAACAACTAAGTGGAAGTACAACGAATATTCATAGAACTGGAAACTTACCCCGATATTATTCATAATCATAAATCTCATACCTTAAGCGGTAAGACTTGGAGAACAGTTTTAATTAATTAAAAACGGAGAGAATTATATCTGAAAAACCTAGAAACTTCCACATAGTTCTTGTTAGGTTTGGAGTATTTCTTTTTTATTTAATTTCGATTGGATCCTCAATTTCATTCTCCATTGGTTCTACAATAGGTATGTGGTGTTTCTCAATTTTCCTTTCTTTAATTGTTATAAATCTCTCTGATTTGTTCTTCTTGCCCTTGATTCGTTGTATTTCTTGGTTTTATTAACACACACACATATATATATATTGATTATGCATTTGAATCTGAAGCTATTTTCTTCTTCTTTTTTTTTTTTTAATTAATTGATTTCTTGATTATATTAATTGGGTTATTATTTTTTCCAGATTGGTATTAGAGATTTTAGGTTTTTATTGCCACCGGATTAAGAATGGTGAAAATCGATGTGAATTATTTTGGGGAAATTGAAAGTTTGTTTCGTAGTTTGTCAGATTTGAACTGTTCCCTTTTCTCCTTGTGATTCTTATTTCATCTTTCTAATTTGTTTATGGTTTATGTGCATATATATATATATATGTATGGATATAATATGCGTAAATCTTAGATCCTTATTTCTGTGGTTATGATTATGGATTCTGTGAATTTCAGGCAATTGATTTTGAAAAATTTGTTGGGTTTTTAGAGATGGAAGGTGGGTTAGGAGAATCAACTAGTGTACCACCACCTCAAAGCCCTTCTTGCTCTGGCAATGGTGCCAATGACGCGGGTGATTTCGAATGCAATATTTGCTTCGAATTAGCTCAAGACCCTATTGTTACTCTCTGTGGTCACCTCTTTTGCTGGCCCTGTCTATACAGATGGCTTCACCATCACTCACATTCACAGGAATGCCCGGTTTGTAAGGCTCTTGTAGAAGAGGAGAAGTTGGTGCCCCTTTATGGCCGTGGCAAAACGCAGTCCGACCCGAGATCGAAATCCTATCCGGGTATTGATATTCCTCATCGCCCGTCTGGCCAGAGGCCGGAAACCGCTCCTCCGCCGGATGCAAATCAGTTTGCCAATTATGGTTTTGGATTCATGGGGGGATTTGTACCCATGGCAACTGCAAGGATTGGCAACTTCACTTTAGCCACTGCTTTTGGTGGACTGATACCATCTCTGTTTAACATACAGTTTCATGGGTTCCCTGATGCTACTGTCTATGGCACAACTTCTGGTTTTCCTTACGGATTCCATTCGTTTCATGGTGGCCATGCTCACGGGTTCCCCCAACCGTCAAGTCGGGGTCAGCAGGCTGATAACGTTTTGAAGAACCTTCTTTTGGTTATTGGAGTATTTGTGATCCTTGCTCTGCTTTGCTGGTAACTCTTAATCTGCTTGTAGAAGTCAAAGACTCAAAATCAAATCCTTGGTGGTACTTAGAATTCTCACTTTTGTACGTGTAAATACATTAGCTTTGTGGTTAACCTCTCGTGCTTCCAAAATGTTTCCTTGTGTTTTTTCTTGTCACTCAATTGTGTTATGAGTATATGAACCTATGTTTTCATTATAAATGTCTAGCTAGTATCTCTCTTCTCCTCGCACGATTTTGTGATTTCAATTCTGCTCCAGTGGAATCAGCTTTATGAGTGTTCAGTTTGATTTTGTGATTTTCTTTTACATGAATTGACATATCCAATTACTTTGTAGTCTTTGGCATCCCTGCTCTGCTGGTAACAAAAGTTCCAAGTAATGTTTCTCTATCGCCTTTTCCATGAAGACGGGAAGTGAAGAATTGTTTTTTATCTTGTGAGATCTTTCGAGTTTTGAATTAGCAAAAGGAAGAAGAGTATGATACAGTGGATTGTTCTGATTAACTTTTTTCTATTGTGGATGGCCGTACAAGGCCTGCCTAATTTAGTCAAGTCTGATTTAGATGGTGATGTTGTTTGTTGGCGTATTAGCGTGCTAAATCCAAGTGATAGCTGATAGGTCGATGAGTTTGGGCCACCACATTGGTAGGTAGAAGTTTAAAGAATTGTGCTACCCGTCACTGCTAGTTAGCTAGCTACCAATTGAGGTCTTATTATATTAGCCAAAAGCTAGATGTAAGTGTCTTATTTCTCTTATTAAAATTTAAAGCTCTAAAAATTATATTTTTGGCTTAATTTTGCTGAAGTTTTCCAGTTTGGTAATCTATGGTGAATTTGGTGGATTGATTGAGAGAGAGGTGGTTGTGATCGTCGTGCCATGTTAGCTCGGGATTGGCTAAATGGGTTTTCTTTTTGCCTAGTCATGTGCGCCGAGGCATGTAAATTCTTTTTCCACCTTTTTGTGTGAGAAAAGTAAATTTGACTATTCACTTTTCACGGTTAAGAGGTTTGATTCTTTACGAGAAAAGCTCTGGCGTTCGAGTTGGCAGGGGCCACACGGCATTGAGATCCAGAAGTCAAAATATAGCAGAAGAGTGTGAATGTGGGATAAGAATTAAGAAAAGGTTTATAGCAGTAATTTGGGCCAAAATGACTCTTTATATATTTTCAAGATAACCTTATTAAAACCTTTTCACTCTTTATATATTATTAATTTGGTTGTCAAAAAAAAAAAAAAAGAGACAACCTTATGAAAACTGTCATCAAGTTTATGACCGGTAGTCACTACTCGGTAGTAGTTAAGATTCGGAGTATTTTGGACTTAATCATCTTTTGAAAAGTGTTTTGATAAATGATTTTACAATGAGTGTCCGTATCCTAATAATAGTGATACGTTTACAATAATTGCAATTAGTAGTAATTGAGTAATGCTAAGACAACATTACATGACAGATTGATTATAATTACATTTTAATTGAGACCTATATGATATTTAATTTATTGATTATAATCACCAAGTACCGGAATTATACACAATTGGATATTACTAATGTCCTGTAATATTGTTTGTAGTTATTATATGTAGTGATTATAAATTTATCAATTTTCTACGACCATCTAACCATTATTATTATAATGACTACTTGCACACACTTAGAAAGGTCATTTTAGTCCAAATTACTCCAAATCGTGTCTATTTTTCCACGAAGGATGATCGATGACTGCAAGGAATAGCTTCCATATCCCACAATCGATCGACTGTTGTTTCTTTTGTTACCTTACTCGAGAAAATCACTCATGTAAAGAGCATGCAAATGGGCCTGACCTATATAGGCCCAAATTGCGTAGCCTTTAAAGGGCCGAACCCTCTGATCTGTCTGCAAATCGTATATTCGTTTCTTAGTTAATTCTCCGTTTGATTCCAGTTACAATTAGATTAGTGGAAGCAATGATACAATAACTTCTCCTATTTCCATTGGCTAAACTTATTTCTTTCCTTGATAGTTTTTCTTAGCTAAATATTCCAAAAAAAAAAGAGAGAGAAAAAGATGGCATTATTGTGTGGTCACACCAATCTTCAATGTTGAAAATTCAAGCTTCCTTCACCAAAAAAAAAAAAAAAAAAAAAAGGAAAAGATTTCAAGTTGAAATCACATTCCCTTGTTCTTTATCAAATCTTTATTTCCTTTAATTTTTTGAAAGGACATTGGGAAGTGTGCACCTTGGACTGTAGTTCCTCACTGACGATAGTTGGCAAATTGGTCCTAGCATGGGGGGACGTCGATTGATCACAAATCACAACTGGCATTTTTTATTTTTTTATTTTCTTATTATTCCTACCATTATTATTATTATTATTATGGGACAATATCCAGAAAAACCCACCATTTTTAGTATTTTATTAAAAAAAAAAACAATGTCCTTTTTATTTATACCAAACTAAACCTTCAATTTATATTTTCATATCAAATAAGACTGGACCTACATATTTAGTCAAAATTAGAACTTTAGTTTGTTGAAAAATACAATTTTATCCTTTAAACTCATAAAACATATATTAAAACTAAAAAAATATTGAAACCAATTACTTTTGTCTTTCTTTTTAAAAAAAAATATATTTTAAGTAAAAATAATAATAATTAAANAAACTAATAAATATTGAAACCAATTATTATTGTCTTTTTTAAAAAAAAATATATTTTAAGTAAAAATAATAATAATTAAAAATAAAAAGAGTTTCAACCATTCAAAATAATTAAAAAAAAAAAAAGAATGACAAAAGTTAAAAAAAAATTATTGTTTTTTTCTTATTTTTTTCAAGAGTTTAAATTAATCAAAATAATTAATTTCTTTTACAAGAAAAAAGAGAACGACAAAAAATTTTAAAAAAATCTCGATTTTTTTTTTCTTTTTTTAATCATTTTAAGTGAAAACAATTAAATATTGAAAGGAAAAAGAATAACAAAACTTTTTATTTTTAATAATTATTATATTCACCTAAAATATATTTTTTTTAAATGAATGTCATTAATAATTGATTTCAATATTTACAATTTTTTACATATGTTTTATGAGTTTAAAGGGTAAAATTATTCTTTTCAACAAACTAAAGTTCCAATTTTGACTAAAATATGTGAATTTGGTTCTATTTGATAAGAACATGCAAAGATGAAAAGGTGTAGGTTTTATTTTTTGATAAAACACTAAAGATGGTGAGATTTTTTTTTTTTTTGGCCCTTCTTATTTTTTGAGCATTCTTGTACCATTTTCAATCAAAACCTGGCTGATCGGCCAATTGCTTCTAATATTGGATTACGACAGGAAACTAAAGAAAAGGCAAAAAGATAAGAAGAAAAAAAAAAGAGAAGCAGCCCCATCAATTACTTTCAGCAAAGATAAATACAAATAACAACCATATCAACTAATATAGAATTAAGATTCAGAACCACGCAACAAATTAAAGAAAAATCAATAAATGAAAACAAGATTTAAACGTAGTCCTATAAGCAGTGACGATGGTTATTTATATAGTATAATATATATGTATATACAAATAAACTATATATGTCTTTGTAAAAGCAAGTCTAGAGGGAAGAACATATGTTCGGGTTTTGAATCAAAATATCATTGAGCTGTAGCACGCCCATGTGGTCATAGTAACCAACTTGTTATGTTACTAGTATAATAGCAACAACTATTTTTCGAATATTCGGTTGCCAGATTGATCAAGACCTTGAATGATAACGACATGAAGTTTTATTAGAAAAAAAAGATAATAATGACGGGGCAGTTAATCTTTTGAACTCTGTTATAAGTGATCTTATTTTGACGCCTATAAACAAAAATCATATTTGATCTTCACGTGGGTATTATATATGTGGATTAGTAATTTTTTATAGTTCTGAAATGAAAAACGTGATAGTAAAAAGCCTTTTAAAATCTAATCAAGTAAAAAATCTTTCTCTGGAACTTGTTTTTTTTTTTTTAATTTTTATTTTTTTATAATATATATGAATTGTCACGCTTAATATGCTATATATAATGTGAATTTGTTAATCTTCATTCGCTCTAATAGGAAGTTAAATGTATATTAGTCGGCATATTTCATAGAATGATGGAATTATACAACTAATAAAGAGCCTAAAGTACTAATAATAATATAAATGCCTGGCTATTTTAATTACTTTTTTTGTTCGTTTGTCCTTGGTTAATTTCGTCTATATTTGTTGAGAAATAAATTATATATAAATATGGTAAATTATGCAGGTGTTTTCTAATAATTGTTACTAGTCGTTACTTTTTTTTTTTTTTTTTTGAATACATATGCACATTACATACAAACGAATCCTCGTTAAATCTAATAATTGTTACTAGTCGTTACTTTTTTTTTTTAATACATATGTACATATATGCAAACGAAACCTCGTTACATCGGACGTGCTTAGCTGGATGAAAGTTATCCGTTTTTAACTTCCATATTTGATGTTTATAATATACACATTGCATTTTTCTTTTCTAGGAATTATAAATGCCAGATTTGGGTATTTATTTCTTTCTTTGTTATTATTTTTTCGTTCTCCATAGTGACATGCCATATTTGAGTTTGAGCATGCGGAGTATGGGCAAGTGTACATGCCAGGGGTGAAGTACGGAATTACGCTTCACTCATCATTTATATATATCCCATAATATGATTGCAGGCTCTGGCCTGCTTTCCAGTTTCTATAGTCTATAATTCCTTACCGGCCTTGGTTGGACTATGTATGTATAGAATTTAATACGGAGAAATCATTTACACTCAAAATTAATTAAGGAGAAAAAATATTCTTTCTTTAGTATATAGATATCTATGTGTATATACGTATATATATATATAGCACTAATTCAATAAGTATTTTTTTTAGGTATTATTTTGCTCAATTAAAATTCATAACTACATCTATTCGTAGTAAAAGATAAAGAGAAAAAGCATTAAATATCTCTAAAAAAAATGTTATTTATTTTTATTATTATTATTTTTTTCAACTACTCAAATCATGTTGTTGACTATTAAATAATGATTCAATGGCTTTAAAAAAAGCTATAAATAGGTTTTAAAAAAGAAAAAAGACGTACTGAATTATGATCTATATATATATATGTATTACTTTAGCTTTTGACAAGAAAAGGAAATTACATTCTTTTTTAGTTTTTTTAAGGAAGGAAATTAGTTACTTAGGACTCTGATAAATTCCTAATAGTACGGCAATAATCCGTTGAAAACTAGGCCTCCGTAAAATGTTTATTAGTTTTGGGTTGTAATCCAAAAGCATATGGTTTTTGATGAAATTCAAGGGAAATTTTTTTTTTTCACCTTTTTCCCTGGTGCTGATATTTCTAAATCATTTATGTGTAATATGCTGCTTGAGGAAACTGGTGGCGTATGCTTTGCTCTTTTGCCGGACACACCTTGCATGTTGGTCTACTTTGACTCGATCATTGACTATAATTGAGGAGTCTAATACTTACGGAAAAAGTCCTTAAATTGTTTGGGATTTTCTTTGAATTTTCCATTTATTTGTTAGAGTCCCACCGAGAACATTTTGTTGTGTTAGGCTTTGTACGGTTTTTCTCCGTGTTTCAATCATGGTACACCGGATTGCCACTAGTTAGTTTGGCAGAGTTTGATTTCTATATACACACATGTAAATCCAAAAAAGAGTTAATCACGGCCTTAGCACAATGCCACGTTATTTAATGCATGCATATATATATATATATATATATATATATATATATATATATATATATATATATATATATATAAGGGACTGCTCATTTGTAATACTAACAACCTGCTAATTTTATCAGATTACTTTAAAGTGGCTTTTAAATGGTAAATATATTTGGCAATGTTCCGTATTATGTGTAACTAGATGTACTCAAACAATAAAGGTTAAAAAAAAACGGGAAAAGTATGAAGCTAGAGCATGCCATCAATATTTGCGCCAAGCTTACAATATTTTGACCAAACATACAGATCATATTTTCTGAATTAATTTATGTGCATCGATCTAATATTAAGAATATATCTAATTCTAGAAATATAATTATACAAATTAAAGTTAATGCACCAAGAAATGCTACTTACACACATGTTTAAAACTCTAGTTTTCTTCCCAAAAATAAGAAAATTATTTTAGAATATGATACTATAAGTAATAAGTGGCACAGTATAGACTAGGAGATAAACATTAGCTCAATTTTAGTTCATCTTTACATCGACCGTGGGAAAAAGACAGAGAGTTATTGCATAATAAGTTTGATAGTCCAAATCATGATTGAAACGCGGAACCAAATAGTCAAGCTACTGAATCCCTGAGTTTACTATCCTGATGACCTAATAGAGACGCGTTTCACACGCTGCAAAATTACTCTTATTAATAACAGGTACGTAATTCGTACCATATCTTATACATAAAAATATTTAAATTGTTTTGCAAAAAGACAAATTAAGTATAGACAAACAGAGATGATCATCTTCATCGCCTTATTTCATTAAGCTGACTTTTTGGCCACCTCTTGCCCCCACAATATTCGGTGTCGGTGACACCGGCCCCCTGATACGCTAAGAGATTTAATTAATAACATACAGAATAACTTCATTTCAAAAATAAATAAATAAATAAATAAATAACATACAGAACTCATAATCCCCCGCGGTAAAAATTGAAAATTTAAAAACAAGTGAAGACAAAAAGAGGAACCCAAGAATTAGGGAATGTGAAATAAAAGAGGTGAATTTATAAGTACGTACGTTCAAATTTATAAAGTAATTTAATTTTTTTTAGAAGTTAGCTTTTGGCTTGCTTAGCCTAGAAGTAACTTCTTAAGCTTGTTTAGATGAAAAATCAGAATTTTGGGTTTGGAAGTCTTCTAAAGAAAATAGAGCACATGACTTTCTCAAGAAGAGTTTTAATAAAAACACATAAAGTTATATATTTTGAGGTTACATTAAGATTTGATCCTATTTTCAGGTTTATCTCTATTTTAATGAATTGTCACAAAATATATGATTTATGTCATCAAAAGCTCTTTTGATGTATACCATCCAAATAATATACCCGTAATAATTATGGCAGTCCATCTGTTAGAAAAAAGAAAAAAGAAAAAAGAAAAAAGGGTGCTGTGGGGTTTAATTGGTAATTCAATTTTAATTCTTTTTTTAAAAAAGAAGATAAGTGTAGAAGGAACTGAAAGTGAAATCACCCTCATAATTGGAATTTGGAAATAATGTTGCTTTGCCGCGGTTTGGCATGTGTGGCACATGGTTAGCTCGGTTTACACAAAAAGAAAGCTTGAAATAAATACATAATATACTCTATATAGAGAATAAAGGCAGGCGGGTGGAAGGAAGGCGTATTGATCATCTCTATATCTATAATATTTTTCAAAAAAATACTTGATACTTATGAAAGGGCATGTGAACTTCACATGCCATTCAATGATATATGTATACAGCCGGAGTTGTATTTTAGCTATTTATGAATTATGGGATAATAAGTTTTACTATATATCCCTTGAAAGACTGTTTTTGGCTACATTGATAGTACTAGCCACTGTGTGCATGCATATGTACACTTATGGGGTTCACACATTTGAGATACTTCTTAAATAGTTCGAGTCTTTAATTCATACATATCAGTTTTTCTCGAACACTTTTGCAAGAGATCATAAAACAATCTAATTAAAGTCTTCTCCAACTATTATCTTCTCTAAATTAAATTTAGTACATGTTGTGACACAATGACTTCTGGCTTTCATCATATTGACGCATGTCCTTAATTTATTAAATTCCTGTGTCTCTTTTTTTTAAAAAAAAAAGATTTCATTAATTTCTCTTTCTAATAGCAAGATTTGACTCCAATTGGCAATTGTAAAATCTTTAACGTAATTGCAGATACAGACAAATTAATGATGAGACATGCATGCTATCAAATCCCTAAAGTTTAACTCCCAAAATATATTAATTAGCCCATTAATTTACCGAAACTCTCTGTAGTTAGTACTCTTTTACTACATGACTTTAATTTTCAAGATTTTATAACAATAAATGAGATCGTTTATTTTGTCATGAGTTACTATGTTAGGAAGCAACTAATGACAAACTTCAATAAATATATATGAGATGTGGGATAAATAATTAGAAGAAGACGGTTGAGCATACGCTTCAGTCTTTATCAAAAGAAAACCCACCATCCAAACTCATTAATGATAGCGGAGTGACACGGAAAAAGGATATATTTGAAAAGGATAATACTAGGATACAAGATTTATAAAGTATTGTACCTTAACTAAGACTACTAAGATGCATCTACTAATATAAGTTACCAAGATTTATCAATTCAAATGAACACAAACCCAAAGCCAAACAAGAATATTTCATCTTTCTATTCACATATATTCACATGATATCAAAATAAATATCAACCAAAATTTCATCTTTTAATTAAAAATCGGAAAAAATAAAGAAAAACCGACCTCAGGACCGCTGATGTTGAGCCATAATGCAAATTAGGGAGTCAAAAATAGTGGATTGACGTGATTGTGTTTGGGACAAACGATATTGTATTTCTTAAACCCAACAAGAAATGAGAAAACAAGAAAGACTAAAATTAAAAATGTAAATAAGTAGATAAATAAAAAACCTCAAAACTGTAAATGTCTAAGTAGGCAGAAGTTTATGAAGGGGAAAGAAAACAAAGTCAGCAAGAATTTCTTTGCCAAAATAAAAAAAAAAAGCAACTAGATAGAAATATATATTTATTTTATTGTGATAATCTTTTCTAAAATTAACATTATAAAGTATGTTTTTAAAGAATACCTCCTTGAAAATAAATGAATAAAAAATAAGATATTAAAATATTAAAAGACCACTTACAATAGTAACAACTAACAAGTCGGTTTTCACTTACTGCAATGAGCTTTTTCTAAACTTTTTTATACAAGAGAAAGATATTAAATCAAAATTGTCAATATTTTATTTTTTTGTTCTTAAAAGAAATCTCTATCCTTCTAAGTTCTGAGCTTTAATATTTCCATTTTCTAAATAGTTAGCTAGAGTTTCGTTTTTAAGTTTGGCTAGCTGTCTATTTCTATTTTAAGAAACGACCAAGAAATGTTCCTCATTTGTCAGTCCAGGTGGCAAAATCTGGGCCCCGTTTCACTGGTTACGTGGCAAAGCTTTTACAAGTGGTTACTTTGGACTTTGGAGATCATTAAAGTCGAAGTAAAATCAGTGACCGTACAATCTGATCAGCTGGGCGAAATTGCTTACACAATTTTCTTGTTGGAAAATTACCGAAGTGTCTTCATCACTCATGAGCTAAGTACCAAGTTAGCTTGGGATTCGCATTAAATGTTCCACAAAATATCCGGAACAAGAAAGTCGACGAAATATAAACGCGATGGAGACCTCTTTTCCATATTATCACATTTTTTTTGAAAGGTTGAATATTATGACAATAATTCACAAAACTAACTTTATTTGTTAACTTAAAAGGAAAGCAAATATGAGACAACTCATTACATTGTAAACGTCTAGTACATATTACGATCATATCTAATTAAGGGGATAAGATTTCGGGAAATCACTTGTCAGTATATTAGATATAAGATGAGTTTTATTTTTCAGCGAAAAATGACAAATACAGGTATATTTGTGCGTGTGTAAATTTTATACATATATGAACGAAAATCGTTTTTAATTAAACAAACAACCTTATCAAGAAGGGTTAATATTTGAATATAGTGCTATACTGTTAATTAACTAATCATACTTTAATGACTGTTTTTTGACTATATAACAAATCAAAGGACACAAGGTAGGAATAATCCCAAGCATTAGTCGCTCTCATTTGACTAGGTGAGAAAAAAATAGCGAATTGTACATGATACCAGTTGATGCCAGTATATAAGAAATTGACAAATATCTTAACTTGTGTGATATATATAATTTGTGAGAAGAATGATATTCATTGATTTGTTTGGTTCCACCTTTTAAGAGAAGAAACAAATTAAGCTTAGAATCAAGTTTAAGTCAAAGTTTGAAGCTTAGAAATCAATTAAGTACAATTTCCGTAACCTACGAATGTTTTTTAATTATATGCAATTTCTTTTAACTTTCTTTGGGAGAGGATTCCTCTTATTGGAAGGTGCAAACTTGCATATCATTTTGATACGCAACCACATAGTAAGTTGCATTGGAGCTTTCCTTGAAGTCGATGGCTCAACTAGGCTTTGAGAGGTCAGATTTATAGAGTTCCTTAATCCTTACTTATAACACGTACATTCGTACTACTCATAAATCTGATGCTTTGATTTGTCATTTGATGCTCTATTAATTTGTCATTTGATGAGCTTTTCTTTTGTTATTATATTAAAAACGTACAAAGTCCTTCTCAAAGTGTACGTATGAAAAAGAGTCTCCAAAAATAATTGATACTTTGATGGAGAACACCCTTTCATAATTTACATTTGTCAAGATCACATCAAGAATGATGATTATATTAGAATCAAACAGTTTAATGAAATTCGATGAAAACAAAATATTCCCAAAAAAAATAAATTCAGCATTGATTAGATATTTAGTTTTTAACTATTTTTTATCAGATTTTGGTCGACAAAATTTAGTGACAAGGCAACTGATTTATTATATTTAAGGATGATTACAGAACGAGTATCGATCGAATACTACCCTATTTACCCCAAAAAGTTATATTCTCACCCTACCTATTTACTCGTTCAAAATTGAAAGAAGTATCTTTTACTTTTGATTATAACATATACCTATTCATACTTTTCAAAAAAAAAAAAAATCAGAACATTTTTTATAACGAAGAAAAAAGAAGAAGGGGCTGACTTGTGTAAAAACTCTATGGGCGTAATTATGAGAGTTTCCAATCCTACTAATGGATGGAGTCATTGAGCTTCCAATCCTACTAATGGATTGAGCCATTCGAACAGACCCTAACTCATCGAAAGACTGAGCATATTACCCTAACCCACCATAGTGGGAGAGCCTTGCAAGGTGCTCAAGGGGGCAAAGGGAATTTAATCTTATGTTTAAACCACACATATCTCGTTTAAATAAAAAAAAGTTAAACCCAAAACAATCAAATGCAAAATTAATTATCTAATTCGAAATAAAATGTAATATAAAGCACATATTTATTTTTTCCTATATATTTGATATATTTTCGTTCTTTTTGTTATGAAAATTAATCGGATAGGATGAGATGAGTTAATAAGGGCAAATATACGAATACCCTACTCTAAACTCAGATAGACCTTAACCATAAGGGTGAATGAGTAAAATTGCTATCTCTAGTTGTATTGTAATTGGTAAAGATTTCACTAGCAACAATCACACCGTTAATGATTAAAAACTTACCGATTTAAATTAGTCCCTTTTACCATTTTCTTTATTTTCACAGTGGAATTACCTTATGTATATAAAACGTAATAAGGAGAAAGATAACCAGTTTTGGAATTATTGTTTTAGTATTCTTATTTAAGGACACAAATGGAGACCATTGACCTTAAGGCACTTTCCACATTCTAGCGTCTCCCTTTTTAACCAACGTGGGTTCAAAGCCACCAAGAACCCGTAGAAGTGTCGTCTCTCCCTATTTAGTACCAAACTCTCTCTCTCTACTCTCTCCCTCTCTCTTTCAAAATATTACTTCAAAAAGGGTCTTCTTTCTTCTTATTCTTCTTCTCAAATCTCCCCATTTCACTACACCCAAATGAGAAAAATGTGGACTAAATCTTCGCCGTCGCCGCCGACCCACCTCCTCATATTCCTCCTGTTCCTCCTCATCGCCGCCGCCGCCGCCGTCCAACGGTTCAAAGAAGCTCCCAAGTACTACAACTCCCCAAACTGTCCCACCACCAATGTCACGTGCTCCTCCTCCGAGGACAAGTCCTCCGACCCGTCAGTCCACGTGGCGATGACCCTCGACGCCGCTTACCTCCGGGGATCAATGGCGGCGATTCTCTCCGTGCTCCAACACTCCTCCTGCCCGGAAAGCATCCAGTTCCACTTCGTGGCCTCCTCCTCGGCCGACACCGCCTCCCTCCGGTCGACCCTCTCCGGTTCGTTCCCCTACCTCAAATTCCAAATCTACCCCTTTCACGACGACGACGCCGTCGCCGGGCTCATCTCCACCTCAATCCGCTCCGCCCTCGACTGCCCCCTCAACTACGCCCGGAACTACCTGGCCGAGCTCCTCCCGGGCCGCGTACGACGCGTCGTTTACCTCGACTCCGACCTCGTTCTCGTCGACGACATCGCCAAGCTCGCCGCCACGCCACTCGGCGACGACGCCGTTCTGGCGGCGCCGGAGTACTGCAACGCCAACTTCACCTCCTACTTCACGCCCACCTTCTGGTCGAACCCTTCGCTGTCGTTGACCTTTTCCGGCCGGGAGGCGTGCTACTTCAACACCGGGGTAATGGTCATGGACCTGGAGAGGTGGCGCGTGGGCGCGTACACGGCGAAGATCGTGGAGTGGATGGAGCTCCAGAAGAGAATGCGGATCTACGAGCTGGGTTCGCTGCCGCCGTTTCTCCTGGTGTTCGCCGGGAAAATTGCTCCGGTGGATCACCGGTGGAACCAGCATGGGCTCGGCGGAGATAACTTTCGTGGGCTTTGCAGGGATCTGCATCCGGGCCCAGTAAGCCTGCTTCATTGGAGTGGGAAAGGGAAGCCGTGGGCCCGCCTCGATGCCAACAGGCCCTGTCCCTTGGATGCTCTTTGGGCTCCTTATGATCTCTTACAAACTTCTTTTGTCCTTGAGTCTTAGACATAATTTTTTTTCTTTTTTTCTTTGGGGAAAAATTTTGAGGTTTTTTTTTTTTTTTTTGGATGGCGTATATATACAATTTGTGCTTAAACTACTCATTTTCTAGCGTCCTTGAGTGAGATGATTGAAAGAGAGAGAGAAAAAAAAAAGAAAGAAAAAAAAAAGACTAAGGTCGTTTTTTTTGTACATTATATAGCCAGTAACTTACCTTATTTTATTACAATAATATCATTGCTTTTAACTATTCTCTTCTTTGAATTATTACCCTTTTTTTTTTTTTTCATGGTTTCGTTCTAATAGGAAATAATTGATATCTAACATATAACGGCAGTCAAATGACAATATTGACAAATTTTAGGTCGAGATATTCATTGTCTGAATCTTCGTTTCAAGTTTGGTCAGATGTATGCTTTTATTCTTTTTTATATTGTTGCTATTGGCCAATTTTTTTTAATTAATTTTTTTTAAGGGCTATTGGCTAATTGTTATAATTTAAAAGACAAGCATAAATCAATGAAAATTACCTCGTGCCATTGAGTAATTTTATAGCTTAGTAATGAGAACACAGATAAGGCCAGAGTAGCTAGCTTTTTCGCTTTGCATTCTTTTTACATCTTTAGCTTGTTTTTGAATTAATTAGTTGTCTTTGTATGTAATGTCTCTCCAAAGCCAGACATTGCTTTGAGAGTCTTTGACAAAGCATTGCTTTGTTTTTATTGAATATCTAAAGGTTTGGTTTCAGTGATCTGCTGCACCCTAGCTAGCTAATTAATTCCTTCGTGTAATAGAAGTATCGTTAACATAATAATAAAATAACATCTGCCAATTGTTTCTAGAGGGAAGGAAGATTATATATAATTCAATTTCATACAAAATATGTGAGCTCTCATTTTTTTCCCCAAAATTGTACATTAATTTAAATCGTGGCTTTATTAACCAATATACATATACACACAAATCATGAGGGCTCATTACCAAAAAAAAAAAAATAATAATAAAATAAAATTCATGAGGGATACAAATGAAACAACGTACGACACGTGTCGTATGCTTTCTGTTTTAATTTGAATCTTTATTTGAAAATAAATAATTTTCAGGGTGGCCAAAAAGATTTTAGAATAGTTGAAAACAGAAGTAATTTGTCGGTGGCAACTGATCTTCCATGATTAAGGAGACGTAATTCTCAACGTAGAAGATAAAGGCCAGAGGGTTCCAGGATCTTGAACTAAACTATTTAAATATTATGCCACTGATGGTCCTTAATTATGGTCAACTGCTTCCTCCTGTCTATATATATATTTATGCGAAATTTTCCTCCGATCATGTATGCTTAATTATTATATTTATTGCATATTTCTAATTACCACTCATCCATCGGTATCCAGTGAGGATATATTAAATAGAAGTAATGTTAATATTTTATCAAAAAGAAAAAAAAAAGAAAAAAAGAAGGAGTTATGTTAATACATTACAAACAGGGTTGATATTTTTTCTGTGGTCAAGGGTCATAATGCAATTAAGCTCAAAAATTCAATAACCAATCACCAAATAAAAATCACCAAATAATGCTCGCAGTTTCTAGATGTCCCAAAAATTAAATACGAAGCAATATATGTCCAAAATATATTCTATAAATGGCTTGCATATATATATGGTCATCAATCCAGTAAATATTTTTTTTTAGCTGTTGGATGAATTATTTGACGACTATAATGACATATATAAAAAGATGTGCATCATTAATGCTTTTTTTTTCCTACATTTTTATCATGATTAGATGTGTAAGATGAATTTTAATTAACTAAAATAATAACTAAAAAAAGCCTACTGGATTGGTAACCTATTGGATTGGTATATATATATATATATGTGATTCCTAATCTAATAGGTATTAATTTTTTTTTACCTGTCTATAAGTATTTCTTTTTTTAACCATTGGATCATAATCTAACTACTATAATTTAGATCGTTGGGAAACAAAATTAAAAATAAATACACATTATTTAATATTTTTCTCTCTCACTAACTTTTACTATAAAAAGATGTGCGTGATGAATTTTAATTATGCAAAATAATACTTATGGATAGGTTAAAAAAAAGACATACTGGATTAGTACTCATATATATAGGATGATGTTAGCTGTACCAAGATTGTTACCAAATTTTTAATACCAATATATGTGGCATATGAGTTGACATTATTCAATAAGTATATTAGAACTTACTAAAAATAACTTAATCAAATTTACAAATTGAATGAAGCCAGTTCACATGCCACATATGTTGTATTAAAAATTTAGTACAAATTTTAGAATACTTAACATTATTCATATATATATATATTATATGCTTCTAAGCCTTCTAATGCCCTGAAACATATTTCGAACTCTACAGAATTAATTAATAAAAGGTTTGAGATCTATAAATTTCATGACTTCTTGGAGAAATATGAGGCTATCTCTCATGGAACTAATAGTACAAACCGACAATGCAGTGACCATTCCTGCGATATCTCTGGCGCATTTGGTGATCGATGATTTATAATAAGGTCAACTTTGTTGGGTTTAAATAAGTTTTGATTAGATTTGCGACATAAAACTATTCACTAAGGTTTAATGTAGATACTTTTAGTCAACTTATCATAACCTTTTCTTATATAAGAAGCATGAGATCTAACGTGGGGCATTCCTCCCGCTCCCCCAACCCCTCCCAAAAAAAAAAAAAAAAAAAAAAATCTAAATTCGAATCATATTGTTGCAGTTCGACCGAATTACTATTAGTTATCTTGACAACATTGATTAAGTTAATAATTAAATCTAATTTGTTATTGAAAATTAGTAATTGAGTAATGATTAGGATGCTAAAAATTTACATAAAATGCACATAATACATATACCAATAATATAACATCCATTTCAATTACTACGTATCTTATATTAAAATGGGACCACACTATTTATAATTTAGTAGTTGAAATAGACAACTAATTATTCTTAGTTAGCTCTCTTTCTTTTTAGTTGTCTTCCTACCTATATTTTCCTGTCGTTTTATTATAAAATTACAATTGATGATTTACTAAAATGTTTAGTGGAGAAGGGGATAACATTTTCTTTCTTCTTTCCCGTTACGACATGGAACCTTTGAGCTTTTGACCTTGAGAAATAGTGAGAACATACCCAGCCACTAAGGCCAAATGTGAAGAAATGCGTGATCAATGAACATTTCAAATTAAATAAGCGTGAGGAGCAAGTTACTGTCGTTTTTAGAAGATAGTGCCGTTTATGTAAAGCTGTTATTTTTTTTAGTAGGTTGGTGTTCGGGGGTTAGGTTTTTGTGCTCTAGATTACTTAAGAATAACCAGTAACTAACTAATCTTAGGACTAACCTGTCACTAACTGAAAAAAAAAAAAAAAACAAGGTTAGAGAAAATAGGCAAGTAGATCTATAAAATGGGTGGTAATGACAACTCTTTTTGGCTATGAGACGGTCTTTAGAAAGCTTTCGGTGAGTTAGATTGTTTGGGCTGTTCAATTAACCATCGCCATAAGTTAGAAAGTTAGTAAACTGACATGGGGAGTATCACTGATATTTGTTTTGTTAACTAGCCAATGATTTAGCAAATTGGTATGGATGATTTCAATAACTATCTCCAAATACCAAAAAGTGACCAAAAAATTAAGTTCAGGAAAGTAAACTATATATATATATATATATAGGGCCAGTATAGCATTGACAATTAAAAGTAGAGTGCCGAAAAGTAAATAGAAGCCAGTACAGTGGTACTATTAGAAAGTAGAGTGCATGAAAATAAATAACAAGCTACTGCTACACTGACAACTGGAAAGTTAACAACAGAAAAATAAACAGCGGAAACTAAATGACGGGAATATGAATAACACGAAAGTAAAGGGAATCAGTATAAATAGTACTGGAAATAAAGTATTGGAAAGTAAATAACAAAGATATAAATAGGGGACCAATAAAATACTAGAATATATAATCCTACAATATAAATAACGACGCGCTAAAATAAGGAGCATAGTGGTATTTATTAGAATAAATTATTAGGGGGGAGTAGTGAGTTTATAAGAGAAGAAATGGAAATTACTAAGGACGTTTCTTAATTAACGTGATGATTATGTGATGAGAAGCGATGTTGGCCTCGGGCAAATGTTCACGAAGGAAGAAAGAATAGGGGGATGAAAATATTGATGATATTTGGCTTATTAACGGGATGAGGTGAAATCAAAAGGGAGATAAGTGATCGAAACGATCGACCTCGTATAACATGGGGGTTAATATGACCTTGTATTGATATAATGGAATTTAATGGAGGTGGTCCGAGTGGGGGAGTTAATGGAGTGAGAGAAAAGAAAAAAGAAAGGTAGGCAAGTGAAGGAAGGCAAAGTGGAGCGTACGTAATTGATTATTTGATTATGAGTTATGTATTGGATGGCTTGAATTGGAGACCTCGTACATAAAACAGGACAGAGAGAACAACTGATATTGATGTTGTTGTGAAGCTCCGTGGATGATCAGGAACCGAAGGAGAGAAATGATAGTCCTTCGGACGAGGGAATTAAGAAGAGAGAAGAAAGAGAACACGAGGCGCACAATAGTGAGAGATAAAGAGAGAGAATTGCACTGATAAGTTGATGAATGAATGCTTGATAAAATTATGGTTGATCTATCACAATCGCAAGATCCCATGGTCTTACCTGTAGACAAAATATGGCCTTAACCAGCCTACTAAACTTGGTGGCCAATTGGTCACTTCTAAACTGAGGGACCAACCTAGTTACTTGTGTGGCATTAACATAAGCCTGCTCGAATCCAAGCTTGCCATGAGTTGGTTCTGGAAACTTCTAGACTTTATTTGTCTCCAATTAGGTGCTGATGCATCAAGCTTCTCGAAACCCTGAGTGCTTGTCTTGAATCCGGCATTGACATCTTACTTTAACTAGTTTGATCACCTTAGTAAGAGCATCTCTAATGTAATGCTAAATCATTGTGCTAATGCTATAATTTAGCATATAACATAAAATTTCTTCGCCTCCAATGCAACGCTATTGTTTGTGTCAATTTCGTCATATACTTTATTTAGTGCTAAATCCGGCACAAAGTACGGTACATAGCAAATTTTGGTATTCAATTCATTTTTAATTTACTATCATATTTTTAGTTTAAAAATTTTATAATCCGTACTTTCCAATGCGCAGTTAATATACTTGTATATTGAAATTTCAATACTCAATCAATACACTTTGGGGGATTTTATTTGCACTCCTTATCACATTAAAGTACCCCCTTTCCTTAAAAATAGAATTTTAATTACAAATATACCCTTAAGGTTTGAAGAGCTTTTTTTTCGCTCATATTTTTATCTAGTTCTAACTAAGTACACCCCTTTCTCTAACAGTATAATGTATTTAATTTTCAGCTTTCTGCAAAAATGCTTACGGTAGAAATTCAAATCTACTGAAAACAAACCCTCCAATAGCTTTGATACTTCTCTCGGTGTACAAGGAATCTACACAAATATAACTCAAGCCCGTGAAGAGTCAAAGACAGTAAAAACTTTTGAGGGTAATTTCCTCACACCAATCAGAAAAAGACACGTATGTCAAGCGGAAACGACGCATTAAAAATGTCCAAAATGATATAACACTCTACCAGCCGACCAAGCCCACCAAGACTTAGGACCAGGCACCGGCTACATTCCACTGCAAAAGAGGAACCGAGCAAAGCTTGGAGGGAAAGTGCCTGGCTGTAGCACAATCAAGTTTGCTAAATAGAAAGAATAACCCTGCTAGGAGTTCATACCACATGCCGATCAGGTAGATATCCTTAGTAAAAGACCAATAAGGGACCAAGAAATAGCCGACCACTAAGTAACGACATAGTTCCTACCAAGAGGAGAAATAAGGATGGCATGAGCTGAAGAGAGGCCGATATTTAGCCCAATCACACTCATGTTTGTACGAGTGGGTAGGTGGGATTCTCTTCTATCTTTTCAGGGACAGGTAGATATCAACCCCAACTTTAGGAGACCACAAAGCTACTGTAAATAGTCCCATAATCACCTGAAAGAGGTAAGCCGTCACAAATCCCCAAAATCCTATTTGACTCTTTCTTCTTTTTTTCTCCTCCTCCAATTCATTTACTATTCGTTTAGTATCCCGTCGAATATTTTATTGAATACATCACTAACCACCTTTTTGTGGAGGAGATTTGGTAGGTACCATACTGGTATTACCCATCATCAGTTAGTGAAGAGTCCATCTATAACCTTTTTCAAGGTTGTACGGATCATACCTATAATAAATAAGGGTTTCGGTTTCATATAAGAAAGAACCACTCAAAAGCGCATGACGCGCATTGGTTCACGGACCAAAATCCACGCCAACAAAAACCATCCCCTAAGAGCCTCACTTTGTTTTCTTTTTTATTTTTTTTCCCTGTTCTATAATATTTCGATTGACTAAAGAGAAATTTAGGTGGATGACTAAAATTTTAAATTTGATTAAGTAGATGTCCACTCTTAAAATTTTATAGCTAAATATCCAAGTATATATATTTTTACACTTGGTAGATACACATATTTACCAATTTTAGTTACTGTACTGTAATGTACTGGGTATATAATTTTTTATACTTGGTATATAAAATTTTACACTTAGTATATAAGCATATATACCGGACATTTTGCTATAACATTTGACAAAGGGACATTTACTAAAATTAAGCCCAAAATTTAGTCATATTTCTATAATCTGGATATCTATGTAGACTTTGTTTCACAAAAAATAAGAAAAATAAAATCAAACAAATCATTAGCTTTTGTTGTCGAAAATTACTAAAATCATATTATATGCATTAATATAGGAACGTAGAAAGAATAAAGAAAAGCGAAAGGAAAGATCACAAAAGAAAAGATAATGGTGGTCTGTGTGGAAGTAAATTGAATACGAATGGAAGTGGGAGAGGGCTTTTGGGGAATGGGGGTGCGCAAAGAAAATTTCTATTTAAGTTGTGTTTTTCCGTCATTTTACTTTCAAGAGGGGTGCTTTTATGTTACAAGGGGTGTCAATATAGGGCCATATACTTTTAATGCTCAACCAATTACAAAATTACCTTTTGATTCTTAAATAATAAAAAGTGAAACAAATAACGTTAAGACTAGTATTATGCATTGTTGGAGTAAAATTAAAATTATATAATTATGCATTTTGCTATTTTGTGTGTGTGTGTTTCAAATATAGCATTAGATTTGCATATTATGCATGGAAGATGGTCTAATGAGCCAAAATACATATCTTTGATTAGCTATCTCTTTGGTGATGCGTCATCGAGTTCTCATGCTGGGGCACTGGGGAGGGATCCTTCCAATCAAAATGTTGACCACTTTTGTTCGAACTATCTCTAGTTTAGGATTTTTTTAAAAAAATTTTTTTTATCTTTTTTCAGGGGTAAGGTCGTTTAATTTAATTATTATTTATTACATATTTTATTAGATCTGATTTTGACGGAGCCAAGAAGAAGAAATGGGAGTTACAAAGAAAACTTCAGTTCATATTGGGCATGGGTTGAGAGAATAAATATGTGATTAGGTAATTCTTGGATTAATTAGTGGAAGAGTTAACGGAAGAGAAGAGAATTATAATTTAAAAAAAAAAAAACAGTATTGAAGATCGTGTCGAGGAACGGGTATAATGAGTATTTTTAATCTAGTAATTTTAGATGTATTAATTATTTTGTTCAATTTAGTATTTTTGCTGCAAAATAAGGAATTGTTTTTTTTTTTTTATATATATAAACGGACTCCTCATAAGGAACTGCGATTGTTCTGCCTGGGGTGCAAATAAAACCCAAAAATTTGTTTCCCTTTTGACGGCTACTATGATGTTGTTTGACTTTGATGCCATTGTCGTCTACAACAATATTTGTAAAATTTGTCGTTTTTATAAAGCATAGTCGTTTCTCAAGTAACTATCCCTTTTAGGATTTTATATTTTTGTTTTTCAAAAGCTTCTGTAGTTTTCGGAAGATATTGCCGTTCTTAGTTTTGTTTTCTACATTATTGTGGTCTGTAGATAGTTGTCGTTTTAAATACTGTTACTTGTCGTATCTTAGTTTTTTGTTTGTAGGCTCTCATGTTGTGTTTTTGTAATAATTGTCTTTTCATAAATAGTTTTTGTCTCATCTCCGAAAACATATATGTTTTTCCGTTTTAATTAGCTACTGTCGTATGCGAATGTTGTCGTTTATGGTTGAGGTTGCCCTTTCTCTCATATATTGTCGTATTAGCAGTATTGTTGTCAGGCTGCCGTTTTCTCATATGTTGTCGGATTAACAGGTAGTCTGCCTATGAGTTGTCGTTTTCAGATTTATTGTCGTTTACGACTACTGCCCTTTTTATGGATTTTGCTGTTTTATAATAGATTAAACAAAAAGAAGAAAAACGACAGTGGAGCGAGGGGTTGTTTGCTGCCTTTACATGCTCTGCTCCATTCATTTTTTTTTTTTT
The DNA here is from genome assembly GCA_002914845.1 of Trema orientale. Classification (NCBI taxonomy): domain Eukaryota; kingdom Viridiplantae; phylum Streptophyta; class Magnoliopsida; order Rosales; family Cannabaceae; genus Trema; species Trema orientale. Next base: position 1,374,579 of record JXTC01000004.1, read on the forward strand.
TCCTAATTGAAAAAGGGGGGAAAAAAAAAAAAAGATAACTGCTCTCCTTCCCGTCTCTAAATATATATAGGTAGCTGCAGCAGTGAGATTGGCATCATTTATATCCCTTTTATGTGTATAAATTAAGGATGGAACCCTTTTGTATCTTGGGAGAATGGAGATTCGCTTGTTAGTAGTTATCAATAAGTTATTTGTTATTCTCAGCAAAAAAATTTAAAAAGCCTATATGTACATATAATACATATATATACACATAACACAGCAGAATTCTTGGGCACCTGGCTAGAAAATTGTTCCTTTGACTGAATCAACTTCATGTGATTGAATATCTGAGTCTACAATGGCTTGTGTCTGATCTGATTTGCTAATTTTTTACTCCCTGATGTTTATTTTCTCAATTTTATTGTCGTTTTGAAAGATTAATGTGTCATCCGTATGATAATTCGTCACTAATTCTTAAATATTTTTAATTATTGTTTATAAGATTATTGTGTTTTTATGAGATATCGGGTTTCCGAAAAACACCATCATTTAATACCTATTATATTTTCGTCATTATTTACTGTTATTGCGACATTTTAATTATGTTATAGGATACCAGTGGTGACTAACACTACATGACATGGGAATATTTTTATGGGTGATTATAATTAATAGACTGTATCCCACACTAGTCCCATCGAAAATGTACTTATAATCATCCAGCAACAGACTGTAATGTCATATGGTGTTAGGCACCATATAGTGCCTATAGTATTATTCTTTTAGTTATTATTCGAGTTTATTGTCGTTTTTAATCATTTTTTTTGTTTTCATTACTTGTCTGTTATATGATTGTTGTCGTTTTTCCATAATTACTTGTCGTTTAACGATGTTATTGTTTTCTCTTAATGCCATTTTTAAGGATTATTTACTAAAGTTATTTTCATTTTTACTAAAAGTCTCCCTTTCCATGAGTTGTTGAAATTATTATGGTTTGCAGGAGATGTTCTAAGCTGTTTGTCGTCGTTCTTCTATAAAATAATGAAAAATTAACTACTCTGGTGAGACTAAAAGGAAACATTTTAGAGTGACAAGTCTTAAGTTAAGCACAGAAAAGAAAATGGGAGGTAAAGGTGACTGAATTGTTGCCATGTTAACAAAGTTATGCTGATGAAATCAGAAGTATTGGCGATGGGTTCGGGTATAAATTTCTGACTAGTATTTTTTTTTTTTTTTTCTTTAAGGATATGATGTTGTTGAAGTGAATGTGGTCGTTTACAATTTATTCTCTTTTTTGAGAGATAATGTATAAGTTATGGCTAGAGATGGCTGGCCCACCAAAGGAAAAGGACGACCCAGCCCATCCCGTGGGCTACCCTATATGTGAGCTGGGCTGCACCAGTCCGCGGGGCAGAACGGTCTAGCCCACGGGCTAAGATGGGCCGGTCTATGGGCTTGCCCATAATAGCCCGTCGTGGGCTGGCCCACTCTAGCCCTCTCATAAGCAGACCCATTCTAGTTCAAAAAAAAAATATTTTATTTAACTTTAAAGTTATTTTTTATGAAATCCTAAATAATTTACATACAATTAAAAATTAATTTAACTGTTAATTAATATAAAAATAAAAAATATTTACTAATATTAGAAAAACTAATATGGATAGAAATCTATAGTTATGTAAACTATTAACAAAAATTTTATTTATAACTGATTTATTAAAAATCCTACAAGTTAAATTTAGTGAGACAATACAAAGTTTTAGTTTAGTAAGTAAAAAATAGTATAAAATATTTAAGATTATATAAAAAAAAATTAAAAAATAATAAAAGAATAAAAAAATATAAAAATAAAAGAAAAAGGGCCAAAATGGGCTAGCCCATGATGGGATGGCCTATCTTGGCTCATCACGGGCTGGCCCATCTTGGCCCATCACGGGCTGGCCCATCGTAGCCCAGGCCTATAAGTTTTGGTGGGTCGGTTTGAGCTGCAAGCCACAATATCATAGCCCAACACAGCTCACAAATAGTGGATGGGCCTGGGCTGGCCCATGGGCCGTAGTTGTGGCTGCGAAATAAATTATTTCATCGTTAGTTTAAGAGAAGTTTCCTTATCTCGACTTTATTGTCGTTTTTTTTAAGCTGAAGCCGTTTCTTAAGATAATGACATTTTAATAGTTTTTATCGTTGTTTAAAAAAAAAAAAAAAATTTGTTGTGCTTTATTAATATATTGTTGCTTTAAGTTAATTGCTATGCTTTATGCCATTGTCACTGTCTTATCCTTTCATTTGGGTTTGTAGTTTTGACGTTATTTTCTTCCGGGAAAGTTGTCAGTTTTGTATTATTTGTAGTTTTTCTATTATTGTCATTTTTATCGAAATATTGTCGTTTTTCTAAGCCGTTAATTTTTTTTTTTCTCTGTAGAATCTAATCAAATCGTTTTTATTAAAACATTGTCGGTTTTGTATTATTTGTTATTTTTCTCTAAGCTGTTATTGTCGGTTTTATGCCACGGTAAAAGAAAAAGCCCACTAATTAATAATATCACTAATTTGTATTTTTTAATTACTATTCCAACACGCCAAACGACGGTAATATCAACCTCAGAAAGGGTTTCGTACTTGAGCAATTTAGACTCATTATCATAAGTCGCTTTGGCTTTATTGTAACCTCATTTCTTAGAAATATCACTGCTATGCTTTCGTGCTGCTGTGCTGGATCTACTACAAATTTCACACAAAACCAGCGTGACTGGCTGGAGAACAAGATTCAGATTTGATTTTTACCATCCACCACCACTTTCCTCTGCTGGTAGGTTGAAAGTTTTGTCTTCTACTATGTCCTTATCTAAATATATATTTGTCAAATTCATTTTTGAACCTTTTGTTTTTCATAAAAACAAGAGATTCATGATTGGTCTTGTTGAGTTTGTTAAGCTGACCTCTTCTATATTTGTTAGTTTTGTTCGTTTATGATGTATTGATTTATATCTGTATTTCGTCATAAATATGAAATTTTAGATGCGATTTACAGTCTTGATGTCTGTCAGCAAATATGATAAGTATATCTGGTGGATGCAGAAACATACGATCCAGAAAACTCAAGGGTTATTATTTTCTCAAATTTTAGGGGAAGTGTCAGGTTAGAGAAATGTCTTGATGTTTGATTTGATAAGGATTCTTTTATGTATTTTCGTGTTTAATCTATTTCCTTAAATTTGAAATACTTTTGTCTAATGATACAATGGCACAGGGACATAATGGATGCATTGGTCAAAATTGGGAATAGTGTTAGAGCTACGCAATTTATCGGTCAAAGTTCAGGTCTGAAGTCTCTGTCATCAACTCAGATGGACATAATGAATCTCTTTTCTTCTTCTTCTTCTTCTTTTTTCTTTGTTTCTTTTTTTTCTTTTTTTTTTTTTTTGCGTAGGGTCCACAGAATGCCGTGAAGGGTTGTGGGGGAGGGTGTAGACTCAGATATATGATGTTTTGTTTAGTTTGTAGCTGTCATTTGGACTTTTAATATTTATCAAGAAAATGGAAGTTTGAGATCATCTCTTCTATGAGCTCAAATATCTCTCGGCTATATTTCAATCAACTATGCCTTTAAGAAGTTAAACTAACAGAAAATTGCTTCTTTAATGGAAAATTATTGACATCAGAAATACCATCACCATACATCCAACTAACACAGATTTGTCCTAATATTTACTGTATTGAACATTTTCCTCTCTGCAACTTCTTGCACCAAAGAATTATCAATATTTCAGAATATGCTTATTTGGGTTCTTATAATCCATTAGCAGTAAATAGCCAGGAATCAGTTGTATGTCATTAACTGTAGTGAAAGTTTATACTTACCTAAGTTTCTTACAGGAAAAGCATCCAAAGGCCAGTCACAAAAAGTTCAACAAGCTGTTTTGGAGGTAACTCTGTCACTCTTTACTGCTTTTTGTCTTTTCCCATCACTTCACATCTGCTTACTTAGTTCTCCACAGAAATTTCGGGCTGGTGGATACAATGTTATTGTTGCCACATCCATTGGTGAAGAAGGCTTGGATATAATGGAAGTTGATCTTGTTATATGCTTTGATGCTAATGTGTCGCCATTGAGAATGATTCAACGAATGGGGAGAACTGGGCGGAAGCATGATGGTCGAGTAGATATCATTTTTTTATCTGAATATTTCATTATGTGGGGTAGAAAGTAGGTGAGACAAGTACAAACATGCCATTCCCTTTCTTAATCTTTTTTCCCCTTGCTACTTTAAGTTTGATTTTTCCTTTTTTTGGGTCAGTGGTCGTCCTCTTGGTCTACGGCTTTGCAATGCTGGTTGCAGTAAGTCATTTGTCCCTGGGTCTTCTTCCTCTCCATTTTGGGGTTATGGGATTGCCCACCTACCTTCAGCCATGTGCTGCTGCCGGTTACTGGCAAAGGCCTTTCTTTGTGCCTTCTTGAAGCTACTGTAGCTGAGTAAGTCTTCTTAAGGCCTCATCGGCGCCCCCGCTTTGTTCAATCCTAGCACAATGAAAATTCTTGCGTGGAGTTGCAGAGGCTTGGCCGCCCAGATGTAGTACAAAGTCTACAGGCTATGGTAAACTTCACATCCCCAGATTGTCTTATCTTGTCTGAGAGTATGATTAGAGAAGTGGCACTCTGTAAGAGACTTCGACTTATCCATTTCTATCATTATGTCTATGTTCCTCCTAATAGTCATTCTGGTGGACTTTGTGTAGCATGGAAGAATGAGGTAGATCTCGAACCTCAGTTTGTGTCCAAAAATGTTATCTGTGGTACAGTTTTCTTTGACCCCCCAAATTGTCTATGGTCTTTTATTGCTATTTATGGCCTTCCAGGGCCTTTAGAGTGGAAGATTTTTTGGGAATCATTGTCATTCTTACTGGATAGAAGTCCAGGTGCCCGTGTTATAATTGGTGACCTCAATGGGACTTTATTGGATTCGGAATCCTGGAGTTCTAGCAGGGGGAGTCGTGGATCATCTTCTTCTTTATTAGCCCTCTATGAATGTTGCAGCAATCTTGGGCTCACTGACCTGGGGTTCCAGGGGCCAAAATTCACTTGGGGACGGAGAAGGGGTGGCTTTCTTTTTCAACGTTCTCGCCTTGATAGAGTTTTTGCTTCAATTGAATGGAGAACTCTGTTCCCGAAGGCTACTGTTCATGTTTTACCTTACATAGCTTCAGATCACAATGCAATTCAATTCAACATTTTAGGTGAGCAATCTTCCCTTTTCTATCCTTTCAAGTTTGAGGCCATATGGGTTCGTGATATTCGTAGCCATTGGTTTGTAAAAAAGGTTTAGAATTCTAAGATAGGTATACTCGTTTCTATTTCCTCTATATAGTGATTCGTAGACGGCGCAACTTTATTGACTATGTTAAAGAAGACAATGGAACCTAGTTAGATAACAAGGAAGATATTGGAAATGCTATCTGCCAGAAATACCAGAATCTTTTCTCAACTGCTGGGAGTGTGTGCCCCTCTGATCTCAAAGGTTTGACTTAAGATACTTTCTTGATTGATATAAAGGATTCTTTGTCTGAAATCCCATCTAAAGAGGAGATTAAGGGGGGTTTTGTTTGAAATTGATCCCAATATGGCACGAGGTCCTAATGGACTGCCATGTTTGTTTTAACAAGCTTATTGGTCCACTATTCAATCTGACTTTTATGCATCAATGTGTGATTTTTTTTTCATTTCAGAGAAGCTCTTACCCACACTGAATGAAACTAATATTGTCATGATTCCTAAAGTGGAGCAGCCTAATAAATTGGATGATTATCGACCCATTAGCTTATGCAACATAACCTATAAAGTCATATTCAAGATTCTAGCTAATAGAATGAAATCGCTTCTACCATCTATCATTTCGCCAACCCAGAGTGCTTTTGTTAAAGATCGATCTATTGCTGAAAATTCTATAATGGTGCAAGAGATCTTACATATCATGAAGAAAAACGGGGCACCAACGGTCACATGCTGCTGAAACTTGATATGGAAAAGGCTTATGATCATTTGGAATGGGATTTCATGTGACTTGTTCTTACCAATTCTAGGTTTTCTCTTGTCTTTGTTCAATTGGTGCTTAAATGTGTGTCTACCCAAATGTCTACTATTTCCCTTAATGGTAGCCCACTGGTACGACCTTTCTAGAGCGAGGCTTATGCTAAGGGGATCCTATGTCACCATACGTATTTATTTTGTATGGTGAGATCTTATTCAGTTTGCTCTTCTAGGCTGAAGCTAATAGTGAAATTCACGGAATAAAAATCTCTAAGCGAGTTCTGGGCTTTAATCATCTTCTTTTCGCAGATGATTTTCTATTTTTGGCCAAGCAACCTTGAGAGAAGTTACCAACTTTCAGAACTACTTATTGAAATATTGCGAATGGTCTAGACAAAAGGTAAAGGAGCTGAAATCCACTATTCATTTTAGTAAAAACTTCTCTGGCAGAAATCTACGAGAGGTGGCATCTTTTCTTCGTTTTAAAAGGATTCAAGCACCAAGAAAGTACTTAGGCCTCCCTCTGATTTTTTTGTCCTCCAAAACGAAGGACTTGCACTTTATCTGCAATAAGGTTCAGAATCGCTTAGCTAGATGGAAAGGTCACATTCTTTCTTGAACAGGTAGATTTGTGTTAGCTAAATCAGTAGCTCTGACTATGCCATTTTATGCTCTTATGACGATACCAGTGCTCAAAAAAATTTCTACAACTAATGATGCTGCGATTCGTGATTTCTAGTGGGGATTTTCCTTGGGAAAACGAAATCTTTATCTGAAGTCCTGGGACTCTTTGTGTTTGTCTAAAATATTGGATGGCCTAGGTTTCCATCAAACACATGAGATTAACAGATGCTTCCTATCTAAATGGGGTTAGCATCTTCTTAAAGGAACAAAATCCATTTAGTCTTAGTTAATTCAAGCTAAGTACCTAAAAAGGGAAGACTTCTTCCCCATTCAAGGTAATCCTTCAGATTCCAGGACTTGGAAATTGATTTTGGCTACTAGAGATATTATCAGTCAAGGAGCGTGCAAAATGGTCACTCTATTAATATTTGTAGGGATCCTTGGATGCCATTTCTTGAAGGTTACAAGTGACACCCTAAAGATAACATGAAAACCTATCCTGATTTGAGCATGGCTGATCTAGTGGAAGGAAATGGTGGCTAGGACCTAATGAAACTTAATGCCTTATTTAGCCTTGCGTTGGTAAAAGTAATTCTGAGGACTCTTACACTATCTAGTGGTAGTTCTACTGGGTGGATTTGGGCTCCCTCGTCGAATGGAGAGTTTTCTATCAAGTTAACTTATCAAACCTTATAACGAAGTAAATTGACTCCGCACATGATAGCGATACCTCCAGTTTGTTCGCGGAATCTCTGGAAGGCTAAGATTTACCCCAGACAAAAGTTTCTTTTGTGGAGAATCCTTGTGAATGCGTTACCAGTGCGGTCTAGGCTTGCTTCAATATTCGATATTAGAGCTACCTTATGTCCAATTTGTGATCAGCATGAAGAAACTATCTACCATCTCTTTTGGTCTTTTGACCTGTCTAGGCAACTATGGTTCTCATCTAGGTAGGGTATTCGAGTGGATCATTTCTAATTCAGCTCTGTAGCAGATATTGCTAATTTACTATTCTCAGATAATCATACGTTAGAACCTTCGATTGACTATGATAATATTATATTCTTTGCCTTTATATGCTTTAAGGGGATTTGGTTGGAGCGGAACTTCATTGTTCATAACAAACCCAAATCAGATCTGGATCAACTGGTTAGAAAGATTCTTGGGAGTTATAACTTTTACTCCTAGATTTTGTGCTCCTTGAAGATGCTGCAGGACATTGGGCAGGATGGTTGCAGCCTCCTTCATCTCCATGCATCAAACTCAATGTGGATGCAGCTGTTTGAGCATATTACTCTACTATAGCAATAATAGCTAGAGACTCTAATGATTTAGTACTGAATAATAATAACTTAAAAATGTAGCGAAATCAACTCTTTGGTAGCTGAAGTTAAAGCGATCCTGGTGTCTTTCAACCATGTTATCTTAAATAATTGGAAATCTATAATGGTAGAGAGTGACTGCAAGAATGCTATAGAAGGTTTTGAAGGGCTGTCATTAGGAGATTAAAGATATGGTATCTCAAGGAAAGTTGTTGCTTAGTTACTTTGAGTTCTTTTAGTTGTCTTTTATTCATAGGAGAATTAATTTTGTAGCACATAATACGGCAACTTGGGCTGCCTCGACTCTTTCCTCTGGGAATTTTTTTGTTACTGATGTGTCGTCTCAGATCTTTTCGGACCGTGAATCGAATTTTGTTTTTTAGCTTTGGGGATGGTTGTGCTTTCCCCTCGGCCTCTTTGTTTTCTCCTTTTTTATGAAGTCTTTCTTAAAAAATAAAAAATAAAAAAACCTCAGCAAAGGTTAGCAGAGGTTTCAATTTAATGTCTTTTTAAGTCTACATTTTAATATTAGCAACAGACGCAGTTATCAATAACTTAAATAGTCTTTTAAGTTATCGAAACGTTACTTCCAAAATAAAAGAACAACTAAATTTCTATATATAAGTAAATAGTTCCAATAATATTGATCTAATTAATATTTAAATAACTAAACTCCAGAGCGTAACTATACATGGACATATGGTTATGGACAAAAGTTAGGGTTAAAAAGTTGATCATAGCTAGTAAGCAATAAAAGCACAAAACAAGTAACTCATTGGAACACAGAGTTAGCACGTACAAAACTTTTAGACCAAATTGGCTTCAATTTTGTCAACTCAATCAAATCCTTCTTTTCAAACAAACCCTTGACACAGTACCACACACCACCAACGGCCGACAAACGCTTTCTTTTTATAGAATTTCTCACGTTCTTAAACTTTATTACTAACAACTTAATTATAGAAGAATATTAAAGCAAAAACTTTATTGATAATTATCTAATCAATCGATGACTAATTAACCAACGGATACAAATGATTTCTTCAAAAGTAAGAATCAACACAGCAAGGCTGAGCCATTGGAAAGTTCAATCAAGATACTATAGCTTTTCTTGATTCTTGGTAGTAGTCCCCGTGGTGATCATCTCTACTGGTTCTAGTCCTCTGCAAATATCTGTAATATATGTATTGGAGTATTATCTGTGATTTTAGTTTGTTAAGGTAAAATATATTTCGTTACTTGAAGATCATTATATATATGTATGTATCATAGTATTAGTAACGTCAATAATTAACTTAATTATTGGTGGAGGATACAAATAAGTCAAGTGCCACGCAAACTATAGCATCCAGCAGCCACGGCATGTTGGCTTTGATTTTTCCCCATTCAGTGCTTCTTACAAGGATACTGCATGCATAAATACAAATAAATTTAGAAGATTTACGGTAGTTAATTATTCAGAAAATAAAATTCATAATTATTGTTTAAAATTAACTAGTGGAAAAAGGTAAAAGGTATGAAGAGAGACCTTCCGACATAAGTGACATTTGCGATTAGTGCAAATATGAACATGAGAGGATTTAAGCCCTGAACATTCGATAATTAAGTTGATTAAGTTGTGATTCAATAATTATATCGAAACAATAGAAACAAGCAAAAACAATAGAAAAGGGTAAAAGTTTCAGCATACCTCCACACTTCCTCTTTTAATCTGGTAAAATGTTACAAAATAACTGAAGTTAATAGCACGTAAAAAGGGAAAAAGAGCAATGAAATTAAAGTAGGAAAAGAAAAAAAAAAGTGACAATTACTAGTCAAGTAGAGTCTAAGACTAGCTACTCACGTTTAACCATATTTGAGGGATACGACCACCCATGTATATAGCAGCCATCATCCATCCCAACCATTGCCCGTATACGCTATGTTCCTCAATTCCATTTTCCTGTTATGAATTCATATATAAAATAGATAGATAAATACATATATATCAGAGAGGTAGATGTCTTAGAAGTAGGCAATTTTGATGAAAAGAACGTAAATTAATGGGATGCACAAATGCTATCCAATTAAATCATACATGATGAAGTAAGAGTTTCCTTGCAGCAACTCCCATATATGCTTGGGTCAAACCGTTGCTTAGGGGCAAATTAACTGATGCTGCTAAAAATGTTCCGTAACTTGCAGCCTGCAAATTGAGTGTGTCCAAAAAATAATTGGATAGACAAAGAATATGATGGAAAAAATAAACAGAAGATCTACGTCCGTGTGAACCAAGATACCTCCCACGAACCAGTTTTTGTGGTGTTGATAACTTGATATATCACTCTCAAGTCTGGTGAAGTAAATTGGAAATTATGAGATCGTTGATCCTAATGCATATACTGTTTATGATATTGACCTCTATAAAACGACATACTAGAATGTATTTTTCATATTAATTATAGCAATGGAAAAGAGGCTGAATCATCATTTGAAAAAAATGGTCCTAAATTCTAAGTAAATACAGACCAACTAGTACACGTGGTTTTATTTAGCCTTAAGTCCAACAGGGAAAGAAACTTTATTCGCAAGGCATAATATCCTCTACGTACGTACAAGGTTTTATTTATCATGTAAAGTATTTTAATGCCTACATCGCCACTTCGAATGAATTATGGAACGTAAGTATATATATGCGACATCATTTTACTAATTGTCACAGAAAGTCGTGTGTTATTGATATAAATGTAACATATATAACTCCAGTACATGTCACATAAAGTGGTATATCTTATCTTATTGATATAAATGAGACACAATTCCATTGTCACGGTATTTGTTATTGTGCTATCGTATCTTATAAGGCTTATAATTTCATAGACTCATTCAACATGGAAGACTCACCGATTTTGGGATTGGACGAGGTTGTGTGACAGAATTCTTGGAGCGAGATGAAACTTGAGCCTCATCATCCGAAGATGAGTCACTTTCAATGGCCATGGCTGAAGGACCACTTCTTGCTGCCCTTAGATACGTTCGAAAAGGCGGTGTTCCACTTCCAGCCAGCGATCTTGCTGACCTGTACAATTTAACCAACTTGTCATTTTCTAATTTCATCTCATATCCTACAAAATTAATATTAGCCAATAAAAAAAGTAGTACTTACGTATAGTAAAACTCTCTGCGAGGAGTACCAGTGGCTTTGGGTGTGGCCCTGGGAATTGGGATGCCTGAATCATCAACTGCTCTTGAATTCAATGGTTTTTTCTGATCTTCTTCACTCTGATCAATTTTTAAAAATATAGTGAGGTATAACAAATAATTATTAGCTAAATTGTGTCGATATAATGCTTTGATTAGAAAAGTAGTACCTCCCTAGAAAACTAAATGGCCTTACCGCTTGATTGGTAGCATTAATCTGCCTGTATTTCCACCATCTATGGATATGGTCATAGTATACACTTTGTAGTACTAACACTACAGTACTTATTGTGTAAAGCTGCAAATAAGGGAGAAAATTAGGGGACGGAAAGGAAGAGGAAAGAAAGGGTAAAAATGAAAAGTGGATGGAAAAGGGAAAAGTCAGTTGTTTAGTAAGAGGAAAAAGAGGTAGAAAATTTTAACATGGAGCTCACTTTTTATTTCTCCGCAAAAATGGAAAGAACAAAATTTAGGACTTGTTTGGTAAACACTTATTTAAATATTTTTTTTAATTTTTTTTAATCAAAAAAGTAGAAAATTTTTCAAAAGTATGTTTGGTAAAACTACTTTTGTTTTTCATTTTAACAACAAAATTTTTAAAATTTTGGAAACAAAAATTTCTTACTTTCAAAATTTTTTTAAATAATTTTGTAGAAATGCTAGTATCAAAATTCAAACAAATCTAGACTCACATCACCATTTCTTTTAACATTTTCTCTCTCATCACTATTTCTCTTGTCATTATCTCTCTAGCCTCATGTAAAAGAGGTATTTTTATAAATATTTTTAAAAATTGTATTTTCAAAATAAAAATTTTAAAAGTAGTCTTTTTCAAAATATAATTGTAAAATTTGGTAATTTTTTTCAAAAATATCTCAAAAAATTTAGAGAAATATCACTTTTTAAAGTTTTATTTTGAAAAATACCACTTATGAAATTTTTTTAGATAAATACCATTTTTCTTCTCTCCTATTTTCTCCTTCCTTTTTTCTTTATTACTCTCCCTTTTGACTTTCACGTTCAAAAGTAAAAAGTGCTAATTACCAAATATGTATTTATTTTTTTATTTTAAAAAACAAAAAGTACAATATTGTTACCAAGCACATTTTTGTTTTTGAAATGCAAAAAGCAAAATAAGAAAAAGTACTTTCATTTTTGTATTTAAAAAAACAAAAAATAAAAATGTTACCAAACAGTACCTTAGTTAGAATATGGGTTAATTAAATTATTAAATTACTCTTACACACTTAACTTTAAATAATTTTAAAAAATAGCAGTAAAATAATTATTTTAAATTAAATTAATTTTTTTTTATTTCTCCTATCAAACAATTATAAAGAAAAATACTTTCATTTTCATTCTATATATTTTTTCTCCATCTTATTTTTTTTTCTTTCTTCCTTTCTTTCCTCTCTACCAAACATAGTTATGTAAGGGTATTTTGGGTTAGGATACGAAAAATCAGAAATTTGTCTAAAATTTTAAAATTGTCTTATATACTCGTCATAGTATGTATATACATGCTATATGACTCCGGTGGTCACCCATGTGACTCTGACACTCAGCCACTAGGTGATTGGTAGTCATTTAGCAGGTACATGAGTCCTTAGCAAAAGATATGATTAATTAATCAATTATCTCAAAGAATATATTTTAATTTTCTAAAGTCCTTGAGGAGAAACCTGTAATTACACTATTAGCAGTGATATTCTTTTGAAGGAATTGGCTGTGATATTCTATTTATGGAATCAAAGGGTTCAGATTTTTGAATCCTAGTCTTGCGTACGAGATTAGGCGAGTGGACCAAACAAACCTAGCTTGATTTGGACCCATTTTTTATACATCACTTGGCCCAAAACATCTTTTGACTCGGTACAGATTAGTTGCAACAAATACTCCCATGAAAAGTGCAACATTCATTTGAGTAATGTAACAGGAAAAAAAGAAAAAAGTAGTGAAATTACCAGAGCTGTATAGTACTGGGTAGGCAACTGCATCCAAAGCATAAAATATTAGCGTTAATATGTAGCCTCTATAATAAAAGCTAAGTTATAGACACATATTCTATAAGATAACATATAATAAAAATAGAGATTAAATATGACAAAGGTAAGTGTATGGTGGTCTGGACCAAAAACTCTGGTCGATCTCTGGACCACCGGACTCATGAACAAACACGTTACACGTATGCACCACTCACCGTCGCCGGTTCCAGAAGACAACCCACTAGATTAAACATATCTCTGCAAAGTTCAATCGATAAAGCCAGGATTAATAATCAAAAACCATATAATAAAAATCCAAAATTTCATACATATAGTTTTATGTAACAACTATATATGTAGGTAAATATATATATATATATGTATTTGTAAAGAGAAAATGTAACGAACCCGGCGACCCAAGTGAGGAGAAAAGCGAGAGAGACTCCATGGCTTGACTTTGTTCGGAAGTTGGTGATGATCTGAGGGATCTCGGCCACACCCCAACACACCAAGCTAATGAGACCAAAGCCAAACGACAAGTCGTCTTTGAAATTACAAAGGCAGTCCTCGAAGTATTTCTCAACCCACCCAACACATGGTTTCTTCTCCTTTACACAGTAAGAGAGTGACATTTTTCTTGGTCTCTCTTATGGAGATTCTCAGGATAATTAGTAAGGTGAAGAGCAAGAGAGGGCACAGGAGTTTATTAATTAGTAAACAACATAGGAATAGAATATATATTTAATACTTCAAACCAAAGTAATTTTCTGTATATATATAGACAGTTTTGTCCTTTAGGGTGTCACTCGTTATAATTTTGTTCAATATTAAAAAGTAAAATATGGTAATATATATAACATGTGGTAGTACGCATATTCTTACAAGTTGATGCTCATCTCTGGCTGTTTGGAAACTTTACATGCACACATCATGTGTGGTCCGCATATTCTTGCCACTGATGCCTTTCGTTTCTGTAGCCATTTGACGGTCCAGATTCACCTCTGCAAAAAACTACAATAATGTGAAAACTTACAAGGTGTCATGCTGTCATTAATATGTGGACATTTCTGGCGAGAGATGTCAATTACACTGTATTAATTGTATTGTATCTCTTTTTCCGTTTCACCGCCTCACACGACAAATATTGTTCGTGTGTTAATCCTCTTTATATTAAATAATTACTCTTCCAATTTTTTCAATACTATATATCAAAAATAAAAACATTTGCTTGCTTTCTTAATTCGAACATTAAGATCTAAGTATCAACTATCAAGGCTGGTGTAATTATTATATTTAGCATAGGATTCAAATTTAAACAAAATAAATGTGATACCAATCAGATTGAATTTGTAACGCGAAACAGCGGTCTTTCTTTGGCTTTATCAACAAAAAGGACAAATTGAAACGAAATCAAAAGTCTTTGATCTATCTTCCATATTCCACTTGGTAGATTGAAATATATATTAGAGATAGTATTGGTAAAATATATATTACACTTTATTCAACAATATCATCCACTTGGAATCATCTTATCTACATAAACTTTTTAATGATCACGAACTCTTCCCTTGCGTTGCATCATTTGTGTGTCTTTTTGTCCCAAAAAAAAAAAAGAAAGAAATTAAGATATTAATGAAGTTTGCACCCTACTTTTTGCAATGCGCTTCTTCTCCCTGTCGGGGGGAGTGGGAAGAAAAGGATATGCTGAATATACTACGGGAAAAAGTTCATAAATACCCGTTTTTAAAATCATATTTTCATAGATACCTATTTTTTATTTTAATTTCATAAATACCCGTTTTTATACCTTTTTTTGGAGAAATATAGACCACCACTGTTTTACACATTGAATGTAGACCACGGTATATATTTCGTGCATTAAATATATACCGCGGTCCACATTTCATGAATAAAATTTACATTCAAAATTGGCACACATTTTAAAATGTGTACTGTTCATACTTTACACATGAAATGTGTACCTCATGGATAAAATTTACATTGCAAATTTAGACCACTCATATTTTTCATATGAAATGTGGACCGTAAAAACGGGTATTTTTGAAAGAAGTTTTAAAAATGGGTATTTTTGAAATAAGTTTTAAAAAACGGGTATTAAGTGTAATTTTCACTATACTACGTAAAGAATTCATTGTAGACATAAATGAAAAAATTAAAATGAAAAAGGACACTTTGTTAATCGAGATTTTTTTTAGGGAAAAAAATTGTGATGGTATGAAAGATGAAAGCTGTTAAATGGGTAACTGCAAAAAAATAAAATAAAACAAAATAAAAGAATATTTCTGTAATTTTAATTCTGTCTTTTGGTCTGTGTAAAATTATACCTCTATATTTAAAATCTCCACAAATATCTATCATTCATGTCCAAATTGACCAAAAAATTTTGTACCAAACACATAATCCGAATTGAGGATGTTTTATTTCTGCTGACAAACAGTTAAAATCTATAGTATGTAACTTAAAATAGTCAGCATAAATCATTAAATTTGTACACTGAAGTAGAAATTTATAGAAATTTCAAATGTGAGGGTTTAATTTTGCACAAATCAAAAGATAAGGTAAAAATTACAAGAAGATCATAATTCTAGATATTTTTTTATAATTAACTCGCCGCTAAATATGACCAAAGGGTAATTTTCAAAACAAATGAATTAATAATACTATAAATTGATGTATTGCTAACATTTGAGAAGATCCCACATGCATGTGGGCCTTCAATGAACGGTGAAGAAGCAGTATCTATACATGCTTTAGCTATTGCATAATTTATCTTTACCTCTTTTTTCTTTTTGGACTTGATAATTTTTGAAGATTGAGACTTTTGACAATTGACTACCGTTGTATATAATTTATATTTCTTCGACACAAGTCATTTGTCTTTATTTATTTTTCGACATTTCTCTACTTTACCTAACTCTTTATTTTTATAATCATCCGTGACAGTATGTAGAAAAATTTGTTTCTTAAACACATTCATTATTCTTGTATTGACTTTACCAGTCCACTACTAGCTAATTCATATACTTAGAAATTTTGTTTAGACATGTTATACAATTTGGCACTCGTGAGATCGAGCGACATTACCGGGGTTACTGAAGCAAGTACTAGCTTGAAGATGAATGTACAATTAATATTCCATATGGCTTCTTTTATACTATAAACCGATCTAATCTGGAACATGTGAATATCATGATCAACAGGGCTAACTAATATATAACGTACATATATAATGCAGTTAAATGCGCAAGTGCTAGCCTATATCATGCAGTCTTATCGATTGAAGTGTCATTGTGAACAAGACCCGATATACTGGCAAGATTCAATGGTACAAGGACAAAAGCTCCATATTGACCAACATTCAATGTAAACATGAACCTGGCCACCATAGTTACTAAGGTTCATGATCCAGATGTACCGCCAACCAAACATATTTCCTATTTTGCTCTTTTCTCTTCTGGCCGTAAGACTGAAAAAATCTCCATAAAAAATTAAGGGCAATTAGCTTTGTTCATCTTTATGTTAAGTTCGTAGCTGGACATATATAACCAATAATAACATGTACACAGTAATGTTTTAATTTATGTATGAAACATCAAACTCAAATATTGCACCGGCTGGCTAATGGCAATGCTGTAAATATTGACAAGGGTACTTTTTCAACAATTAATAATGTTTTTTGGGTAATGGGTTGATCTGACAGTAACAAGCGCAAAGATAAAAGAGCAAACATTAAAAGATGAGATTCCTCAAACTCCAGAGTCCCAGCGGTCCAATCTAATCTTTAATGTACGAGGAAAATGACAAAAACAAACGGCGACGGGCCGCTTCAACTTGGATAAATGAGAACGAAGTACACGTGTATATCGCATTTCATGTTTATCCAACACAACTCAACCCAACCTGTTAGTGTTTGTGATGATCAAACGTTTTTGGAATCTCAAATGTTTGGTTTTTGGTTTTGAAGTAAAGGCTGTAAAGTTGGCTAGGCTGTCTTGCCATGCGGCAATTCGTGGTGTTTGAATGTGATATATATTAATATTATATAAAGTAAGTCTTATATGATAAAACCAAAGTTTCGAGTAACGAGGATGGGGCCAGGATTATGTAATAAAAACACTGCCTTTAATTACGAAAGACAACTTATAAATGGTTTCCAATCTCATAGCTATTTGTTTCTACTTATTTATAGAAATGTTTTTAATCAATCATAATCTAACGGCACTATAATTTGAGTAGTTAAAAAAATAATAAAAATAAATATATATTATTTAATATTTTTCTCTTTTCTATTTTTATTATAAAAAATTATGCTTGATGAATTTTAATTAAACAAAATAATAGATATTCTTTATAAATATAGTTGATAATCTAGTTGGTATATTTTTTTTTAACTTATGTATAAGTATTTTTTTTCTGGCCGTTGGATCATTATCTAACAGTGATCCAACGGCTATAATGATATGTATGCAAAGACATGCATCATTAATGTTATTTCTCTCGTATTTTTTACTATAAAAAAATATGCATAATAAATTTTAATTGGCCAAAATGATACCTATGTATAGGTAAAAAGAAAAAAAATACTTATTGAATTAGTGCCCTATAAATATATATATATTTATAAAGAATGCTAGTAACACTCTCTTTTACATTCTCTTTTGTACTCTCCTAATCTCACTGTTTGATACGTGGATTCTACTATGATTTGTTAAATTATTAAAATATTAAACTAGATAGTAGAATCCACGTGTCAGATAATGGGACTGAAAAATATAAAAGAGAGTGACAAAAAAAATATATTTAGCATTTCCCATATATATATATATATATACTTTTCTCAATTTATTTTCCCGAAAAAAACCTCATTTTGTAAAACTGTGGTTCTAGTGGCTAAGGCTATAGCCAGCTTACTTGCTGATTTTTATTACGTTATTTTCTTTCTTTCTTTCTTTTTCCTTTTTGGTTTAACCTCACTTCGAGAAGGCTCGTATATTTGTTCGAGTATAGTCACACATCAAATGAATGGAAGGCACATTTGATTAAGTGATTTGACATTAGGATTTTGAGAAGATACATGTACGTAAGAGACAAGCGTTTAGGATGATATATAGTTATAGAATTATATATTTATACAAGGAAATAAGCACTAGTTTCGCCGTCTCTCTCCATCTTTCTTCACTTCCTAAAGCCAATTGTATAACGGGTTTGGAGTATATCCCACCCAAAAGACTAGCCTGTTTATCGGGGGGAAAAAGAAAATCCTAGCCTGTTGGGTGGAGTAGTAGTCCTCTTCCTAATTAGCATTAATGCATAGTTGTCTTTCGTATACAGGTCCTAGGCTCAACCCAATTTGAGAGTTAACAGCTGGGATTAAATTAGTTTTTTATATTGTCTGTCTCATCTGTTAGGTAGATGAAAAATCTTATGGTTGGAAGAACTTTGCCTTCCATTTTATTATGGTCATAATTTGATATTTAATGTTAAAAGGCATAAACAATTCTAGTTATTGCGTGTACAAAATCTCCCATAAATGGGTCTCTAATACCAGATTCCCAACCTTTTACAAAGCGTATAATAAATGATGTCAATGTCACTATTCAATTGCATAAGACAACTTAGTGGCAAAAAAATTAAGAATTAGAGTTACTCTAGTATTAGTCTGACTTTAAATATATTATATATACATATATATGAATTTTTCTACCTATTTTCAAATTGAAAAAGAGTAATAATTTTGAACGACACTATTTCAGAACTTAATTGTTCTCTTGTCATAAATTACAATTAATTACATGTAACCATTATATTTGTATTTGAAGTAAAATTTATTTCCTTAATTGTTCATGTTCTTTATAATATAATCATCGAAAAATCTTAAATAAATCACCGGTATGTACCCCTTCTTACAAAATTTTTAATTGGTAAAAATTTACAGTAAACTATTAAGTAGTTGTTTATCTTATAATTCACTATTAGTACACAGATTGGCATGTTAATCGTAGATCTATATAGTAGAATAAAAGTTACCTGAAACATGATCATAATTCGTGCATATATATGTACCGCATTGGTTTATACGTAAGATGAGGAGATGAAAAATCATTATTTTTCTTCAGCAATATATAAATCGAAATGAATCCATGATTGCTGTCGCTTGATGCAGCTTTATAAGTTGCAGAAATTGGCAGGCACATGCGCTTTGCGATTGCAGAGAGGATAAGTTATATCAATCCAAAATAGATAAAACTAAAAAACGCAAATAAAAGAATAGATAATCCTGGAAACACCCCTTTTACTTTAGCTAATTACCATGTTTAACACTTTATTTTCATAAAACCAAGAAACATATCATCTATTTTCTAAAACAGTAAAAAAGTAAGCTTCATTGGGGATGATAAGGTATGGATTGGAGAATAAAGAAAACAAAATTAAGTCTCAATTAATCTACATTAGATTTGTAAAAACCGGATTTTCGTAAAGGTAAATAAGTAATTTTGTGCCAAGCGTAAACATGTAAATTGTCTTTTTCAGAATAATTAATCAAAAATATCTGAGACATATCTAGATGCTATTAAGTCTAGAAACATTTGGACTAAAGTGAAAAAGAAATTTGAAAATAGGGACTAAAGTGTAAATAAGCCAAACAATACCCACACGCTTAGGAGTTGACACGTGTGCTACAGTTCCCGTAATTGTGGTTAAATCCCTCGAAAACCTCTTCTTCTCGCATCAAGTCCCTGAGAGAAGGTTCAAGAGCCGAAGCTCTGTTTCAATTAGCCACTGATATACCACGCCTCGTCGCCGTCCACGCGCTAGCCCGCGACGACCGCCATGTTTCGATGAGCAAACACCAACTGACCTCGATGCGTTTCACTGCCCGACACCGGAGATCGGCCCCATTGAAATTTCTGGCCACTGAACGCTTTTTCAGTCACCGGGCCGCCGTCCGATGTCGTAAGCCTACACCACTGGCACGTGGAGCTTTGTCTCGTTGTCACCGATCTTCTCTGACTGGTTTCGACTATCAACTTGCCGCCAATAAGGATTTTTCCGATTTGGCCATTTTTTAAAATGATTTTTATAGTATTTTTATAATTATTTTGGTAAAGTAATTATTATGCCCAAAATAATTATACAGGATTGTAAAAGATTAAAAATCATGAACAAAGATGGTTGTTTGATATTGAAATAAGGGCGCGTCTACAGTAGGGGTGCCCCTACGTAGGGCCCTGTCTATTCACCGTTGGATGAGAATCTGTATATAAATAGATTCTCCACAGATTCCCGTTATTCCCCACAGATTCCCATCCAACGATAATTATGGCATGACCTTACGTAGGGACGCCCCTACCGTAGCCATCCCCTTGAAATAATATCCGGAGACGTGTTAATTTTCGAATGAGAAAGATGATATTTTTCTAATTATTTCAAAAAGTGATATTTTATAATTTTTGGATTTGACGTCTATTTAAGGCTCGGGACTTTGAAACGAAGTTTCGCCCTCAATTTGGATTCAGTGAGGCCGAGAAATGAACTTTGATATATAATGTCAATATGTTTCGAAGTGGCATGAATTTCAAGACGCGATACTCGTGAATAGTCTTGTTTTGCATGCCAGGGATCGGATTTCTGCCCAGAACCCAAATTAGTCGAATTATATAACTAACTTAGCTATTTTGGATGCTAAGAACTCAGTGGTGAAGTCTGTTTTCTCATTTGAGACTCCGTTGGAAAAATAATTTTCTAAGAGCAAGCTAAATTGGGTTCTAATTCATCCAATGAACTTCCAAACAACTTATGGAAATTCGTACGAGTTTCAATAGAGGATTATTACACTCACTTGAAGTAGGGCTTCGATCAACTACTTTTAAATTGGTTTACTTTAATTAGTTTAAGTTAAATGTAATTAAATTAAATTTTATGATTTAAATATTAGAAAATTTTGTTTGTTTTAAATTTGTGATTTTGAATGATTGGGAATTTGATCTACAAAATGTACATATTTGTATCAAGTCGTGTATTTGCATTGCATATTATCTCACGCAGCCGTCGGAATCATGGTGTACAATTAAAACATTAGAAAAACTGTAGATTATTTGGAACTCGCGTATGTCATAGATAAGCATTACAAAATTAGACAATAATTAGTGCATTGTGGTGGACTTGTATGGTATTTACTGTGTTTTAGAGTAAATTTTGATATTTATTTATAAATATGGATTTTTGATAAATCTATTTTGGAAACTGGTATTTTGAAAAATGTTTGGAATGAGGATGACAAACTATGCAGGAATTTGTGAAATAAAATTATTTATTTTAAAAACTTGTGAAAATTTCTCTACTAGGCATTAGTCACCCTCCTTTCTTCTCCCTCAAGTGGTATTCAGTGTGAATTAGACAAGAAGATTTAAAAGGTGGCATTAGAAGTTTAATGCTAGTTGTTTATTTTAAAAATTCCTACAATACATATAAGTGTAAAAATAAGTATGAATTTTACCTTTTTGTGAGGGTTTTCTTTGAGAAACTGATTGTGGTCTGTATAAACTGTGTCTATGGTGATGTATAATAAACTTATAGTGCACAATTTCGAAAAATTATTATTTCTGTAATTTATATTTAAAGGGTGATACATTAACTGTGAGATTAATTCTGTTTAAATATTATTAGAAGCTAGGAAAATGTGTAGAAATTTATTTAATTTTTAAAATTAAATTTGGATGTTTTGATTTGTGAATACTCATTCTGCCACTGACTCCGACCTCGAGTCATGACAGAAAAATTGGTCTCAGAGTTTTTGGTTTTTAAAAACTAGGAATGTATCACCCATTAAACTATATTAACTTATTTTCTTAAAATAAGTGTGCATCAGCATCATTATACTAACGCATCGGATATATCAAATACAGATTAGGAAAATTGCCTCGAAGAATAGAAATGAGGAATATCCCACCCAAGGTACCACCACAGCCTCAAGCACCACCCGCTTTAGACCCGATAGTGGTTATCCAGCAACTATTACAGAGACTACCAGGTTTTGGTGAACAAACACTTGAAGCTAGGTAAGCCAACAACTTTAGAGAATTTTGTAAGCTGAATCCACCTAAATTTTACAGGAAGCACGATCTCACAGCCGTGATGAGATGGTTGCGAGAAGTATATAAGAAATTTGATACATTAGACGTGCTAGAGAAGTATAAAGTGAGTTTCACTGTTTACTTACTCCAAGATGCTGTAGATCAGTGGTGTAACACTGTTAAACAAACCTAAGATTGTTTAAAAGGAATTATGCCAACGAAGACCATATGATGGAAATAATAAATCAATACAATGCCCTGTATCATGGGAATATGACTACTACGCAAGGTTTTACGAGCTCTCTCAGTATACCCAGGACCGATCTCAAACTTTAGGTAGTCCAATTTAGATCACGTCTGAGACCTGACATCAAAAGTAGGGTGGTAGTTTTCCAGTCACATCTTTTATAGATGCCTATATACGGCCCAAAGGGGGTAGAAACTCAAATTATTGAAGAGCAATCAAGAGACAATAAGGCCCCACATGGAGGAGGTAGCAAGAAAATGAATAAAAGGAACCAAAGCTAGTAGTAGGGACAAGGATCCCAAAACATGGGATTTCACAGTACCAATAGTGACTCTTTTAGTGGTTCTCGCTACTCACTTTATACGTGCTATCACTGTGGTCAAGTGGGTCATTTCAGGAGGAACCCTAAGCTTATGCAAAACTCGACGCCCTCAGATAAAGGACCCATCAGGAGTCAGTTAGCCTCAACAACACTTCCTAGTCAGCAGCCTAGTCCTTCATAATTTTAGAATTTAGGCTTAGCTTTTACCTCTCCGTTCTAACAATAGCAATTCCGGCCACCATACTAGCACCAATATCAGCCTCAAGAACATCAGACCCCTCAAGTGTTAGGAACTCAAAGAGGGTATGGCCAGCCGAGCATCAATACTCCCTGATCAAATAGCAACCAATCACGCAGGGGAAGAGAAAATAAAGGGAAAGGAAAGGCCCAAGATTGTGCAGTTACTGGAACAGAGAAATATCAGTAGCCTGGATATGGAGTTATTAATTGTATGATCTTACTTTTTCACTCTTATGCTCATGTATTATTGATACCGGCGCTTTGCATTATTTTATATTTGTGTTATTTGCTAGTATAAGTCTAGAAATTAAGACTTTAGATCCTTTCTTGAACTTGGATATTCCTTCGGGAAATGTTTTTGGTATATCTACTATATGCAAGTCTTGTCATATTATAGTTGATGGGTGTGAACTATTAGCTGATTTGATTGTGATATCAATAGAACAATTCGATGTGATCCTTGGTATAGACTGATTGTCCAAACATCAAGTTGTAGTCGATTGTCTTAGAGAGAAGGTCACTCGTTATTCTGAAAAGGGATACCCGGTTGTGTATCAGGCTGGTTTGAATCTCTTAAGGCTCAGTCCTCTTTTGAAAGTGTGTATTGGTGGGTGAAAGAAACTAAAGTGTCATGGAAATTCGTTTACCATAGATGTTGAGATGAGAACTATAGACCAATACCCGTGGATATCAGTGGTTAGTGATTTTCAGAGTGTTTTCTCAGAGGATATACCCGGGTTACCACCTGACAAGGAGATCGAATTCTGCATCGACTTAGTTTCTGGAGCTTAACTAGTTTCTACTCCTACCTATCAAATGGCTCCTATAGAGATGACTGAATTAAGAAAGTAACTAGATGACCTTTTGTCAAAAAGGTTCATTCGGAGCAGTACCTCACTATGGGGTACTCCAGTTCTTTTCACCAAGAAAGCTGATGGTACCCTTAGACTCTGTGTGGATTATAGAAAACTTAATCAATTGATGATAAGAAAAAATAGCCACTGCCAAGAATTAATGAGTTATTTGATCAACTTGGTGGGTCTAAATTCTTTTCCAAGATAGACATGAGGTCTGGGTATCACCAAGTGAAGATTCGAGAAAAGGATATATCGAAAACGACATTCAGAACTTAATATGATCACTTCAAATTCCTAGTTATGCCCTTCAAGTTGATGAATGCATCGATAACACTTATGGATCTGACGAATAGGATATCCAGGCCTTATCTTGACTGATTCATAGTGTTGTTTATTGATGATATTCTGATATACTCTAAGACTCAAGAGGAACATGCCAAACACTTAAGGATCATGCTTCAGATATTGAGAGATCATCAACTACATGCCAAAAGGTCAAAATTGATTTCTGGATGACAAAAGTAAAATTTTTGGGGCACGTGATTTCTTAAGACGGTGTCTCAGTCGACCCCTCCAAGATAGAGTCTATTCTAAGATGGGAAAGAACGAAAAATATGATAGAAGTATAGAGTTTCCTTGGTTTAGCAGAGTACTACCGTCCTTTTGTGGAAAATTTCTCGAGCATTACTTTACCATTGACAAAGTTAACGAGTAAGAATATCGAGTTTGTATGGGATGACGAATGTGAAATAGCATTCTTTAGGCTAAAAGAGAAGTTGACGACAACCCCTGTGCTTATCGTCCCTGATAGTAACGACCCCTATGTTGTATACACAAACGCATTTGGCTCAGGATTAGGATATATTTTGATGCGAAATGATAGAGTTGTAACTTATGTTTCTCGCCAATTGAAACCCTATGAAAAGAATTATCCCACTTACGACTTGGAATTAGCAGTCATGATCTTTGCTCTTAAGATTTGGAGATGCTACCTATATAGTGTAAATTTTGAAATTTATTCTGACCATAAGAGTCTATAATATCTCTTCAGTCAACGTGACTAAACTTGCGACGAGGAGATGGATTGAGTATATGAAGGACTATGTTTTCAAACTCTGATATCACTTGGGAAAAGCAAATGTAGTAGCCAATGCCTTGAGTTACAAATCTCATGGTATGTTTGCTTCTTTGATATTAGAGGAATGGAAGAATTTAGTTGTCATAGGCAACTATAACTTAGAGTACTTGCAGAAAGGTAATGCTACTTGTTTGAGTAATATCGTAGCTACATATTCACTACTCGAGACAATGCAATAGAGTCAGTGGCAAGATCCAGAGTTAAGAACAATCTAGAACCAATTTTAGGACGGTGAACCAGTGGAGAATTGGAGTACAAACAGAGAAGGGTTTCTACTTTTTAAAGGAAAAATAATTATACCTAATTATCCTGATCTTCTAGAAACTACCTTGACAGAAGCTCATTAGTCAAGGTTTATAATATACCCTAGCAATACTAAGATATATCATGAATTAAAAAAACAATACTAGTGGAAAGGCATGAAACGAGATGTAACATCTTTTGTGGCTAAATGTACGACTTGTCACCAAATCAAGACAGAACACTAGAGACAAGCAGGATTACTTTAACCCTTACTCATTCCAGAGTAGAAGTGGGAGAAAATCACAATAGATTTTGTAACTGGATTATCTAAGACTTTGAGGAAGAATGATGCGATATAAGTGATAGTTGATTGGTTAACAAAGACTACCTACTTTATACCAATCAGGGTAGACTATTCACTTGCTAAACTCAGTAAACTCTATATAGAGAACATTGTATACTTATATGGTGTATCTTCAAGTATAGTTTCTGACAAAGATCCAAGGTTTACTTCTAAGGTTTGGATAGCCTTACAGAAAGTCTTAGATACACAATTGAATATTAGTACAGCTCATCACCCTGAAACTGATGGCTAATCTGAAAGAACTATCAGATTTTTGAGGATATGTTGCGTTCTTATATACTGAATTTTGGTAGAAACTGGGATGATCACTTCCCATTAGTGGAATTCACTTATAACAACAGCTATCAAACCAGTGTGGGTATGGCTCCGTATAAGGTATTGTATGACAGGCCATGTAGATTGCCCTTGTATTAGGCGGAACTTGAAGAGCATGTCACTCTTAGACCTGAATTAATTGAGGAAACCACCGAGAAGATAAAAGATATTCAGAATAGGCTTAGAGAAGTTCAGAGTCATCAGAAAATTTATGCTGACCCTAAGAGACGCGACATAGAGTTCGAAGCTGGCGATTTTGTTTTATTAAAAGTAATTCCAAGATGTGGTATTACAAGGTCTGGAGTTAAGGAGAAATTAGCTTCGAGGTACATTGGTCCTTTTGAGATTAGAGAAAGGATTGGACCCTTAGCTTATTTTCTAAACCTACCTATGCAGTTGGGCCATATACATAATATATTCTATGTCTCAATGCTGAAAAAGTATACATCATACCCGTCTCACGTCATTCACTACGTAAACGTGCCAATTCAAGAGGATGTGTCTTACAAGGAGCAATTTGTTCATATTCTTGGAAGATAATTAAAAATACTTCGTAATAGGGAAAGTACTGGTGTTTACTGGAATAAATTTCTAGAAAATATTTTTATAAAATCATTTTCAAGAACACCATAGTTTTGTAAAATCTAGAACCGCAGCGGAATTGGTGTTTAAAATTTTTCTATTTACAAAACCTTTCAGATCGTGATCTAACATAAATTAACTCTTGATCTAGACAAGAACAATACCCGGATTCACTCCACAACCTTCTTGTCTTCCTGTCTATTCTTGAAAGCTGTTTGATTGATCCAGTGGGTGGTCATCTTCTTGATTTCTAACAAAGAGATCTGCGGACGAACAAGAAGACAATCTTCTCCAGCTGATTTCTCCAGGATGACCGAAATACCAAGGACAGTGAATTCCCTAATGTGGCCGATTTTCTCTGCTATCCTTCTCTCTCTGTTTTTCTTATGACACTCTCTTCACAATGGGTGATTTCATGTGTAACTCTATTCTGTGTAGTTAGAGAACTTTTCTCTTAACTATAGAAAGATTAGTAAAACCTAATAGGCTTATTGGGCTTGTTGGGCTCAACTGATCATCAAATAACTATTGGGCTTTAATTTGAGCTAGACAGGTGACCAGATGGATCCATAAAGCCCAAGCTCCAATAGACCATATATCTACTATCATAATTAATTCTTAATTATGATTAGGCCTTGTCCATTAATATTGTGGCACACCACTATAGGCCCAATATTGAACTCTTGGACTAAATGTCATTTATTTTCTGTGAAGCTTATCATCAAGTAATTAGCTCGATCCATTTAGCATATAATATACATACAGACGTACCTCCAATGCAATGCCATACTAGTAGGGTAAAATTACCGTATTACCCTTCTAGTACGTATTTACTTTTGAGTTGCCATTTTTCATTTAATTGATAACAGTTGACTACGGCGTTTGTATCTGCTTATACCAACACAGTCAAATTCACATAGTGAATACCGGGGCCCTGGTTTATATTATCCAAGTACTTGAAAAAATTCAAAGTGACATTATACGCATGGCATCCATCATGAAAAATGTTTATACATTTCATACACCATATCTTCTAAGATACCAGAGTTTGAACCATAAATCAGAACTAGTCCTTTAATAACTCAAAAAGAAAAAACACATGAAAGTAAGTTCGTTAATTACTAGGATTAAGGTTTTCTACAATAGTGCTAGATTAGTGAAATTAGAAATTTAAGTTATGGTACTTAACCTTAAATTCTAATTCACTCGGTCATGTTCGATGCTGTTATAACTTTCTTATAATACACTAGTATTTTTATCTGAAGACTCACTTCGATAATTAGAGACTTCATTAATTAAATAGACAACACTATGTTCTATGGCATAGTAAAGTATTCCATCTTCAATATGCAGAATGTAAATAATTTAATTTAGACATAATAAAATAAAGAATATAATGTCTCCCGCATATGAACTCATCATGCGAATAATTCTTTATTAGTCATTATATGTCTTGGAATCTTTAGGTGTTTGCATAAGATAAACATACACATCACATGTATATCAAAGAGACATAAATGAAATAAAAATTCATACCATAGAATTTATTAATATCAAATAGATAACAAATAATCCAATAAATATTGTTTATAATATCGAAACAATAACCTGCTTTATAAAATATTATTCTAACAATCTTCCACTTGGCTTTTAAAGCAGATGTGATATATCATGTATTCCCATTCCTTCTAGGTGGTCCTCAAATACATTGGTAGCCAAAGATTTGGTAAAAAGATCAGCAAGATTCTCTGCAGATACTATCTTACTCACTATCACGTCTCCTCTTTGAACAATTTTTCCGAGTACACGATATCTCCTTTCTATGTGTTTTCTCCTCTTGTGGCTTCTAGGTTCTCTAGAGTTAGCAACTGTTCCACTGTTATCACAGTAGAGTGTTATGGGTTGCTGTGCTCCAAGTACTACTTCGAGATCCATAAGGAAATTACAAAACCAGACCGCCTCTTTTGCTGCTACAGAAGCTGTCACATATTCGGCCTCCATGATTGAATCCGCAATATAAGATTGCTTGATACTCCTCCATATAATGGCTCCACCACCAAGGGTAAATACTGAACCAGATATTGATCTTCTAGAATCTTTATCATATTAAAAATCCGAATCAGTAGATCCAACAGGTGTTAGATCTTCTCTAGAATGTACAAGCATATGATTTTTAGTTCTCCGAAGATACTTTAGAATATGCTTGACTGTACCCCAATATTCAGGTCCTGGATTGGATTGGTAACGACTTACAATCCCAACAGCAAAACAAATATCTAGTCTTATGCAAAGTATGGCATATATGAGACTTCTTTCTATCTGTTCTTTCTCTTCTTCTGTTTTAGGAGAATTCTCATTAGACAGAGTAATTCCTTTTCAAAAGGATGTTAAACTTTTTTTGGAATTTTGCATTACAAACCTAACCAGTATTTTGTCTATGTAGGAAGCTTGTGATAAAGCTATACGTTTATTCTTTCTGTCTCGTAGGATCTGTATTCCTAGAACATAGCAAGCTTCACTTAAGTCTTTCATATCAAACTATTGTAATAACCAAACTTTCACTGATGATAATGATCCAACATCATTCTCAATGATTAGAATATCATCAACATACAGTACCAGAAAAATCACTTTATTATCCTGAATTCTTTTATAGACATAAGGTTCATCTATATTTTGTTCAAAACTATAAGACTTAATTGCTTCATCAAATCTTATGTTCCAAGATCTAGACACTTGCTTGAGTCCATAAATAGATATCTTAAATTCACAAACTTTTCTTTCTTGACCCTTTTCAATGAATCCCTCTGATTGTATCATATAGATACGTTCATCAAGATTGCCATTCAGGAATGCAGTCTTGACATCCATTTGCCATATCTCATAATCAAGAGATGTAGCAATGGATAAGAGTATACAAATAGACTTGATCATAGCTACAGGAGAGAAGGTTTCTTCATAGTCGATATCTTCCTTCTGTGTATAACCTTTTGCAACTAATCTTGCCTTGAAAGTCTCCACTTTTCCGTCTCTTCCCCTCTTTCTTTTATAGACCCACTTACACCCAATGAGTTTTATCCTTCCCGGTAGATCTACAAGTTCCCAGACTTTATTAGAGTACATAGACTCTATTTCGGATTCCATTGCCTTTTGCCAGAGATCTTTGTCAATATCATCCATTGCCTCAATGTAGGTGTAAGGATTAGATTCTTGGTCACAAAACTCTCTTATTTCTAAGTATCTTTCAGGTTGTCTCATAACTCTCCCACTATGACGAGGATCCGATGTGTATTGAATTTCAAGTGATTTATCTTTCCTAAGTGTTTTCTCAATCTTATCTTCTATAGATTGGCTGATAGCATCACCATTTAATTCTTCAAAAACTAACTTACTTTTGGATTTGAAATCTTTCATATAGTTTTCTTCCAAGAAAGTAGCATTTGTACTCATAAACACTTTTTTTTCTTCAATACTATAGAAATAATACCCTCTCGTCCCTTTTGGGTAACCTACAAGTAGACACAATTCAGATCGTGATTTCAGCTTAGTCGTTTTCCCTTTCAGCACGTATGCAGGACAACCCCAAATATGGATATGACGTAAACTAGGTTTATGTCCTTTCCATAGTTCAAATAGTGTCTTAGGTACTGACTTAGAAGGAACTCTATTCAGCAGCTACATAGCATTTTCTAAGGCATAACCCCAAAAAGATGCGGGTAATTATGAATAACTGAACATCATCCTAACCATATCCAAAAGTGTCATATTTCTTCTTTCAGCAACACCATTTAGTTGAGGCGTACCAGGTACTATGAGTTGAGATAGGATCCCATTATCTGTGAGAAATTCAACGAATTCCCAGAGAGGTATTCACCACCTCGATCAGATCAAAAGGTCTTTATGTTCTTTCCTAACTATTTTTCATTTTCTGCTCTGAACTTTTTCAAAAGAATCCGATTTGCGTTGTATTGGGTAAACATAACCAAATTTAGAATAATTATCCGTAAACGTAATGAAGTATTCAAAACCTCTTCGAGCTTGAATATTCATAGGCCCGCAGACATCAATGTGCACTAACTCAAGATATTCTTGAACTCTAGGACCTTTTCCAAAAAATGGTCTTTTAGTCATTTTACCTTCCAGGCTGGATTCGCAAGTTGGTAATGGTTTGACTTCTAACGAACTTAGAAGTCCGTCATTGATTAACCTTTGAATTCTATTTAGGTTAATATGACTGAGTCCCAAATGCCTGAGATAAGTTTCATCATTAGTACTCATTTTCACTTTCTTATATTTAGGTTCTACATATTCAAAATCATTTTCAAGGTTGTGCAATGAGATACTTTTAGGTTGAATAAAGAAAAGATTATTCCTATGAGTACCAATGCAAATTAGACTTTTATTCTTTCTAATAGATTCTTTATTATCAAAATGAATAGAATAACCCTATCTCATCAAATAGGAAACAGAAATCAAATTCTGTTTAAACACCGGAATATAGTAACAATTCTTTATTTCTAAAAACCTAAAATCATCGAAGTTCAAAATAACATCTCCCATTGCACGAGCTTCAACTATTGAGCCATCTTCCAATTGTAGCGTGAACTCTTCACTAGCGAACTTCCTAGTTTTCTTGAACCCCTGCAAAGTATTACAAACATGGTCAGTGGCTCCCGAATCTACGATCCAAGAATCGATAGAATCAATCACATGAAAAGCCTTAATGAATAGCAAATTGTCATTACCTTGTTTGTCCTTGCCGTTGTCCTTCTCCTTCTTAAGGGCTAGGTAAGTTTTGCAGTTTCTCTTCCAATGTCCATCTTCACTGCAGTGGAAATATTTTTCTTTTGGTTTGGCATCTTTTTTGGTCTTCTTTTTCTTTGGAGCCAGAGAAGCAGGAGTCTTTTTCTTCCCCTTACCTTTGCCTTTCGACTTAGGTTTGGAAGAACTAGCTTGAACTATATTAGTCTCTGCTGATCCTAACTTATTCTTCTTAAGAATATTCTCAGTAATTTGCAGATCTTTCATCAGGCCAGTAAGAGTATAATCCTTCTGGCGAATCTCATGATCAATCTTAAATTGATTAAAGGTGTCTGACAATGTGTTCAAAACCATGTCAATTTAGGTGTCACAATCAATTTCAGCTCCAAGGATTTCCAGTTCGTTAAGGTATGCGATGACTTTCATCATATGTTCCCGAATTGGTGTACCCTTCTTTTGACGAAAATTTATGAATGCACTTGTGGCCTCATTTCTGGCTTGATGACCGAGACTGACGAATATTTCATCAACACTCAGCTTCATGTCAGTAGCAGTATCTATCCCATGATATTGTTGTTCCAATATATTGCTCATTGAGCCAGGTATATAGCACTTAGCCATCTCATCAGATTGCTTCTACTTATCATATAAGTTTCTTTCATCGTTGGTGGATTCCTTAGTTAGCGAAGCAGGACATAAAGTGGTGAGAACCTACTTGTATTTATCAGCAGTAAGCACTATGTCTAGGTTACATTTCCAGTCTACATAGTTTTCACCATCT
This sequence comes from Trema orientale, assembly GCA_002914845.1. Lineage (NCBI taxonomy): Eukaryota > Viridiplantae > Streptophyta > Magnoliopsida > Rosales > Cannabaceae > Trema > Trema orientale. The sequence continues at coordinate 1,406,642 of JXTC01000004.1, forward strand.
AGCTTATTTTGTGTGAATAAAGTGGATAAATGATTAAGTACCATATCTACTGAAAACAAATAAATATTCCATGTATAAGCAAACAACATATAGTATATTTCAAATAATTAACATAATATATTAAATATACAATATGTAAGTGAAGTATCCTTAAGACTATCACTTATATTCATGGTAATTTGACCTACCATTGATTATAAACCTCCTACGGGAAGTTATGCAATTAACAAGTCAAACTGAAATAATTTCAATTAGTAAATAGACAGATAACTCTTATCCCGTATTTCTAACTACCATTCTTTTTGGTCCTCTAATCGACTAAACTCACCATCTGTACACTGCACCTCACCGTCATCCACGCACCAGCCCTTGGTGATCGCCACTCTCTGATGAGCAGGCGCTGATTGACCTCGCCATGTTTTGCCACTCGACACTGAAAATTGGTCCATTCAATTAGAACACTGGAAAACCTCACGTTCATTATGTAGATGATACAGAACTCACATATCTCATGAATAAGCATTACGGAATTAGGCAATAGTTAGTGCATTTATGGTAGACTTGTATAGTATGTACTGTGTTTTGGAGTAAATTTTGATATTAGTTTATAAATATGAATTTTTGATAAATCTATTCTGGAAACTGGTATTTTGAAAAATGTTTGAAATGAAGATAACTAACCATGCAGGAATTTATGAAATAAAAATAATATTTATTTTAAACACTTTTGATCATTCTTTTACTAAGTGTTAGCCCACCCCATTCCTTCCTCCTTAGGTGGTATTTAGTCTGATTTAGATAAGGAGATTTAAAAGATGGCACTAAAAGTTTAATACTAGTTGTTTATCTTAAAAATTCCTACGATACTTATTAGTATGAAAATAAGTAAGAATTTTACGTTGTTGTGAGGGTTTTATTTGAAAAATTGATTGTGGTCTATATAAATTATGTCTATGGTGATGTATAATGAATTTGTGGTGCACAATTTTAAATAATTATTATTTTTGTAATCTACGTTTAAAGGGTGATATATTAATTGTGAGATTAATTCTATTTAAATATTATTAGAGTCCAGTAAAACTTTTAGAAATTTATTTAATTTTTAAAATTAAATTTTAGTATTTCAAATTATGAAATACCCATTCTGTCATTGACCTTGGCCTCGGGTCGTGATAAGATCTAACAAGTTAAGCATAGATTAATTAAAATGATAAAGCATTGACATATCTCAAGACTCCTTATTCTACCATCTGGTCTTCACTTTTAATAAAGGTCAATGAGGCTTTCTTGCCTAGCGACTACAACGACGCGAAAATACATACAGGTAGAAGGAAAAATACCTTCAATAGAATAATAGAATTTGAAATTACATAATATTCTTATAAAATATTGATTAAAATTACATTATATCCAATATTTGTGTACTGGAATTCAATTGAAATGAAAAAAAAAATGGTCTTTGCATCGATATGAGTTTGGGAAGATGAAAAAAAAAAAAAAGCAAAGAACTGACCGATGTAAACTTCTGAAACCTCATCCGCATATAATGAGTTTTATTCGTAAAAGACCATGTCATGAGTTTGTGATAATATATTTTTATTTGGGGGTGTTGATTGAAATTAGGATCAATATATGGATTTTTTTTCTTTTTTTCCAAACTGAAAATAAGTGGGTTGAAGATGAGTAGAGCAAGAAATTAAGTGTGTCAAGAAACATCTTTTATTGTATAGACTTCTGTCATATCATCACTTTTGTTTGATCTAAAACTCTAAAAAAATACTCTTATAAGTAGGAGAGATTTTGCCCTTTTCCTACACTAGAATTCTCCCCTGAGGTTTATAAGAATAGATAGTTAACTATTGTCTTTAGCCATAATAGAATGGGTAATTTTGAGATTTCTCGAAGGGAAAAAAAACAAAAAAATATATAGGCTTTTATTTATGCATGGTAGTTGGGAAACATTAATAAATATCATTTTTAAAATCATATTTCTATAAATACCTATTTTTTATCTTTATTTCGCCTGTACCAATTTTTATACCTATTTTTGGAGAAATGTGGACTACCAGTGCTTTACATATGAAATTTATATTACAGTATACATTTAATATAATGAAATTACATTTTATGAATAAAAATTATACCAAAACTTGCACACATTTTAAAGTGTATACCGTATGTCAAATTTATAGTGAAAATTATAATCCATAGTAAATATTTATATTATAAATGTATACCGTTCATGTTTCACATATTAAATGTGTATCTTATAAGTAAAAATTTACATTGTAAATATATATCACTCATATTTTACATATGAAATGTATACTATAAAAACATATATTTTATATTTTTATGAAAGAAAAATTAAAACGGGTATTTATAAAAATAAGATATAAAACCGGGTACTAAGTATAAATTTCTCGTGATAGAACAGTGTATGAGGCCCATGGACCCATTTCAAACTAATCCTGATCACTTAGAAGACCGAAACTATTCAAATACTAGTAGAGGCACGCGCGAGTTAATTTGTACTTAAATATACAGAGAGGTAAGCTAAAGCAAATTCAATGGAATCTTAGATTAATATGACATGAGAATTGTTCCCCAGTACTGTCGTTTTTCACTGTTCGTCTGTTCCTTATACATAACCAAATAAGTAACAGACTAATTTCCTCATTAAGAAATGTTGGGTTAAGACAAAGTTATACTCGCATTTTTAGATGTACAACATTAATAAAAGTTGAAAGGATTACTATTAGTCCTCACACGTTCTAGCAGTTGCAGGACGTGTTTGTGTCCACATATTTTCTCAACATACTTTACTTTTGAAAGCAAATTGGCTACGTTTGGAATGCAAGATAAAGATTAAATTGAATTGGATTAAATTAATCATCTGTTTGGTGCACATATATGAGAGAGATTTGATTAGATTAAAATAATCTATCCCAAAAATAATATCATTAGAAAAAGATAATCTTATCCTCTTGAGAATTTAGGATTGCGAGGGATTAGGAATTTGATTAAAAGTAATAGAATATTTTTGTAGTAGTAAAAAATGGTACTTTTCAAAATTAAACTTTAAAAGTGGTATTTTCTAAATTACCGTTTAAAGTGGTAAAACGAAAAACAGGTTTTTTCAAAACATTTTTTTAGAAGTAGTAATTTTGCAAATAATTTTATAAAAAAAATGATATTTTATCCAAATTAAGTTTTAAAATTGGGTTTTTAAAAAAAATTAAAAGTAGTATTTTTGTAAATAATTTTTTTAAAATGATATTTTATAAAATTGAGTTTGAAAATGGTATTTTTCTAAATTAATTTTTAAAAATTATATTTTTCTAATTAATCAAACATTATTTAGTTAAAACTATGAAATGCATATATTAATTCTATCATAACAAAAAGTAGCACACCAAATATGAGATAGGATTGGACTAATCCTATCTTATCTTATTCTATTAAATCCAATCTAATTCTTTAAAATAGTTCAATCATACCTATCTTGTATACCAAACGAAGCCAAAAAACAATCTTATATTAATACTGGTTCATCCGAACATTAACGAGTTTTAAAGTTGTGCTCCGATTAGTTGTCCATCCTCAATGAACGACCTAGATTAGTTAGTTGCCTTGCTAGGAAATTTAGTTTTCCTATAATTATATAGTCCACATATTTGTTAGTTATAATTATATTGGGATATGCTTTTTTGTATGGATCCTAATTAGTGATTTAATTAAGTTGAGTCATAATATCTAATTGGATATGGACTGACAGTGTGGATACCCAATTAAGTGACCTATTTAGGGTTGAATGATACCTTAACTGTGTCAACTATATATAGTTTATTTTAGGGTTACAGTCCTCATGCCAAAATTTTCATGTCTGTCATCACTGATAGAGGTATTCATTGAGTAGACCTTTAGGCTTTTGGCAGTGAAAGATTCTAACCTTCAGGCTCTCTATCGCTTTTTGTTTCCACCTTTGTGATTATTACTAAGTTCTCAGCCAATTATTATTGCTATGGATACATGTAAACTCAACAACCCTTGACCTAATTATTTAGCATGAATGATCATAAGATTGTATTAGGTTAATTCAATCCTTGTTTTTGTCTAATACGCCTATGCTTGATTATAGCAAATCTTTTATTTTGAACTTCCAAGATTCCTTAGGAAGTTACCATGCAATTTCCTTCGACCAAAAGAAGTTGCGCACTATAGCCATAAGAAAGCTCATTCTTCTGCTTAGCCCAGGCAATTTCACTACAAATATTGACACAAAGTGCCTGCTATTATATATATATAACTTATCAACCACATACAACTATTGCTAGTTGGACTTTGAAAGCTAGCTTGTTTTATTCAAACTTGGGGCGAGTGGGATGATAGACTGAAGAGCAAGCTAGATTACCTAAACCATGCATGATTCATGCTTACCGACTTAATTTATAGTGTGTTCTCCATTGAATTCACGGATTGACATTCTTAAATTAATGCTTTTTTTTTTTTTTATATGCATTAGTGAATAAAAAATTTAATACGGTAATTCTTGATTAGTTTCCTTCTTTTCATTTAATTTTTGAAGAGTAGTTGTTACATATGTTTTTAAATAGAATAATATTATGGGCACTTTATGGTGCTCGGTACCACATGATATCAGTTTTTTATGGGATGATGGAATACTCTTTAGGTGGAACCTCGTATGGAACCTAGCGTACTAATTATAATTCTCTAGTAAAAAGTTAACAACTCATGTAATGTTGGACATCTTAAGATATCACATAGCATTATTCTTTTAGATATAAATGAGAGTTTTGTTTGGATAGTGTACAATAAAAGAGTTTTTTAAGGATCTAATTAGATTTTTGTTTTTTCTCTAGAAAAAATAAAGACAATGAAATAAATTTAAAAGTTTCATTACAACTCAAAAGTAGTTCAAAACAACTTCCCCTGATTTTGTTCAAATTCTTCCCGTGGAACCTTAGGTATGCTTCTTTTGAAAGAGTTCCTAAAAACCGAAAGCGCGCTCTATTAATATTTCATCTAAACAAGCCTAAGCGCTTTTTTTTTTTTTTTTGGCTTTATTAACAAACTAGAAGTTTGCTTCTAAATCTGAAAGCAAACCAAACAAGACCAGAGAGAACTTATACTAGTAAATAGAAAAGTTATACATATTACGGAGTAAATTGACATGCTTAATTAGAGCTATTAAACATGCCATATCATGCCAGTGTGATCTATTTAAGTTGGACACAAACATACTTTTGTGCCGTACGTGTTAGGCATGGCCTATTTTTCAGTTGTGTTGTGCTCAAAATTTAAAATCAATGGTCTGGTACGGCCTTTTAGTCTATTTCCAAATGTGTTGTGTTGTATGCGTCAGTCTGTACTTAGACATGTCCCTGTATTTAGCCGAAATTGACTTACCTAATTGGTAAATTTTAGTACTATTTTATAAAGCTTTTTTTTCCCCTCCAAATCATTCAAATGTATAAAAAAATATTAATATAATAAATTAAATATAAACTTTCTAATTTTACTTATCCAAACTCGGTACCTAATATGCTTTATATAGGGGGAAGCAATTAGGGTACAACCAAGATAGATATGTAAAATCCTAGACAATATTCTTCATATTAATATAATAAGTATTAATATACCCTTATTAGTAAATTAAATTTTCTTCGAACGGACTCGACGCGTGTGTGTAACGAAGAGTATTTCGTCTTGAGCAATTTCGTTTGAATAATTAGGCTCCCGGATCTAACAAATACAAAGATAACCATATTCCTCCTCGGGTGAATGCCAAGTGTTGACCCAGCTTTTGATTAGTTTCTCAAAAGGAGTCGAGTAGACAGTACACCAAGGTGAACGCCAGTTTGCTCCTTGAAAATTTACAGAATAATGTTATTAATTTAATTATTACGTCTTTTTGGCACACAGATATATAGTAGTATTATTTCATAAGCTCGCTGACGCATTGAAAATGCCAGTTGATAATGGATTACTTTCCACTTGCATAACGCCATATTCTAGTAATTGGGATGTCGTAAGCTTCGGTTCAACTTCGCAAGTCTACCAATATATATTTCAAATTCTCTTTATCTTTTTCACCATTTTGATGTGTTGTTTTCCACAATATATACCAAAAACCTTGAGTTGTATTTACACTATTGCACGTATTTATGTAAACCAAATTGGCCAATATATATTTAAATAGGTTAATGGCGGAGACCCCAACAAATCAAAAAGGAGAGAGACCGAGTATGGAAGTCAGCCTTACATATGGGCCCTTTTTTTTCGTCGTCCTTTGCCGTCACCAAAAGACAGTGTGTATTAACTCTTAAAAGAATCGTAATGGGGTCTTTTATTTTTACACCCTTTTTAAAAATAAATAAATAAATAAAACAAAATAAAATTACGGAGTATATGAAACTTTTGTTTTTTGGAGGAAACATAATAAACAGTACTCTAAAAATAATAATAACAGTAATGGCAAGTTATATAAATTGATTTTTTTTTTTTGCATATACAGTGATCTAACCTTATGTTATTAATTTCTTAAAAAAGAAAAAAACGAAAAAACAAACATTATGGATATTATGCAGTGATATTCAATGTCATATAGAATGCAATCTATAATTCAATACAATGTACCAAGACGATGATTAAAAGAGAGAAGAAAAAAAATGCTAGTGAAAAATAAGATTATATCTATTAGAGGAAGATTAAAGAAAGAAAAAGAAATTTAAAATAAAAGGGAAAATGGAGAAGAAGATCAGAGATGAGAATCAAGACAGAATAGAAGCTGCATAGAGAAGTCCGCGTTAGGCAGGAGGAAGCTTTCGTTTTTGGCAAGACTACACTAACTTGACCTAATTCATTTGTGTTTTATAGACCAAAGCTTCTCGCTGCTAATAATGGATTAGGTAAAAGAGGGCCAAAGTTAGATTCAAATATGATACCAATATTGCCTAACTTCGTAAGGTAGCTACCCGTCCAAACTGAGCATAACAGCTTATCATAGTTTTCTCTTTTTTATTTTTTTATTTTTATTTTTCATTACATATTAGATGACTAGAATTAAAATTATATACACACAACAACTTCAATTTGTTACTACTGATCGATTAAGTACTAAACGGTGACAATGTTATTCTTATATATACGTTATATATTATGCGTTACATATAGTACTATAATACAATACATCATTCAGATTGGTGCTACACAACGGACGTAAATTTATGTACTTGTTAGTTTATTCGAGTAACTTTGATTTATTATTTTGTTAGGTTTTAATTTTAGGAGCATTTTCTTGCGGATAAACTACAAAAATTATTTATTTATTCTTATAATGTAGACTATAATTAAAGTTATTAAATTATATCAATTAGATTCATTTTGTGTCGAATGTGTGAGCTTAAAGGGTGGTCAGATTAATTGAGTACTCATTCAACTTAAATTACCTCACGATTATGCCTTTTACTTCTTAAAGGGTTACAATTCCTTTTGGATATGAAAAAAATATTGGAAAAGTGAAAGCATTTACCATATAAACTACATATGAAATGATCAGTTATTAATTGCTTCATGACATGCATGAAGGAAGATTCGTATAATATATTTTAGCCAACGCTATACAAAGATCATCGTATGGGACGATATCACGATTCACGAGCCGAAATTTTATTATTAATCGGATAAATTATGAATATCAAATCAGCAAGCTCATATTCTTCATGATTTATTATTTTTTTAAAGGATATCGGTACGTAATTATTATTTTCAATAAATAGTAATTTAAAAATGTTTTTCAGCTCAAGATGGCAAAAAAAAAAAAATATATATATATATATATATATATATATCATTACAGAATACAGATGACCCACGTAGTAGATTGTAACAGATCAAAAGATTTACTATATGGTACTCACTAGTCACTACTGACATGTGGTAGCTTGTGATAATCTACCAACTAATTAAACCGGTGCTTTTTTTTTTTTTTAATTTTTTTTAAAGACCATTCACCTTAGTTACAAACCAATTATCAATATATTATTGGACAAAATGTATCCACCTAAATATAACAATGTTCAAAAAAAGACATTAATGTACAGTCAATATTGGGACCCTTAGGAAACTGCAAGGCAATTTCCTCTGATCCATCATAAAAGAAAAGTACAACTTTCTCTACAAAACCCTAGCATTTAGGCAGATTATAATGAGCAATTTCAATGAAACTCCCCAACTATTATTGTACCTTTATTCGCTTAAAAAAAAAATAACGTTCTAAATTAAATTCAGCTATTTAGATACTCCCATCTTCTATATATTATATCTATCTGTTGTATATCTCTTGCTTGAAAAAACTCTATCATAATATTATTCTCTTTTTCTGCAATGGCTACAACTACTAATCACTTAGTATCCAAATCCAAAATATGGTTCTCAAACAAGAGTCTTAATAAGCTAAGCTTCAACCGTCGTCGCCGATCAACGACAAAGTCCAGCTCATCATCGTCTTCCACGTCGGCCTCTCCCCTCTCTTCCCCCATGTGCCTGGCACGTGACACATCAACAAGATCAGGCAACAAAGAGGAGGAACTCAGACAAGTTTTCCGTCACTTCGACGGTAACGGAGACGGCAAAATATCGGCTCTCGAGCTGAGATCGTATTTCGGATCGATCGGTGAGTACATGTCACACGATGAGGCTCAAGCCGTGATCAAGGACTTTGATACGGACGGTGACGATTTGATTGACTTCCAAGACTTTCTAAAGATGATCAAGAGAGATCACGATGATCATGATGGTGATGATCGTGATCTCAAGAACGCTTTTGAGATGTTTGAGTTGGAGAGAGGTTGTATTACACCAAAGAGCTTGCAGAGGATGCTGGTTCGGCTCGGCGATCACTCGAAATCCTACGACGATTGCGCGGCAATGATTCGAGTTTTTGACACTGACGGCAACGGTGTGCTTGATTTTAAGGAGTTTCACCAAATGATGACTTAATTGATTAATAATATGATCGATCGTCATTTTTATTTTTGTGAGTACATTGATGTTATGATCTGTTATATATGTACTAATTAATTAAGAGTGACGTAATAGTATAAAAATATTTGTATACCCTTCATATCTAGGAGAGCCCCCATATGAAGTTCGTGCCAAATGTAAAGAGGTCATAAATGTAGTTAATTTTCTGGTGAAATTTGCAAATAAAGCGTGGCTTGCATTTTAGTTTGGGTTGTGCAATATGTAAATATGTATGTATATGATATATATAATATATATTGATTTATGTAAGCTTGTCCTTTCGCTTTGCTATCACGAAAGGTCTTTTCTAGTCAACCTTTTATATTATCATAAATTATAAGCTTTAATTTTATGCTAAGAAAGAAAGTGAGGGCGGAAAATTAGGATTTATTGTTTATTATCTATTAATTGAGATTATAGTTAGATTCGGAACACTACAACAAAAAAAGCCTTTCAAGGCGCTTATTAAGTGCCTTGAAAGGCCTTTCACGGCGC
>JXTC01000004.1:1420249-1438315 GCA_002914845.1 Trema orientale
ATAAACTCTTTCAAATATAACCTAAAACATGAAATTTCTACAAAATAATTGGTCAAAATCATGGTTAACACAATGGGTAATCTAATTTTAGTGACAAAAATGAGTTTAAAAGCTTAAACATACCTTGTTTGCCGGAAAAAATGGTGGAAATGGGGGAAGGGGGAGGCTGGCCGCGGCTGCTGCTGCTGGGACATGTGTGTGTTGTTTCAATCGGGTACCCTAAACAAAAGGAAAGTGTCTTATATATAACGGCGCCTGGTAGGCGCCGTTAAAGACAAAACCACGGCGCCTGGCAAGCGCCGTGGTTGTTACGGGTTTATAACGGCGCCTTATAGGCGCCGTTATAGGATGTTATACCACGGCGCTTGCCAAGCGCCGTGGTTTTTCCACGTTAATCACGGCGCCTCTTAGGCGCCGTGATATCCTGGTTACTATCACGGCGCGTCCGTACACGCGCCGTGATAGTCAACTTTCTTTGTAGTGGAAGAGCGCATGTGTACGTGCATATATATATATATATATATGCACATACTTACCATTGGACTATTGTTTGTTTGAAGAGAAAGCCCCGTGATGCCATTTGTAACAGGCTAGCTTCAAATTAAAGCTAAAGCAAAGTTTTGTATGAGGACTCTGAAGGAAAAATTAAGAAAGAAGCATTGCTTTTGATCATAAGTCATAACGGGTAAAGATTGGACTATAGATAACCAACCTTAGGCTGATATTTTTCGTGAATATTATATATATATATATTGTCATTTCCTAGTAGACATGATCAAAATCAGTGTGCCTCAATGTAAAACGAAAAAAAAAAAAAAACTACTGTGGCCTTATAAAGTCTGTGAGCTTAGAAAAGGTATAGAATCCACAAGTATATCGTGAAGTACCTTCAAAGCTGTGAGCTTTGAAAATATTGCATGTATGCGTGTCTTTGGTTCACATGCGTCGACCAAACGATACATTCAATTCATTTGAACAACTAAAGCAGGGAAAAATGAGCGGTTCTTAATTTCATTATTTATTTATTTATTTTATTTTTAGATGACAACAGGGCGACCGTAGCGGCATATTTTCCTTAAACATTCTTATATTCTTATAGGAGTTTTCAACTCTATTAACTGAAATGTTCGTTAAGGGCTTTTTAATGGCGAGTTTTACCCGATTAGACGATAGGACGTGCAAATCACTCCTTAGACTGACAATAATAAGCGAACAAATTCAAAATCTCAAAGAGGATCATCTATGATTTCTCTTTTTCTACTGTGGCCTCAAGAACATATTCAAACAACTCATTTTTTATTCTTTTTTATTACAAATAATATCTTAAAAATTATTGCTGAAAAAAGAATTACCAACATTTTTTCCTAATTTAGAAAAGTGATTATTTTTTTAAAAAATAATTAGATATAGGAGTGTTAGGTTTTAAAAATATATGTTAGGTTATTTTTTATATTTTACATTTCAAATTTGACCAACAAAATAGATAGGATATACCTTTTTCTTGTTTGGAAAAATAAGAGGGGATACTTTTGGTTTTATAAGAACAGAAAGTTAACTGTGATATTTAGTTAAAATAGAGTGTTAAAATAGAGGAGTGTTTGTGGGATTATCCCTTAATTAAATTTATACTTTGATTTTCGTCTAGGAAAAAAAAAGAAAAACTATTCCATCAACTGGGATGGTTGAAGCCTACAAGACCAAATTCGTGAGAAATGACTCCGCTTATTCCCATATTCATGAAGAATAATAAGAGGGAAAAAAAAAAAAAACTACATGTATGTTTCCGTAGTTGAGGAGCTCTATCTCAAGCAAACAAATTTCTAAAAACCAACAATAATCATGTAAGTTTATACTTGAAACTCTCGTTTTTTTAAAAAAATAAACCATTTCCAACCTATTTTCTCTAAAAAAAAAGATAATTAACGCCATTTCTCATTGATATCTAGAATTTGAATATGAAAATTTACAGTCTAGTTTTCCTTTCTTGAAAAATCCAGGCAGAGATGATTTAAAAACGTCTTAATATTTATTGATCACGGTATAACAGACATTTAACAGTCTTTACCGTGGCAGATCTATATCAATAATTACAAGTGTATATACTTTTTTTTTTTTTGGGTAATGTACAAGTGTATATACTTGCAACTACAACATCATTGATTTCATAATATAGATATGAAGTCGGGACAGGCTTACTACAATGTCGGCCCATGATTGGGCGATCCAACACTGTCGTAACTTGTAAGGACGGAGGAAAAACCCTTACTTGAGGTTCTAGATAGAGAAAATGGCATGAATAGGTTTCGGGCCAAAATGACTTTTTTGTACAATTTTTTTAAATAAAACTTTTAGGAGTGTCAGTGATTTCTTACTCATAGATCAAGTGCTCCTTCACTATGTAAAAATTATTATTTAAAACTTTTTTATGGTCAAGTAGTTCTTGCTGCAGGTTAAAACATCTTTGACACTCAATACACAATAAAATCATTTTGGTCCAAGTTAGTCCTACCTATCTCCTTTTCTCTTCTAGATATCAACTAGGATACGACTGTATCATGTATGAGAACAAAAGTTTTCTAAAATGGACGATCAATAGTCCCAGCCCCAGCACTTGCTACCAAGCTAGATTCATCCTTATTTAGAACTCGAATTATTGCAATATCTTTGTAATGAGGATGCAATATAATCTTTTATTGTCACAAATACTGTGACACCTATCACAATACTATGACACTTTTAAAAAAGTAACTTTTAAGCGTAATGCTATAATACACCATATGGTATCTAATACCATATGATGTGCCAATATGTTATTGGGTGCTTATAATTACAATTTAAATGGGACTCGTATATGACCTATTCAATTAAATATACTAGAAAAAACACTAAAATTATCCCCTGTGTTTTACAAAATACTAGTTTCCTCCCTTGTGTTTTTAAAAATACGAAATTTATCTCGTTATTTTGTCAAATTGGATCAAACCTTTTCGCTATGAAAAATTCTTATTGACTTTCATTAATTTTTTATCTGAAAATGATTAAACTACACCTGTTCAAATAATTAATTTGTCCATAAACCTACAAACAAACAACTTAAATATCAAATATTCAAATTATATAGAAAAACTTACAAAATTTTTTTGTTTTAAAAAAATTTGGGAGTTTGGTTATAGAGTTAAGGAAGTAGTTAAGCCTATTTTATCAACTTTGATTAAGCATATTAGTATCATTTTTAATGCAATTTTGATAAAATCTGACCAAGGGTATAAATTTGATCCAATTTGGCAAGTAAAGGGGATATGTTTTGTATTTTAGAGAGCATGGGAGAAAACTAATATTTTGCTAAAACACATGGGATACTTTTATTATTTTCTTAGTATCATAACTTGATAACAAATTAAGATATTATATGGTGTGAGGAATGCTAACGGTATTTTTTTTATATTTTTTTTGTATTTTTTTTAATTTTACTACATAATAAGTGGATTCTATTATAATTTAAAATATTAAATTAGACAGTAAAATTTACGTGACAATAAAATTAAAAAATATAAAAAAAAGTGAAAAAAGATTATATTTAGCACTTTTCCATCTGGTATTAAGCAGCACCAAACATTAAAGATCAAAGCCCAAGGAAGTAGACTTGTTTAGTACGGTACGAGTAACCATTAAAAATAAAACACGGAGGACTCGATGCACTAGAGCGGCGCAAGGTCGTAAGTGGGGACAACCTACGGCTATAATACGGCCACGTGTACCATCGTGAGGCATAAAATTCTTCCAGGTTTTCTCGTCCTTTCGATTCGTATATTCTCCCAACATGGATTAGAGAAAAAAAAAAAAAAAACAAAACAATAAAGAAAAGCAAAGTCTATGAAGGTCAAGCAAAATATAAATTTATAAAAAAAAAAGGCTTTGTCTGTGTTGGTAGTAAAAGAAGAAGAATAAGAAGAAGAAGAAGAAGAGTCTTCATGGAGAAGAATAATGAAGAAACAAGTTAAAGATTTTGGAAATAAGGGAATGGGGTTCACCGATTTGGTGTCATATGTATCTGAAACAGGATCCAGCTCCAGCCATGGTCGAGCCACCTTTCAATGGGGTGGAACCATCTTTGCCTTGTGAGTCAATCTCCAATTTCACCACTTTTTCTTGCTTAATACATACCCCACTTCGATTTTGAGCAATACCCAGATCGCATAGTTTTGATTCTCTCTGATATTTTCTTGATTTTTCCAACTTTTTTTTTTTGCATTAAAATTTTTTTTATTGTTATTTGGATTTTTGAAAGCCATGAGAATATGTCTCTGGGCAAATGGGGATTGCTTGAATTGCAGATATGTGTCTCTGTATGTGTTTGTTTCAGGTTGATTTTTACTAATTACACGAAAGGAGAAATCTTTAGCACTCACTGTATGCGTGTTTGGTTCTTCTGAGTCTACCATTAGGAAAAAGCATATTAGCACAACTCAAGGGTAAATTTAGATTTGTATGCATGATTTATTTTCAAGGTGAATCTTATAATAACTTGTGTTTGATATAGTTTTTAGTGTTAAAATGTTGGTCCTCTGGAGAAGATGGTATCTTTTTCTTTTTTTTCCTTTTGTGTGTTTTTTTTTTTTTTTAACTGATCTGATCTATTTATTGAATCTCAATTTTACGGTGCAGATTGTTGTTGATCTTAAACAGAACAGGGCCCAGATCATCCTTGCAGACTACTCTTCTAGTATTTTATCTCTTAACAAGTTTACCAAACGTGTTCTTCAATATTGTTAGGTGCTTACCCTTACTCTTTTCCATATTCACATTTAGTTATGTATTTCAATACATTCTGCAAATTTCATCACTGACCAATCGATATTAACAGAGGAGAATTTGGTTACTGGCTCTCGTTTCTTGCTGTTGCAGCTCACCTTTTCCTCCCTGAAGGCTTTCCAGGTTCAAATATCTTCTTCACCATAAGAAGTCCCAAATTTTCACTAAGGCAGTACTATAATTTGCATATCAGCATATGCCATTTATCATTTTTGTTCTGATGAATATGTATTTACCCTGTATATCATATTCATGCCCCAGTTTCTCGGTTCATTTTGTTTGTCATCACACCTGATTATGTGGCCAAGGGACTGCGTGAAAGCTCTGCAGGGTGCATCTTTTGTCTCGTCATCGGAGTCTTACTTGTGCTAACAATGTTTCGGGATATGAGAGAAGTTGATTACTGCCGAAACGGCTGTCATTGCTTTTGTTACGTTCTTTGTTTAGCATTTCTCCTCTTGTTTACGATACTTCTGTGGGGTTAGAAGAAAGAAAGGAGTTTCACTGGATAATGTACATTCCATTTTTAGCTTTTCATTCTTGCTTGTGCAGAAAACTATGTTGAGAATGAATTTTCTCAATCAGTTCCTTTCCTTCTGTTGCAATGCTAATTAGTTTCTCATAGTGAGAGAAATTAGAAGTGTAGCATTTTTTTTCTGAGAGTTATACTGTACTAATTAGTTTCTCATCATTTCGCTTCTCTTTTCTTTTCACGAAGTAATGTACCAAGAATAGATAGCATTATTCTTTCTCAGAATCCTGAAAGGTATAATAGGTAGAGGTTGGAAGCTCCTTGCCCCACTGGCTGACTGGGGGTCATGTCTCAACAGAATTTTGGGACCCGAAGTTGTTTGTTCTGGATGTTTTGATTTGATAATTAGCTATTATGCTACTAAACCTTATCGCTTATCAACATCCTCAGTTGTGGGTCCTTTTAAGTTTAATATTATAATCTCTCTAGTAGTCCAATCGGCCCAGGTCACCATGTCACTCTCAAGGACCCGAAAGTTGGGCTGTCCTTTAAGTGAGAGCACTTGGCCACTCGCATCTGCTGGACTCTTGGATACCACATTAACTCTTACTATGGATCTGTTTGCAATGGTTTCGGCTGCCAAGGGTAGTTTTTGGCTACTCTTGCTATCTTCTTTTCTGGCATATATTGCATTAATATTAAGAAAGGACTTGGTCATGTCGTTGACGGTATCTCAATGAAAATTTTGAACCAATAATGCATTTTTTTGTGTATAAGCAATGAACAATATGACGAATATGAATACTAATTTCTGAGGCTTTTCAAATATCGCTGCGTGCTAGGACATTGTTTATACCACGTAAGAAACGTGTCTAGTTTTGCTTTGAACAAAATCAAAGCACATGAAAAGATTAATATTCCAAGTACTGTCAATTATTACTATTATTTACTTTTCTCATATCAACTGACATGGCGGGGACTAGTCAGTAGCTTCGACTTATTAACAATAAATAGACATATAAAATATTGTAGATATATCTTAGTGTAGGGTATAACAATAAAAAAACACAGGAAAATTTCGGAGGTCAAAGTCTGCCAAACAATTGAAAAGCTGGTCAAACTAAAGACACCAGACAAGATATGGTCAAATAAACATATAAAATATTGTAGATATATCTTAGTTGATGCGTGCTTCTTCTAAGGAAATATCATGGAAGCGGACAAGCGGTTCCCCAAACCAATTGGTCTTTAGAATAGTCAGTTTCAAATGCAAAGTTATTACTCTTCGAGGTTCCATCATTGTTGAACTCATACCTCGATTCACAACTCACCAGTTGTTTCAAACCTTCCTGGCAAAATGGGCTTCTCTTCTCCTTTCTCTGTTTCCATTCTCTTCTTCTTTTTCTTCATTTGTAGCTCTTCTTTAACCGGTGCACAGCAGCCTTATGTGGGGAAGACCGTATCAGATTGTACAAACCAGCATAACTCATCTTCTGGTCTTGGCTACTTCTGCAATGGAGTCAACACAAGTTGCCAAACTTACCTCACTTTCAGAGCTGTTCCTCCATTCAACACCGTTTCCGCCATATCCGATCTTTTGGCTGCCAACCCATCTCAGGTCTCTGAGATAAACTTAGTCCCGGAAACGGCAACGTTTGACACAAACAAGTTGGTGATCGTTCCGGTCAACTGCTCCTGTTCCGGTGAGTTCTATCAATCAAACACTTTCTATCGTGTCAATCAAGGTGAAATATATACATCTATTGCTAATTGGATCTTTGAAGGCCTCACAACTTGTCAAGCTATTGCGAATCAAACCGGTAATCCCATTGCTCAGAATCTAACTGTTGGTCAAAGAATCAGTGTTCCTCTTAGATGTGCTTGTCCCACAAAGAACCAAACTGATTCAGGTGTGAACTATCTAGTGAGCTACTTGGTAGGTGAACTTGATTCTTCTTCAAGCATAAGCGAAAGATTCAAAGTTGATAATGATTTGCTTTTAAGTGCAAATGGTCTTTCTGACCCAGATACTACCATTTATCCAAATACCACTCTTTTGGTTCCTCTTGATAAGCCACCATCAAGTTCTCAAACCGTAGAGCCACCACCGCCGCCGCCGCCACCGCCTTCGGGGTCTCCTCCAACCTCTACTATCTCTGATAATAGCTCAAAGAAAACATGGGTTTATGCCCTTGTTGGTGCTCTTGGAGGAACTGCTATTCTGTTGGTCTTAGGCACCACTTTATACCTCAGAGTCTTTAGAAAAAGTAAGAAGAAAACCGAATCTGTTCTTGTCCCAACAAGCTTTGAGTCAAGTGAGAAACAAGTGGAGAAAAAGATTGAAGAATCCCAGGACTTTTTAGATAGTTTATCTGATATAGCTCAATCAATCAAAGTTTACAAGTTTGAGGAACTTCAGCTGGCAACAAATGATTTTAGTACTAGTTCTTTGGTTAAAGGCTCTGTTTACCGAGGTACAATAAAAGGAGATTTTGCAGCCATCAAGAAAGTGGATGGGGATATCTCCAAAGAGATCAATTTTTTACAGAAGATCAACCATTCTAATGTTATTCGCCTTTCTGGGGTTTGTTTCAACGAGGGTTATTGGTATCTTGTTTATGAGTATGCTGCTAATGGACCCTTAAGTAGCTGGATCTACCATAAGAGAAAAGACGGGAAGTTTTTGAATTGGACTCAGAGAATTCAGATTGCTTTAGATGTGGCCACAGGGCTGAATTATCTTCATAGCTTCACTGCTCCTTCCCATGTTCATAAGGATATAAAAAGCAGTAATATCCTTCTTGATAGTGATTTCAGGGCTAAGATTGCAAACTTTGGTCTAGCAAGATCAACTCAAGCGCACGATGGTCAGTATTCTTTGACAAAGCACATTGTTGGGACTGTAGGTTATATGGCCCCTGAGTACTTGGAAAATGGGTTGGTCTCTACAAAGCTTGATGTCTATGCATTTGGAGTTCTATTGCTGGAAATGCTCACTGGGAAAGAGGTTTCTGTATTGTATGAAGAAAATGCGCGCTTATCTGATTCATTTAGTGCTGTGCTTAATGATGAAGGACAAGATAGTTTGAAGCACTTTATGGATCCCTCTTTGGGAGAGATATATCCCTCTGAACTTGTTAACTTTGTGCTCAGAATTATAGATGGTTGCTTAAAGAAAAATCCAGAAGCTCGGCCACCAATGGATGAGATTGTTCAGCTTCTCTCAAGAACCTTGAGCAATTCATTGAACTGGGAATTATCAAACACCTTTGTCGGATAACAAAGTTCAGAGTTCAAGTCTTAATGTCATCTGTTACCATCATATATACACTTCATAGCAATGTTAGACTATACCAGTATGTATCACCAGTATGAAATTCTTTTTTCCCTTATGAATGAATATCAGTTACTGTAGTTTATTTAATGTATGTTACCGATATAATCTGACATCAAAAGATGTATCCCATATTTTGAGCAGTTGAGGAGTGACAATGACATTTTCTTTATATAGCATTTTATTCATTTATCTTCTTTGTAACACTGCTACAGTAAAAGAAAGTATTTTCCCTGTTTACATGGGTTTTCAACTTGTGAATCACTTTATTTTGCCTTCGCTGAACAAATTTATTTTTCGTTAACCAGTTCATATGATTCTC
The DNA here is from genome assembly GCA_002914845.1 of Trema orientale. NCBI lineage: Eukaryota > Viridiplantae > Streptophyta > Magnoliopsida > Rosales > Cannabaceae > Trema > Trema orientale. The sequence goes on from JXTC01000004.1 coordinate 1,429,190, forward strand.
TTCTATGCCAACTACTGAAGTTGTTCTATATAACTATCAATATGTGTTAGTGAGAAGTTTTGAGCCTTATTTTTTCGAAAAAGCTGTACTTTCAAATTGTATCCTAGCCATACGTGTTCTTTTTTCTGTTGTGAAAGGGTGGAGATGATAGAGGTCTTTTGAAAGCAGGGTGTGACATTTCAAATTGACTTTGAGAAAAGTTTTTGAAAATATTTATGGGGTAGCTATTGTGTTTTGGATGGCTTATCTATGGATTGAGAATAGTTGGAGAACTTAGGTTTCTTGGTGTCTAGAAATCAGGCTAATATTCCGTCATTATTGACGGCATTCTCAATTCTGTGGTTCATTTGGGATTCAGAGGAATACTATAGCCAGGGAATTTCTTGGTCACTTTTCTGTCTCTTGTTTTATATGTTTTTGGAAAGAACTGAGGATAATATGGCTATTTTCCATTTTTCTATGTTGAATTTATTCATCATGTTTGAATCTAAACTTTTTTTAGTGTACTCCCCTAGTTAAAATCTTCTAGGAAAAACGAGGGTTGGGTGGATATATATTTTTTTTTTTATCATTATCTTTTTTGGGTTGCTCTTTGCAGATATATTTTTTATTTTCTTCTTTCTCTAAATGCTTTTGAATCCGGTTTTGTAATTTGTTGGGAATCTTATATCTGATTAGTTCGATTGCTTTTGAGCCTATTTTCAATCTTTTAAGATGTTTTATCCATCATGTTAGTAGCTTATATTCATTTAGTATTCTATAGAAGAAATTACCAAAACTAGGCATTGCTGAATTATAAAGACGAGGAAACTTATACTAGTGTAAATTCGAAAGAGGATGAGAGGTTATAGCTCTCTTTTGGCAACTATTTTTGTAACTAAATTTCCTGTTTGATAGTAAAATTTTAAATTGATGCAAGTACAGTTGATGTTACTTTGAAGAAAATAACACACCATGTCAACTAGCAGGTGTAACCTTCCCAGCTTGTTGCTACATTAATACTTATAACTCTCTGATTACCTCCTTTGTTTTGAGATTTTTACCATACTATGTTTTGTAATATTTCATCGAAGAGTGTAAATGACTGAGGATCTCATTTTCCTAACTTAGTATTAACATGTCATTTCCGTCCTCTTATACGCCTGTAATTTGGTTGAAAGTGGACCCATGTAACACGCCTCTTAATTTGAATTGTAGCCAACAACTTGGAAGAAAGAACAGAAAAATTGAAAGTTTCCTATCACTCATTGAATGTAAGCCCCAAGCGTGATAATATGGAAGCTAGTCAACACGTCAACCAACCTAAGATGATTTGCTAAGAACACATGGTCTAAGTCAACAACCAATCAAATCCTCTCCATTCCACTATTAATGTTAGTGCTTCTTCTAATAATTATCACACCATTGGTTTAAATGGTAACATTGTATTTCTAGTTGAAAACTCTCAAAAAAAAAAAAAATTATTAGCATAGTTCCTTTCATATGTTCCAAGGCCAGATGGGTTTTCTCATTGGAATCTTCTTCTTCATCATTTGTTGTTCCTCTTCCACTTTTGCTCAGCAGCCATACGTGGGAGAAGCCCCAACAGATTGCTACAATCAGCATAACAAAAGCTCTGCTCTTGGCTACTTCTGCAATGGTGTAAACAGAAGCTGCCACACTTTCCTCACTTTCAGAGCTGTGCCTCCTTATACCACCGTCGCCGCGATCTCCAAGCTACTGGCTGCAGACCCTTCTCAGATATCTGAAGCAAACCTCAAGAGGACAACATTTGGTGTAAACAAGTTGGTCATAGTTCCAATCACCTGCTCCTGTTCAGGCCAAGGGTACTATCAATCAAACGCGTCTTATGTTATCAAGCCGGACGACACGTATCTCGCCATTGCCAATAACACCTTCCAAGGCCTCACAACTTGCCAAGCTCTTAGCAATCAAAGCGGTAATCCTGATCCTATGGAGCTTGAGACTAACGAAAAGATTACTATTCCTCTTAGATGTGCTTGTCCAACAAAGAACCAAAGTGAACTCGGGGTGAACTATCTGATGAGTTACTTAACTGATTATGATGATGATGATTCAACCATAAGCGAAGATTTTGGTGTGGATAATGGTCTGCTTCTCAGAGCAAATCAACTTACTGAGACAGAGAATACTATTTATCCATCTACCACTATTTTGGTTCCTCTTCAAAGCCCACCAACAAATTTTTCAACCATATCGAGGCCGCCACCACCGCCACCGCCGCCTCCTCGATCATCAACTCCCACCTTCTCTTCCTCTAATACAAGCTCGAATAAAAATTGGCTTTATGCCCTTTTTGGTGCTATTGGAGGAAGTGCATTTTTCTTAGTTTTGGGGGCTATAATCTACTGCTTAGTCTTCCTCACAAGAAAGAATAAAGCTGACCCGGTTCTTGTCTCAGAAAGCTCTGGAGCACGTGAAGAGAAAAAGGTGAAAAGTTCCAGGGAGCTCATTGAGGACTTATCTGATATAGCTCAATCCATCAAAGTTTACAATTTTGATGAACTTCAGCTGGCGACGAATGATTTTAGTACTAGTTCTTTGGTTAAAGGCACTGTTTACCGCGGTGTGATAAATGGAAATACTGTGGCCATCAAGAAAATGGAAGGAGATGTTTCCAGAGAGATAAATTTATTGCAGAAGATCAACCATTCTAGTCTTATTCGTCTCTCTGGGGTTTGCTTTAACGAGGGTCATTGGTATCTTGTTTACGAGTATGCCATCAATGGAGCCTTATGTGATTGGATTTACGACAAAAACGACAATGGAGAATTCAGATAGCCTTAGATGTGGCCACGGGGCTGAATTATCTTCATAGCTTCACCACTCCGTCACATGTTCACAAGGACATAAGGAGCACTAATATCCTTCTTGACAGTGATTTCAGGGCTAAAATTGCAAACTTCGGTCTAGTAAGGTCGACAAAAGCTCAGGAAGATTATTTTTCTTTGACAAATCACATTGTTGGAACCATAGGCTATCTGGCTCCTGAGTACTTGGAAAATGGCTTGGTGTCCACAAAGCTCGACGTCTATGCATTTGGGGTCCTGTTACTTGAAATGCTCACTGGGAAAGAGGTGTCTGTTTTGTACGAGGAGCATAGGCGCTTATCTGATGTTTTTAGCGGTGTGTTTAACAATGAAGGGAAAGAGAGTTTGAGCCACTTTATTGATCCCTCAATGCAAGAGATGTACCCATCTGAACTTGTTAAAATTGTGGTTCAAGTTATGGATCGTTGCTTGAAGAAAAATCCTGAAGTTCGGCCCCCAATGGATGAGGTTGTGCAGCTTCTCTCTAAAGCTTTGAGCAGTTCACTGATCTGGGAATCATCAAACAATATTGTGGGGTAGTGAAGCTCACTGAAAGCTCTTGATGATAGGAACTGAACTGGGTATTTTATCTTTTTCGCTCTGAATAATTAATTCCAGTCTTAATCGTATAGAGTAGTATTTCGTTTCCCTCGTGTATGCATTTTGAATTTTACCATTAATGTTTCAATATTTAAATAAGTTGAGCAGTTTGAGTTTCCTTTTTTTTTTAAAAAAAAAATCAAAGAACATCATTAAGTTTACATTTATTTATTCTTTGGCTGACAGGGCTTTTTAAAATAAAAACGACAGCCGACGTAAGAACAACAAAACTGATATGTACGTTACCTATATGTATATAATATGTATGTATTTGAGGTTATGTGGTTGCGTTGTTTGAGTGGAAAGAATATTGAAAATATAAAAATCATATTCAAACACTGCTTATCCAAAATAATACCATAATATAAAACTGCATAATTGAGTTTTGCATAGATCAATGATGAGCTATGTTTACATATTTAATTTCTGATGCGTGCATTTCTTCCCACGATGTTTCATATCAGTATAAAAGTTCGAACACACTTAAACCTGTCCAGTAAAGCGTGAAATTTAATACCCTTTACGCCTAAGTCAACCATGAATATAAAAAGTAAAGTCGGTCAACCAGACACTAACAAAATTTTGTCAACGAAAGCAACTTATTCCATGTTCATGCCATTGCCAACTCTGTTTCTACCACGAAGATCACTTGCAAACACTTCATTCCCACAATAATTCATCTTTATTAAAAGCCAGTTTTCAATATAATACAAGGGACGATCACAGCCACTTTCTATTCCCATGTTTTGATCAGGTCATCGTGTTTTGGCATAACCCTTTTGGTAAAATCTTTCAAGCAAAAATGGGGCTCTCTGGTTTTTCCTCTGTATTCATTCTCACCATTTTTAGTTGCCTTTCTCTGAGTTTTTCTCAGCAGCCTTATGAAGGAAAGTCCACAACAGCTTGTTCCAACAAAGATGGTTCAAATTCTGTTCTTGGATACACCTGTAATGGTGTGAAAACAAGCTGCCAAGCCTACCTCACTTTCAGATCCCAGCCTCCATACGACACCGTTTCTGCCATCTCTGACCTTTTGGCTTCAGACCCGTCTCAGATATCTCAAGTCAATTTAGTTTCGAAGAATTTTACTTTTGAAACAAACAGATTGGTGATTGTTCCTGTCAACTGCTTATGTTCAGGTGAGTTGTACCAGGCAAACACATCTTACGTTATTCAGCATGGCGACACTTTTTTATCCATTGCTAATAGCACTTTCCAAGGCCTTAGTACTTGCCAAGCTATTGGGAATCAGAACAATAATCTCACTACTAGTCTTGTTTATACCGGGACAAGAATCAGTGTCCCTCTTAGATGTGCTTGTCCCACAAAGAACCAAACTGATTTGGGTCTTAACTATCTAGTGAGCTACTTAGTTGCAAAAGGTGATTTTGTTTATAGTATTGCTACTAGATTTGGTTCAGATACAGGTTGGACCCTTGTAGCTAATGGTCTTTCTGAGGAAAATCCCACCATTTATCCTTTTACCACACTTTTGGTTCCTCTTAAGAACCCACCATCAGGTCCTCAAATACTAGAGCCACCACCACCACCACCACCGCCATCACCACCATCATCGCCTCCAGTCTCTTCCACTGAAAAAAGCTTGAAGAAAACATGGCTTTATCCCCTTATTGGTGCTGTTGGAGGAAGTGTTATTTTATTGGTCTTAGGTACCATTATTTTCTACAGAGTCTTCCACAAAAGTAAGAAGAATCCAGAATCAAATATTGTCTCGGAAAGCTTTGAGGCACATGAAAAATCAGTAGAGGAGAAGGTGGCGGAAGAATCCAATGACTTCTTGGGGAGTTTATCTGATATAGCTCAATCTCTCAAGGTTTACAATTTTGAGGAGCTCCAGCTGGCAACTAGTGATTTCAACCCCAGTTGTTGGATTAAAGGGTCTGTTTATCGTGGCACAATAAATGGAGATATGGCAGCCATCAAGAAAATGGATGGAGATGTTTTAAAAGAGGTACATCTACTTCAGAAGATCAACCATTCTAATCTGATTCGCCTCTCTGGAGTTTGTTTCAGCGAGGGTCATTGGTATCTTGTTTACGAGTATGCTGCAAATGGACCTTTAAGTGATTGGATCTATGACAACAACGATGGAAATTTTCTGAACTGGACTCAGAGAATTCAGATTGCCTTAGATGTGGCCACAGGGCTTAATTATCTCCACAACTTCACCAGTCCTCCCCATGTTCACAAGGACATAAAGAGCAGTAACATCCTTCTTGATAGTGATTTCAGGGCTAAAATTGCGAACTTTGGTCTAGCAAGGTCGGCAGGAGCGCAGGAAGGTCAATTTTCTTTGACAAATCATATTGTTGGAACTGTTGGTTACATGGCTCCTGAGTACTTGGAGAATGGGTTGGTCTCTACAAGGCTTGATGTCTATGCATTTGGAGTTCTCTTGCTTGAAATGCTCACTGGGAAAGAGATCAATATATTTTATGATGAGAATATAAACTTAGCCAATGCATTAAGTGCTGTGCTTAATGATGAAGGTCAAGAGAGTTTAAGTCATTTTATGAATCCTTCAATGCAAGAGAAATACCCTCATGAACTCGCAAAGTTTGTGGTCCAAGTAATTGATAGTTGCTTAGAGAAAAATCCAGAAGCTCGCCCAACTATGGATGAGATTGTGCAATTTCTGAAAAGAACCTTGAGCAACTCACTGGCTTGGGAATTGTCAAACAGCTTCATAACATAGTAAAGCTCATTTGGAGCTCTGAGTGGTTGAAAAAATTGAAACAGGGTTTTATTTTTATTTTTACGTCTTGCTACTTAGATGTGATTTTGTAAAATTGTAGAGTGAACCAATTAATATATCAACTATTTGCTTCTCGTTTGTTAACCTCCACAGTTACTGAATTAACTTTTAGTAGTTTATCATCTGTCATAGTCTACTTCCTCTAATTTATTAGCTTGACATATTGTCTTTGTTGTTATTTTTCCTGTTTTTCTATTCTCTTTTCGGCTCTCATTATCTTGCCTCGTAATTTCGTTTACTCCTCTGCAAGTTTTTACTTTCTCTTCCTCAGCCCCAAAGGTCATTTTAAGCAAGCAATTGGAAAAGAGTTTAGTAATGTTAATTCCAAATAGTGTGAAGGGCTCCATCAAGGTGAACTTGTTATTTACCATTGTGTGACTGAGCATATTTCTCCATATCCCTCTTCCTGTCTTCAAGCAAAAATGTCTTTCCTCTCTTCTTCCATATCTGTTTTCATTCTGTCCATATTTAGTTCTTGCTATTATTTAACTCTTGCCCAGCAGTTTTACGTAGGATCCAAAAGAGATTGTCTAAACACAAATAACTCTACTTCTGATCTTGGATACACCTGCAATGGGCTAAAGAGAAGCTGCCAAGCTTTCCTCACTTTCAGAGCCAAGCCTCCTTACGACACCGTTTATGCCATCTCTAATCTCCTGGCTTCAGACCCAACTCGGCTCTCTCGAGCAAATTCAGTTCCTGAGACTTTCACGTTTGAAAGAAACAAGTTTGTGATTGTTCTAGTTAATTGTTGTTGTTCTGGTGAGTACTATCAGACCAACACTTCTTACATTATTAAGCCTTGGGATAATTTTTTTGTAATTGCCAATTACACTTTCCAAGGCCTCTCAACCTGCGAAGCTCTTAAGAAACAAAATAATAATCGCACTACTAAGCATCTATATCCTGGTCAACGACTAGTTGTTCCTCTTAGATGTGCCTGTCCCACAAAAAACCAGAGTGACCATTTTGGTGTCAACTATCTTATGAGCTATGAGTAGCTGAAGGCAATCTTGTTGCAACAATTGCTGCAAGATTTGGTTCCGATCCTGGGTGGACTCTTGAAGCTAATGGCATTCCTGAGGAAAAACCCACCATTTATCCTTTTACAACTCTTTTGGTTCCTCTAAAAGACACACCATGAAGCTATCAGGCCAACGAGCCACCCCCATCGCCATCACTGGCACCACCTCCATCCTCTCCCCACCTCTTCATCTAATAAGACCTTAAACTGGTTTTACATTCTTGTTGGGTGTGTTGGAGGAGGTGCTTTTGTATTGGTCTTATGCACTATTATATTCTGCAGTATCTTCAGGCAAATTGAGAAGAAAATTGACTTAATTATTGTTGAGGAACGCTCTACCGCAAGAGGAAAATCACTGGAGAAAAACACGGAGAAAGAGTACCAAGAACTCTTAAAGAGTCTAACTAAGGTAACTCATCAACCTCTCAAGATTTACACTTTCAAGGAAATTCAGCTGGCAACAAACAACTTCAGTCCGAGTTGTTGGATCAAAGGGTCTGTTTACCGTGGAACAATCAACGGTGATTTGGCAGCCATCAAGAAAATGGACGGAGATGTTTCGAAAGAGATAGATTTGCTGCAAAAGATCAACCATTCTAACGTGATTGGCATCTTTGGAGTTTGTTTTCACAAGAAGGACAGGTATCTTGTTTATGAGCACGCTGCCAGTGGACCCTTAAGTGATTGGATTTTCTTCGCCAGTACGGGTGTTAAGCGTCTAACTTGGACACAAAAGATTCAGATTGCGTTAGATGTGGCCACAGGGCTCCAATATCTACACAGCTTCAGGACTCCTCCTTGTGTCCACATGGACATAAAGAGCAGTAACATCCTTCTTGACAGTAATCTCAGGGCTAAAATTGCTAACTTTGGTCTCGCAAAATCGGCTCAAGCACCAGAAGGTCGTTTTTCTTCTACGAAATGGATTGTTGGGACTGTAAGTTACAAGTCTCCTGAGTACTTGGAAAGCGGGTTGGTCTCCACAAAGCTCGATGTCTATGCATTTGGAGTTCTCTTGCTGGAAATGCTTACAGGGAAAGAAGTTACTTTGTTATACGAGGCACTGAATGCGGTTAGTTTAAGGCGTTTTATGGAGTCTTCAATGCAGGAGAGACACCCTTTTGAACTTGTTAAGTCCGTTTTCGATATCGTTGAAAGTTGCCTGAAGAGAAATCCTGAAGCGCGTCCAGCCATGGATGAGATTGTGCTGTCCCTCTCAAGAACCTTAGGCAACTCATTTGACCTGGGAGTAGCCGAACAACATCATCCAAGTTCAAATAATTAATCTCAGTTCCGGTGTCCTTCTGAAGATGTCACTTGCTTTTACGAACTTTTTGAGATGTTATAAATAGAGTTTCATTTCAGATTTCATGTTGGTGCTGGATTAGTTTACTTGTATCAGCATGACACATCTTTTCATCATTTCAGCATGGAACTTCCTTAATTGGTTTTAGCTTTTGTTTGTATTTACCCAAAAGAAGAAAACTTGATCTCACATAAATGGGCCCTGTTGTATCTAATACTTATATATTAGTAGACTTTAAACTCTCTGATACCCAATTGTGAAAAAGTTGGTCCCTGAACCAAACAGAATAATTCCTAGCCAAAAGGGGTCTGGAGAACTGTTGTTTTTCATTTGATCTCGCCCTTTTACCTACTATGAAAGGTCGTACTAGGTCCTAACTTGAACTAGTTTTGTTTTCATTTTGTCAACCATGTCACATTTTCATGACTCGGATAAATACATATATATATAGAGAGAGAGCATCTGATTATACAACGTGTAGCAACATCTGGTTTAGAAAAGCCATGACCATTTTCTCTGTTTGCTGCATTATTCTACTTAGCGAAATGGATAAGTTCTTTCATCAAACTACCATTTTATTGGTGCCACT
>JXTC01000004.1:1442861-1654078 GCA_002914845.1 Trema orientale
TGTTCGCTAGCCTAACCAATCCAATACCAATTTGCTAGCTACCACAAGCACCTATAATTATAACAGGAATTATACATGATCATTAAACACTCAATAGGTATCTTAAATCATGCCTAACACAATATCTAACCCGCTGCCCATGCACACTTAATACATTCGCTACATTACGTTATATAACCTTGACATCAAAAACTCATAACAATTCCAAATTAATTCTAAAAAATGTGAAACTTGGAGAACAATATCTACAAATGATTTGGGTCCTAAAAATGCTAAGAGCATGGCTGTAGGGTCTATAGGTAGGCCTCACAAAGCCAAGTAAACCGCTACCATGTTTTACTCTAATTGCTGAAAGTTACAAAAATTTTCCAGATTCGTAATGCTCACTTTAAAATGTAATATCTCTCTGGTTATAAGTCCGTTTTTGACAAATTATATATCGTTAGAAAGCTTATTCGATAAGCTTTCCAACATACCAAATATGACCCTATTGGACTAACAGAACTATAAGAAAAACTAATCGCAGTCACTGTTGCGTTTTACCGTTCTAGACCAAAACTCAAAAATCTGTAACTTTTAATCTAGACATCCAAATCCCGTAATTTTGGTCTTATTTTAAACCTTACAACGAGAGTAATTAATCAAAATATAATTGAACCCTAGAATCATGGCTGAAACAAAAAGATACTTAAAGAAATTCTAAACCCTAGATGATGGATTAATCCTAAGAATCCCAAATAACCAATTGATAATTGATAGGGAGGGGTTCTTTACCTTAGAGAATTGACAATCAATCTTTTGTAATCTTTCTCCTTCTTCCAAGCCTTCAGCCGCTCTCCTCTCCTTCTGCAGAGCGTTAAATTTTTTTTTTCTTCTGTCAGAGACTCTGAAAAATTATGCGATAGGATTTCTTAATCCTTTAAAATTACTGAATTATCCCTACTTAATTAACTAAACTCTTGGCCTTTTTGTCTTTTGTCCTTTTATTTATTTATTTATTTATTTTTCTTTTTCTTTTTCTTTTCTATCACTATACGGTTTATCCCACATCGGGTATCTTCTGGGAAGATCATGGGTATTTAAGTGATGGTCTATGAGCCCAAAAGTACCTTCAAGCTAGCACTTTTGGGTGAGGCCNNNNACATCGGGTATCTTCTGGGAAGATCATGGGTATTTAAGTGATGGTCTATGAGCCCAAAAGTACCTTCAAGCTAGCACTTTTGGGTGAGGCCCAGTGGTGTTACCCCACTAGTTATTTTTCAGACAATAACAAGGCTTACTATGCTCTATAAGAAGAGGAAAGAGCCAACTACCATGAAAGACTAAGAAGAAAAAAAAAAATTTCAAGTTGACAAAAGAAGAGAACCATTGTCGCCCACACGTCGATCCGTCAAAACTTATGAGCAACATTTTGACCTCCGCCAATGAATTCCACACAGAGAAGGGAAAAAAATGAGGAGGAAGAAGAAACTACAAAGCTATTCTTTCTAAACTGATTTATTATTTGGTTGTGCTTATTGGTTAACTAGTTTTTATTTTTCTCATAGTGATGTTCATTAAGATCATGAAAAGTGCCTTTCTTCAAGGCCTTACTGTTACTCACTCAACTTTAGCCTATAATGCGCCTCTTCGCATACAACATATGCAACTCAACATAAGTTCTTTATCCATATATTTTTTAAAAAAATAAGACTCCACTTATTAGTTAGTATATACATGATATACTTCAATGTATCGGACAAAATATTTGAAGAAATCAATTAATATGCGTATATTTTTTTTTTCATACAAGTTTAATTCGTTTGCATTTTTGCAGTATTGAGAAAAGATTGATCAACCAATAAACTTGAATATTTATTCTTTTTGAACTTAAGCAATACTTTAGCTTAAAAAAGAAAAGGGAAAAAAAAAAAAAGAAGCACTACTTGATTGGACTCCTTCCATATACATACCCAACCTTAGTCGGGACTTTGATGAAATCAAAGAATTTGGTTTGTGCTTTTGAGGCAATGGGAGTTGACAAATGGACGGTGACCTCAGGCGGACAATAATACAATCCAGAAGCAACAGCAACATTAAAATCGAGAAATTAGATTTAAAAAATATTATAACAGCCTCTAAATCGACGATCTAATAAACTCTAAAACGACTAAACCCAAGACGACAGTATGCTTATGATCACTCCACCATTAAGAAACGACAATTAGATAAGCATTTACGACAAGAAAATGAGAGAAACTTAAAATGACAATAACTTCACAAAGGACATCATTAGTGGAAACGACAACTTAGAAACGACTAATCCGAACACAACATAAATGGAAATGGAAAAAGGAAAAGGGCTAATCTGATCTCTAGTCCCTAAAAAATGATCAAAATTTCAATTTGGTCCTTAACTTTCAGAATGTCCTACACTTAATCCCTAAATTATGTTTTATCTCAATTTGATCTATGAAAAATTCAAGTCATATATATGCTACCCTGAATTATTCTTTTTTTTGTTTAAATTTTAGTCCATGGTCTTAGTTTGAAGTTTGAACAATCATGTTGTAAGTGGCAGAGCTAAACAAATATTTTTAGCAAGAGCTAAACTACTATGGACAAAGATTTTTTAAAAAAAAAAAAAAAACTCCTTTCTCCTTAATTTTTCCTAATTTTTTTTATGTTTGTATATTTTTTCCTCTTTGTGAATGAGTTTAGTTGAATTTAATTAAGTTCTTAAAATTAATTTAGGTACAAAATACTATCATTACCATCTTGACAATTAGACACCCAACCCATAATCGTAACGACTCAATTGCAAGAGCGGAGCTCTACTATCCAAGCTATATCCCCCCAAGCCAAGTGGAGTATGCATGAAGGGGGTAAATAAGGGCATAATTGATTTTTTTTTTTTTTGAAAACACAACACATCTAATTTGTTTTAAAAAAAGAAGTAAAATATGACGACCCGTACATAAAAAAAAGGAGGGGGATTTATTTATATAATATAAAGAATATAAGAATAAATGAAAAGTCTAATTAGCCCTTACCTATAGGTGTTTATTCAGGGTCAATTTGGTAATTCAATTAGAAACAGTTTAAGAAACCCTAAGAGTTTAATAATCTGCTCAGTTTCATACGTACGTTTTATGGGAAAGGCAGAGAGGCAGCCACATAGTTTCATGGAAGAAAAAGAAGACGAAAAGACCATTGTCATGAATTACTGAGACTCACTCCTAAGGTAATAAACTCTTAACCAATTAAATTTTATGTTTTAGTTTGATTTTGGAATTGAGATTGAATATTTAGGGCTAGAGTTTTGAATTGCTCACAAATTATTTATGAAATATGGAGATGAATCTGATAGGGGATGAAGCCTATTGATATTAGGATACAAACAAGACAAATTTTGAGTACTTTAGTTGGATAAATAGAAAGCTATGGATTTTTGAATATTTCACATAGGTAGAAAATGCAATAGTGATTATGACTATATTTATAGAGGCTTTTAGTGGTCTGATTGGGTCATATTTGGTATGGTTAGAAAGCTTATCGAATAAATTTCAAATAGTATATAATTCATCAAAAAATGACTTATAAATAGAGAGTTATAGCCAATTGAAGTAAGTACTACGAATCTGAAAAAATCTGAAACTTTGAGTACTTTTAGCAAAACGTGACACCGACTTTTGGAGTTTTATGGGGCTTACCTATAGACCTTATAGCCACATTCTTGGTACTTTTAGGATCTCATAACTTGTAAAATAGGTCTCCTAAGTTTGGTAATTTTTAGAGATATGTTAGAATTATTATGAATCGTGAGAAATTGATATTATTAGGAATAGCTATGAAGTTGATTATAGAAGATACATAGACAGCAAGTAGTCAATATTTTTAGTGTAATTGGAGTACAATTTTATTATTGTGATAGCTATATATGATTTGTATGATAATAGGTATTTGAGAGGTTATGTTGATTATTTTAGTTAAATAAGCAAAGCGAACTAGGTAAGTAATCTTTGATCTTTTCTAGTAGTTTTTCTTGTTCAAAAGCTAAATTTTTTATTGTTCTATTATTTCTATTAGAATCATGTTTACGAAGTATTTTCTTTAAAATATAATTTCAAGTAAAAATATATTTTGGTAATAAGACTATATATTGAAAGAAATCTGTTTTATTGATATAACATAATTTTTGTAAAAAAAAAAGTGTGATTCTATATTTTATATTAAATTATAGATCAAGTATATGAATTACTATTAAATGTGGTTACAAAAAAATTAATTTGAAATTACTACAATGTTATAATGAGATGAAAGTAAAATTATTTATGATTCGTTATTGTAAATAAGTGTTTTGAAACTCTATTCAGTGACTATGCATATAGACTCAATTCATAGGAGTTATATGTGGAAAGTACTGACCTAGCTGTAGGGTTAAATGTATAAGATTCTGACCTGGCTACAGGGGTTATTTGTGGCAAATTCGGAACTAGTCACAGTGGTTAAGTGTGGCCATAGTCGCCAAAAACTGGGGAGAAGTATAATTGAAATTATTATTAAATAAAAGAGATTCGAAAAAGCAGATTTGGAAACTTATTACTTCTTTTTGTCAAATTGTTTGCTAAACGACTTGATTTGAATTTTTCAAAAGTATTGATTTTTGAAACCAAATTTGTTCTAAAAAATATTTGTTAATGATTTTGGTTTATATATATTTGATCCAACTGGATAAGGTTACTGGTTACTTACTGGGCTTCTAGATCACCCTTTTATTTTTCCCTCACAAGTTTTAAAGATCGTCAGTTAAGATGTTCACTAAGGGAGAACTTGTCTAGATAATTAGGATGCATTTGAGTTCATGAGTGAAAGCGGGAAAGTCATTCATTTTTATTAGGAAAACATGAAGACTGAAAATGTCAATTAGTACAAATTTATTAGATTATAGTATGTATTTTGTATAGTTGATTTTTAACATTTGGAGACTTAATAGAATTATTGAGTTGCACATGATTTATTGATATTTATTAGAGTTTAATTATTCTTTATTTTTGTGGATTATAAATAGATAACCTGCATATTTGTAAGACTTTGCCATATAAGTATGAGGCGCACGTCCTCAGAAGTGGGACATGACATAAAAAGTAAAAAGTTCCCGCCCGGGTTGGGATTGAGGGGGAGAATTGGGCTCATCGTCCCCTATTGGCTCTACTAATGAATGTTATAAACCAAGGAATCAAGTTAGGAGAATGTGACATTTGAAGATTTATGGACCAAATTAGGACAAAACATAATTGATGAACCAATTTTGAGACCTGTTGATAGTTAGGGACAAAAATGGGATTAAGGTTATTTTTTAGGGACTGAAAATAGAAGTAAACCAAAATAAAAATAACTAAGACCGACACATAGTCAGCAGAGGTTTTTTTTTTAAATAAAAAAAGGTCAAACAACCAAAGAGCTACTAGAAAACGACAATTTTAAAATAATTTAATAAATAAATAGATAGATAAATCATTTCACGCCCTATCCATTCACTTATAGTTCATTATTCTATTTCTCATAATTCAAAAAATTTCTTTGTGAAGACATTGCTGAAAGAAATCAGGTGGGAGGTGGGAAACGACACCGTGTCATTAATGAGGTTGAAATACTCCACCAGCTCAGATTGAGACCAAGATTTTGGGTTTCAGGCTTTGAACCTTGAGGTCTCAGATGTTGGCAATATTTTAATTTCGGCTATTCCTTATTCATTTCGAACCTTGTTTGTTTGGAATTTCGATGAAATCAAGATTTTCATGGCTAGTCGTCGTGTTTGTCGTTCTTTTTTGTTTTCGAAATAATATTTGTCGTTTTTTAGAACATAGGAAACGACCTTAACTCTGAAATACGACATAATATCACAAACGACAAGTAAACTACGAGTGATAACCATATAAGAAAACGACATCTTCCAGAGAAAGGACAGCTCTGGAAAACGACAAATAACGGAGGTTCGACAATGTGACATATGTTACGAAAACGGCATGATAGTGAAAATGACAATCATAATAGCAACTAAAAGCGACAATGGCCTCTGAAACGGAGTAAAAACCATGCAACGACGATAAGCTTAACGAACTACATGAGCATGAAAAGCAATATCAAACTGAAAACCAATGCAACATTTTTTTTAAGGTGCAATTTGCGTTCGGTATCCGTCTTTTGCCTTATATTTTACAAATACCCATTTTTAATTTTATTTTATTAATATTCATTTTTTAGATATACAATTAATGTGTAAAATATGTGTTGCATACATTTATAGTATAGAGAAATTTAGGTGGATGACCAAAATTTTAAATTTGATTAAGTAGATGTCCACTTTTAAAATTTTATAGCTAAATGTCCAAGTAGATATATTTTTACACTTGGTAGATACACATATCTACCAATTTTAGTTACTGTTCTGAAATGCACTGGGTATATAATTTTTTATACTTGGTATATAAAATTTTACACTTAGTATATATACATATATACCGGACATTTTGCTATAATTTTTGACAAAGGGACAGTTACTGAAATTAGGCCCAAAATTTGGTCATATTTCTATAAGCCCCGTATAGTATAAATATTTACCTATGACTTTACATATATAGTATAAATTCATACATATTATATACATTTCAAATATATACTAAATTTTAGATATAATTTTTATTCATGAAATGTATATATACCAAGGTATAAATTTCATGTATAAAATTCTTATGATATACATTTCTTTGAAAAAAGGGCATTCATGAAATAAGAATAAAAAACAGAAATCTATGTAAATATGCTTAAAAAAAGAGTATTTATGAACTTTTCTCAAAATAAAATAGGACTTTTTATTAAAAAAATTTATTTTAAGTCCATCAAAAATAGCTCAAAACCCATTTTGATCCGTAACTTTCAAATGTTTTGGATTTAAATAATACAAAACCTATTTTGGTCCCTAATTTTTAAAATGTCTCAAATTTAGTCCCTGACAAATGGTTTTGTCTCAGTTTGGCCTTTGAACCTTGCCAAAAAAAAATGCAACAACAACCATCGTATTTAGTGAAATCGGCAACCTCTGCATGTAATTTCACGACTTGGAGTATGTTTATGTCCGTAGGAGTGAGAAGTAGAAGGAAAGAGAGATGTGGGGGATTAGTGCATAGATTTGAGATAGAGTGGTTGTTTAATTTGCACAAAGGATTTTGCGAGGAAAAGATTACAGCTATGAATTGATTAATTAGCACAAAGCGTTTCCATCGGAGGTTATTTTCGATCATGGCTAGATTACCAATAAAAGAAAAATAGAAATTAATGTCATCAGAACGACAATATTGGTTCTAATTGTAAACTGCAGTAATCAAGTTAGAGTGATAGCTCTACTCGATCCAATATTTATTAACGGAGGTAACAAATAACGACACTTAATTTTTTTCTAGTCTCTGTTGAGTTTTCCAAAAAGAAAATTATATATATTGACATCATTTAGACAAAAATAATATAACGGTATAAAAAGACTGAAAATCAATATAACTTTCACCACTTAGCTGTATTATTAATTTACAATAAGAAATTCATAACTAATGAAAATTTAATCAACAAAAGTAAACTTTTTTTAAAATCAAATTTCACTAGTAAACTGTTTGTGTAAATGTTTCAATTTTAGGAGGTGTTAATTAGTTTTGATTCGGGTCGTGCCTAATTTGACATAATCGAAAAAAAAAAATAGCATTGTTAATTTTCCCTAAAACTAAATAAAAAGAAAGATGAAGTGTCAGTTCTTGGAGGACATGTCATCTCCAACAATGTGAGAAATAACATATCGAAAAGTTACGAGATAACTAATCTTGAGGGTATTCTGCCATTTATAGTGAAAATGCGCCCTCATATTGTGTGAGATATAGACATATAGGGCATTAATTATCCAATAAGTTTTTTTTTTAACTTATTTATTAGTATTATTTTGTCTAACTAAAATTCATCACATGATAAAAGGCAAAGAGAAAAAGAATATTAAATAATATGTATTTATTATTTTTTTTTCTAACTATCTAAATATTCATAGTAACGGTTAAATAAAAATCAAATGAATTAAAAAAAACAACCTATAGATAGTTAAAAAAAAAGTGCCTACTGGATTATGGCCATATGTACATAGAATAGAGAAAAAAGAACAAAAAGAAAGCACATAGAAATATTAGTAGGTTACAAATTTGCATTAGACACAATAGTAGTTTTAATATTATTCGATTGAAAACAAAAACCACACATAAGGAAACATGCGTGACATGTTGAAAACATTATTAAAACATCATGTGGTTCGCTAGCTAGCTAGCTAGCTAGACAACCGATTTGTAGACAAAGCATACACGATTGACGTTATTTTAGTTATATTCTCTAGTGTTAATCCATGTAATCTAGCTAATTAAAACATGCTTACTTGGGCATGCAAAACCCAGACATCATAAAAGGAACGCATACACATTCGCTAGGACATGATGAAGGGCCGTCAGGAAAGCAGCCTTGACCACAGCCCCACCACCTACACCTTCCAGCAAAATATTTGAAATGGGATGGTCAATTCTTCCCTCCTTAATTTTGTTGACAATTTCTGAAAGAATTTGATCATTGATGGTACGACGTGCAAAGGCAGAATATGGAGCCACTAGAACAAGTATGGCCATCACCACAAAAACCAACTTCTTACTCTCCATAATATTTGATATCTTACACTCTTATATTTAACTATGATATTTGTATAGCTTGTTTCTATTATGATTTCTTTGCAATATCCCCTATAACGTGCGTCCTTTATATAGAACTACATTGCAACTAAGAACGTTTAGGGTTTTAATAAAATGATTATTATAATGATATATAAGATGCACATTAATTTAGGACGTTCGTTCAAAATAACTTGCTGTTTACGTACCATGCACTTGCACATGCGCATGCATTGTTTTATGTAGTTTAAATTTATGTAAATATATGAAATGTTATATATGTAGAAGTTACTATGCAATATTCCCCTTCAAACAACAAAAAAAAAAAAGCAATATCTAAAGATCTTGTTGGTACTCCCTAATACTAGTAATTTAATCCTCTAAAAAGTTTACATACATTTATTGATTGCGTGCAATATAATTGTTAGTACTCACTATATAATATTGCTAGGAATTTAATCCTCNCCCGATTAAACACGATTAAATAATAGGTCATTAGCATGTTAACCTGTTAAACCCGAAATTGACCCGTTTAACACGATTAAATTTTTTGAGACATTATATTATCTTGTGTGTACCAAGACTTAAAACTTCCCTTTTATGTTTTATGTACTAAAATTTGAAAGTTTTATTTTGGTTTTAAACTTTGGATTGTGCGTTATATTTATTTGATTATGGTTGCTTGGTTATATTGGAAATATAAAATAAGTTAATAGATTATATCAAGTTGTATTGAAAATATGAAATAGGTTAACATGTTAAAATTAATAAGTTAATACGTTATGTCAAGTTGAACCAAATATAACATATTTAACATTAACATGTTAAATTGAGTTCAATTAACGGGTTAACAGTATACAGGTTAGTAGATCGTATTACGTTGGACACGATCTGAATACGACCTATTTAAATAACGTGTTAAATGTGTCGCTCACAGGTTAACCTGTTTATTTAGCGTGTCGGGTGTGGGTTTACAAATTATGACACGAATAATAAACGTGTCGGGTTTGGCTTTGGTAATTGCTTGTTATATATATGCCTCGACACGACACGAATATGACACGACAACACGAATTGCCACCCCTACGCAGAAGGCATTTATACTTCAGATATGGAATTCTCTCGTACATAGAGAACACTTTCACGGAAATGGAAGTAAAGGAGAGAGAATGGATTTGATCAGGACGGGCAGAGACAAGCAATCTTGTTCATTGGATCCGAATCATAATGGGGCACGTTTAGCTAGGTCCATAACTAGTTAATACAAATATTTATCACTAATTTCAAAAAATGCTAAGAGACAAACAACTACGTACTAATAAAAATACGAAATCATTGCAAATTTACATATAGTCTCAAGCTTTTATATAAACTAGATCAGTACGGTCCTAAACACCACAAATGTAATATAGCATGTTTTTTTTTTTTTTTTTTTTTATATAATTGAAAATTTTGGAGGAACTAACCTGTGAATGTGAATTTAAACAACGGACGCCTAAGTTATAAAACTTCTTATAAAATAGTCTTTTTATTTTGTCGGGTATAGTATTGAGTATAATCGAGTATATAGTTAAGTATAGTCGAACAATTTCGAGGATGATTACTTTGCAAATAAATTAAAAATTAAGTTTTTTTACAAATATGTATTTTAAAAGAAGTTTTTTTGCCAATTGACCAATTTTAATTTTCTATATGAAATTATAGTTTACGCATGAATGACAGACTACATAGACGTTCTTAAATTGTGAAGTCTAGCTGTATCTCTATATCTCTCTTCTTTATTATAGCGTACACAATCGATCGAGGTGCCATAGAGGTCACTTATGTACCTCGTTATCTTTCTCATTATTATTCCTTAATATATATAGAAACTCACACTAAAATTAAATTTTTTTAAAATTTCTTTCCTCACACTTTTGAAATATTTCAATTCCAAAATTGGCTTATTAACAAATATTTCATAAAATGTTTTTTGTGTTGAATAGGTTTATATCTATTTTTAGGCAACAAAATCAATAAATATCTCTCCAATTCAAAAATTATAGCCAAATAATCCAATTAGATACCCATTAAAATTAATTACCAAAATTAGCCTCGATAAAACCAAGATTTTTTTATAAATTAATATCAATTTGTTAGTTAAGAGCTTTTTAAACTATTTTTTTAACTTTATGCCTTTATGGAATTACAGAAAATGAACTTTATGGCTATTAACAAGAAATCAACAATTAAGAAGAAATCATATTTAAATAGTATATTTCTTTTTTCTTTTAGCATCCATGTATCTACTCGGTATATTTTCATGTAAACTACTAGTTGTGTTATTAATTATTACCCTAATCAAAACCTATAATTTCCTAAAAAAATTAATATCTATTTATTAGTTAAGAGATTTTTAAACTACTTCTAACATTTATGAGCTCATGTAAGGGTAGAAAATGAACTTTATCACTACTAATGGAAATTCACTATTAAATAGTAATCTCTTTCTTTTCTTGGTACATCTTTTTTTTTTCCTCCTTTGGTATCAGGGTCGTCTAAACATAATTTGGGACCTTAAGTGAAATATTTAAAAGGGGCCTATCCGAAAACCAAAAAAAAAAAAAATCCTAAAAATTATTTTGCATTGAAGAGAAAAAAAAAAAAAAAAAACTCTCATAATATTTTCTTATATTCTCGGATTATAAATATTAATAGAAAAATCACTCAAACTATGAGTGACATCTTTAGTGTCTTGTCAATATCATCATCTTCATCAGCCATTAAATCATAACATATTTCATTTCTCTATAGTTTTTTCTACTATCACTTCAACGTCCTCTAACTCATTTAATTTTTTTTGTTCAATTATATCTTCACTTGAGTTGTTTATATCCTTTTTACTACTTGTGAAAAATTTTCAAGAGCTTTTTTTTTGCAGTAGAATCAAACTTTCTATTCTTACTTTTTTCAAAGTCTACCATAAACCGTTGCATATTTTCTAAATTTTATTAAAACTAACTCTTAATATCATGTCACCTATTTAAATTTACCAAATACTCTAACTCAGATGCCACATTTTATTTTATCTGAACTATGGCCACTTTCTTCAGTAACTTCATCCATGAATCTTCATTGCGACCAGAATTAGAAGAGGTGAGTCATAATTATCAGATCTTATTTTTTTTCCCTACCATAGTCGAGTTTATTTTTGATCAAAGTCGAATTTTTAATAGATGGTAGAAACAGAGAGTAATTTTGGACTTTTTTCGTAAAAATTTATTTTGTAAATGAGTTTAATTTGTCTCATATTTCACTGTAGTTTTAAAACAGAGTTTAGATTGATTATGCTCCTTTATTCTTCTAGTACATAATTTTATGTCGGTTTTAATTAGTAGCCTAAAGTCCAAATTCGACTCAATGGCAAAGCCCAAAGTATGGTTATGAGTTTGAGCTCAAAGCCTTTAGGGCTGGAATTTGTGAAACCAAGCGATTTTGATTTTCGATCAAGGCGCGGGCATGGAGCCCGCACGTGGCAGGCCGTGGATGGCCAGGACGTGGGTCAGCCCGTGCCACACCCTCTCTCCGTTTTTTTTTTTTTTTGAAAAAAAAAATGAAAAAAATAAGAAAACAGTAACTAAAAATCTAGAAAACATTCAATTTTTCAAACTTTTTGAAACATGTTCATAAATTTATCAACTATAAAATTCAAGAACACCCAAACCTAATTTTGCTAAAATCACAATCCACATGTTTTCTCACTATGCAAAAATCAATAGTATACGTAATTAAATATCATTCATCACCATGAATCATTTAACTATCATAAACAAAAATTGCACAAACTCAATCACATAACCTAGATCATACAACTAGATCAATATTATGCTATACATATGAACCTATGCTCTCTGATACCAATTGATGATAATTTGATCTAACACTTAGGAAAAAACATATATGCATGCAAAATATGGAAAACATATGATCACATCATAAACGTAGTGCAAAAATCAGCGGATTTAGGTTTTAAAATTTTTACATGAATATAGTTTTCATAACTATAAAATATGCATATATCATATACAGGATCATGTATAACATTAATCAAATCTAGATACATAAACCCTAGAGATGAGATTAGGGTTTACATTTTGTAGCGTGCTCCTCCTTAATCTCCTTGTTGATGGTGATCAAATCTTCAAGCCTAGATCTTCTTGTCTATACTCTTGCTCTTGGTTGATAAGGCAAGTGGGCACTAAGTTGAATCCTTCATTGGAGAATGATCAAGAACACCTTCTTGATCTTTTGGAAAACCGGGACGTGAGATGAGACTGTGAGATTGCAGGAAACTTTTTCTCCCTTATTTTTTACTAAGCTATGTGTGTAACTCTCTCTCTCTCTCTCTCTCTCTCTCTCTGCCTTATGCGTATGGCACTAGTGTTAGGGCTGTGCAGTTTTTTCTCTCATATATCTTATATATATGGGGCCCAAAACTGCTAATCCCAATCCAACTAAGACTGGGCTTGTTCTCCAATTTGGGCTTTGGATGTATTTTTATAAATATGTCCAACTCATGTAACTTATTTATAAAAATACCAACTTCTGTGTATAATCATTATTTTACACAGTTTCATGGAACTAATTTTACAAATACCACCACCAATTAATGAGCTTTGTTGAGTTAGACAAGGGACCTAATGGATCCAAATAATCTAAGCTCCAATAGTATAATAAATACATAATAACTCTTATTATGGTATTTATATAAATACTATTAGTAAAGCGGACACTCCACTAAAGGCCCAATACTGCACTTTTAGATTAAATGTCATGCCTTTTATAGAGATTTAGTCAACTAACCTTGATTAACCGATCCATCTAGCATATTCTATACCACATATAAAATCCATATACAATGCCGTAGTTGGATAGGTAAAATTACCATAATACCCCTCCAACACATATTTACCTTTAAGTTACCATCTTTCTATCAAGGAATAATGTTGTCGATAATTTTGTTCTCAATAGCCATTTAGACAAAATTATCAACCAATTCACAAAGTGAATACTAAGATTTTAGATTTAATTATTCCATGAATCTTGAAAAATCTTAAAGTGACATTAATGTATAGTATCCTTTACTATTTAGTGTTCTTATCAATTCATAAACTATAACCTCCAGTATGCCAGAGTTCGCCTCTAATTTCATAGAGGCTAGTCTTTTAACAAATCAAAAGGCTACAACCCATGAAAGCAAGTCCAGTCAAACATCAAAGATTAAGATCTACATGCTAAGAGCTAGTTTGTGGTAATATAAAAATTGAGTTACGGCACTCCAATTCTTTATATTACCTGGTCCAGTTCAATACACATAATTTATTTATATTGTACTAGTGCTTCTATCAGAAGTCAGATACTTCAAAGATTTGAGACACATCATTCCTATTGAAATAGACAAACACTATAATCTTTAGTAAATAAAGTATTCCATCTTTATTTATAGATTATAAATTAATTAATTTAGACTTAGATAAAGAAACAAGTCTCTCCATAATTAACACTTAATCATGTTTTTTTCTTTATACACTAATAAATTCGTGGAATCTTTTTCAGATAAATAAATTATTCAATTGAGACAGTTTAATTCAGCAAATATCATAATTGCATATAAGAGAAAATTGTTTACACTAAAAATGTAAAATTAGAAATCTGCTTTTTAGGAAAAATATCCCAATATTGCTACCCCTAGATAAGACAGGAGAGGAAACATGGAAAAGTTAAGGGAAAAAAGAGATAATCAACCAAAAAAAAAAAAAAAATCGACTATAATCCATAATTTTTGGGTATTTAAGCTTATGTACATCTCATTATTATTTTCCACTATTTTTTTCCCTTTTGACTTCGCACCATTTGTACTTAGAAATTATAAAAATTCATTTTCTCTAGAAAAAAGGGGGTTTCGAAATGGTCATTGCACTGCATTAGTGACCAAGTTTGAAACAACCACTTAATTAATAACCACATTCAAAATGGTTACTAAATTAGATAGTGATCATTTCAGATATGTCAATTTCCTAAATAAATAAAAAACTTTAACCAAAAAGTTGGAAAAAAAGACACTTAAAAGGTATTTTTGGAAGCTATTCTATTTCTCTTTCCAAAATGTTTTTTTTTTAATAAAAAAAAAAAACTCAAAATTTGGCACCACAAAAGTCATTTTATAAATGAGTACTAGAAAGTCATTTTGCTCCAAAATAATTCTAGCGAGGGACATTTTCTTTGAGAAAAAGCTAGTTCAATACGACAGCAACCTCAAAACAACATTACATAAAATAGGACAACAAATAGGAAAACGACAACACTAGAAACGGTAAATGAAACCAACAATATCTCTGAAACGACACAAATTGGAATCGACTTCACCATTAAGAAACGACAATTAACTCAAAAACGACTAAAATAGTGAAACGAGATCAAGAAAAGAACGACACTAACCTCAAAACAAAACAAAACCAACTTGGGAAAAAAAACAACAAAACATAATAAACGACAATTTATTTACGAAACGACAACTATCCAATAAAACGACATTATTTAAGAAACCGACACAATTAAGTGAAAACGAAATACACTACCAGAAAACGACATAAGCGACACTGAAATCATGGATTGACAGGAACCTCGAAAACCTATATCCGCATAAAAACCGACATCAACTGAAAAACGGCATAACAATTTAAAAAAAAAAACGTACAAACGACTTTAGTGATGAAAACGACACAACATAAAACGACACTATTATTACAAGGAAAAGAATAATAATTCGGAAAACGAAATTACAGTTAATATTTTGGTTCCCCCCACCGGGTTAAGACAATCGTAGACGTGCGCTCGTTTAATCTCCAGTATGATATAATTAGAGCACTTTACCACTCGTATGCCAACCTACTACGGTACTACCTAGCATGTAAAAGAAAACCAAGTTACATAAAGTTAGTACATTAGAATTTAGATACCCACAAAGGAAGACGCAAAACTTAAAATATAAAACAAAAGTAGAGTGCATCAATTAAAAAAAGATCTTATTGCACCTAGGCCTCAGGCCCTATGGAGTAAACTTGTTTTTATCTCCTATTCAAAATTTTCTTAGACGCTTTTTCTTTTTTCTTTTTTTTTTTTTTATTTGCTGATTTTTCTTGAATAATTGGCAAGTTTCTTTTATTGGTTTGGCTCAATTTTCACAAATGAATATTGAATAGAGTTTGGTAAAGCTCAAATGCCAGGCACTTTAACTTCCCATAAGGCCACAAGTACAAATAGAATACAGCCTTAATACCAGGTTTTCAAAAAGAAAATCAGTAGTATACACCCCAAAAAAATATACAAGCAAAATGCCTTTACACAGGAAAATGAGAAAGTACCACATACTAGTTTCTTAGTACATAAGAAATGGTTAAAGAAACAAGAGCTAGAAATCTACGTGGACCTTTATGAAAATAACAACTATTTTCCTTGCTGAATTCTAGCGAGCAACAATTGGACTGGTGATTTGAACAACGTCTTCTCCTTCTAGTGTACAAGTCCAAGACGCTTCTAATGTCACAGAAAACGACTGAGTAAGAACAGAGAGGCTAAACACAACCTCAGCCATGCTTGGTCTAGCTGAAGCCTTCTCCTGCGTGCAAGCCTTTGCCAATGTCATCAAGCTCAACGCACCATCAATGGGGTAGAGGCTCTCCAACTTTGGATCGATCCATTCCCTCACCTTCTCTGCTCTCTTCTCTTCTTCTTCCAATACGGCTCTCGCTTCTTTCCACAACATAACAATCTCGCCATTTTCTCTCGTTGCCATAGCTTTCCTCCCCGAAAGCAGCTCCAACAGGACAACACCAAAGGCGAAAACGTCGACTTTTGTCATTCCAGCCAATGCAGCTGGCCTAGCCATTGAGAAATTCGCTATCTTGGCCTTGAACCTCGAGTCAAGGAGAATGTTACTTGTTCTTATGTCCTTATGAACTATGCTTGGCTGAGTGTGTTCGTGCATGTATTGAAGGCCATTGGCAACGTCTAGTGCTATGTTCAATCTCTGACTCCAGCTGAGAAATCCCACCGAGCTAGAAGTACTAGTTGAAGATTTGGGGTTCAACCATTTATCAAGTGAACCATTTTCGGCGTATTCATACACGAAGAAGCAGTTTCCATCTCTGTCCAAAGAGATTCCCATCAGTTTCACCAGATTTCCGTGATTGACTTTCTGTAGAATCTTAAGTTCTTCTTTGACATTTTCCTTGGCTTTCTTCACAGCCAAGAAACTTCCATTAATCATGGCTCTGTATACCGATCCCCCAATCTTGTACTGATCGTTGAAATTCATTGTAGCCTCCATAATCGTTTTGAGCTCGTACATGATTGGCTTGCCGAGATAGCCTGAAACTCCAGGAAGAAGCTTATCCTGTTTGGTTTGAAGCTCAAGAGTGTCACTTTGGGAAAAGTTGTTCATTTGGATCAGATCAGTGGTCTCCAGAGATGAGTCCTCACGGCTGAGATTTTTCTTTTTCTCGTACAAACCAATAGAATGAACTAGAAAAGTAGCCAGAAACAGAATGAGAAGAGCACCTGCTGAACTTATAACAGCTATGAGGAACCACCGATGTTTGAGTTGGTTTCTATGGTGAGAATGAGAAGGATAAGGAGGTTGGGAGAGAGCAGGCAACCGAGACACTGGTATCAAGACCGGATAGCCAACAGCAGCTTTGAAGTCCCGGTAGTTATTTTCAGTTACGATGTCAACCTCCGAGGCATTGAACATGGCGCTAACTCGATAAATATCATCAATTGGTTGCCATACGTAAGTAATAAGATGTTTTATACCATTTTCTGAACGGGATTTTGAAGGGCAACCGCAATACAATGGGAAGATCACTTTGGTACCAATCTGCAAGAGGTTTGGATTAAGTGTGGGATTCGTATCTCGAACCAAAGGCCAGTTGGTGAGATTCTCAAATGAGTGGATCGAAACTAGGTAATAGCTATCCCCCATCTTGATATTATAGGTGATATTGGAGAAATAATGGCTTCCATTACAACTGCAAGAGAGTGGTATTAGCAAAAGTTGACCTGGAGTCAACTTGGTAGACTCGGAAACCAGATTACTAGCCTCTGAAATCGACGAAGGACTGACCCCAAACAGATTTGATATGCTCTTCAAATCCATGAACACCGGAGGTTGAGCAAAGTAAGCAACATAGGTCTTGCATGAGGGTTGTGATGAGTTAGCTGAGCATGAAAAGTTTGTGGCTAAGGTAGGTGGTGACTGAGCTGAAATATGGGTTATGAAGAAAAGTAGGAGATAAAGTGATATGGCCATAGCAGTGAACTTGGATGGCTTAGGCTTTGAAGTAACTAGTTATGTCATATAAAACTCGGTGAAAGAAAGCTAATTGTAGAATCTCACTAGAAGTTGAGGAAAAAGATGAAAAAGCATTGTAAAGAGCTTTCGATCCTTATAAAATAAGGCTATTTTTTAGTTTATATTTATAGGAACCTTTGTCTCTTGCTCTGTTTTGGGTTATTCCTTCCTAGTTTTCTTCTCCATCTTTCGAAGTATTATGTTAAATAATGTGTAAGAGTACTTTCTACGTTATTATGCACAACTATATACGTCAACACTTCTAATTATTTTCCGATTTTTGTGTTCTAAATTCCCTTTTGCCGTGAATTTTTCAAAGTCACTAGCATTAATTTAAAAATGCAATCAAAGTAGGGACGGCAACAACAAAGATGATGTCTGTCCTATATATTGTATATACAAAGTCAATGGGGCTAATTAATAAAACAAAATTATTTGGTGGGTTTCGAAATTGATTGCTGAGAATATTCTGATTGTTCCAATACTTTAAACTAAATTATAATATCCAACATCTAGAGGTATGAGGACGTGAACTTTGCTAGCTAAAAATCTTTACTGCAGGCCTCCAAAAAGCTCATACGTTGGACTTTTGAATAAATCCAATATTTGTGGGTCTCATTCCAAGTGTCAGGACAAACCCAAATAAACAAAGGGGTTACTCCAAAACAAATTTTAAAAGATTCTGAAGAAGTGGGGTGACTTTTCTATCCAAACAAAATGAGATACAGAAGCGGCTCATAGAGAATTTTAATTGTAGTAATTATAATCAACTATCAATGAGTAAAATCTTTCATTAAAATCTTTCATTCTTTTAGGAGGAGAGTGAAAGTTTAATCGAACTAAGGTTTACCTTAGACGTATGATATTCAGAAGGCTTACTAATGCGTATTATAAGTCTACTGAAAAGTTCTTTTGCTTTCTAATTTGTCTATAATTCTCTTCCTTCAAAGATATTTCAACACTTAAAATTTTAACTCTAGTACAATTCACACAGCTTTATAAATGTACGTATGTAGCCAACTAATTCTTACTAATGTTTTAGTAAAACTTCCGAAACTTGCTGCTTTACACGTTATTTTTCATTTCCTTCTATTATATGCACAAAATGATCTGTATATATGGTTTAATATATGACTTACTGGTTCTTGATGAGGTAACCATTCTAATGTAATTATTAATTGGAAAGTAGTTAGATGCTGAAGTGTGTTCCAATAATTGTACTAAAAAAACTTCGCACATGTACAACAACGACCACCTCCCTAGACATTTATCTTCCATTATTTTTTCCCCTTTCTTCCGAAGTAGATAATAGTACAAGTAATTCAAAATTGTAAACATCTTATAATTCATAATTGTAAGCATTGTAAATAAGTTTGCTACCTGGTAGATCATTGTTTATGTAAAGCTTTTGGAATAAATATTAAAAACTCTAGTGAGATCAGCAGAGCTGACCGTCCAAATATGACCACGCAATCTGAGTGGAAGGACATCACTCATTTCCTCACAACTCTCTTCGACAGCAGCAGCCTCTCTTCGCTTGCCTTCCTTCCAAAGGCTCTCTACAAGCAACTCTTTTGTGGCAAAATCCGGGATCAAATTTAAGTTCCTCATGTCTTCAAACACTCTCCACGCAAGAGCAGCTCTTTCACATTTGCAATAAGCTTGGATTAATACTTTGAACATATAAGCATCTGGCTTAATTCCACTCTGCCTAACCATTGGAAAAAGTTTTTGTACCGTTTTGATGTCCCCATTTAGTGCAAAATGATGCATCAAACCGGAAAATGTCTGAATATCAGGACATATTCCTTGCAAAATCATCTCCTCGAGTACATCTAAGGCATCAGAATTCCTCCCACACTTGGTCAATGCCCGCAAAAGTGATGAATACAAAAGCATCATGTTGAACTTTGATATGGGACCGCATATGTCCCTATGATCATGAAAGACCTTCGAAGCGGCGTCTGCATTCTTCGAGATGCCATAGAAGTCAATGATTAACCTGATGGTGCATAAGGGCAGTCTCATACCTTCCTTCCTAATTTTGGATATGAGTTTATCAACTAAATCAGCACACCCATGGCGAGCTAAAAGGGTCATCGTCCTTTGTACTGTGTAAATATCATGAGTAAATCCTGATTGGCAAGCAACCCAACAGAAGAATTTCCAAGCTGTTTCTGGCGATCTAAAATTCCTAAGAATCTTGCAAAATAATCGACTTGTCCACACAAATTTTGCATCCTCTAATGCTGATACCTCCTCAGGGCTCCATTTTTGCAAGGCACTTGCCAGAGCTCTGGGGTCTAACCAAGGCTTTAACTGAACCCCAACACTATCACCCCCAGCAGCATAAATAGCATCCTCATCGTCGTCGTCGTCATCATCATCGCTATTATCAACACAATACTCAACTTTTTTGATTCGCTCATTTGGAAGCATTTCCTTGAGAAATTCCTCAGTCTCCTGGACAAAACCTGCCTCCTTCATACGTTCCAATGACAAACGCATTGCTCGACCGGGCAATATACCATCAACCTGCATTTCCTCAAGTAAAGTCTTGACTTTATCAAACTGCTTGACACCAGTAAACCCTTCTACCAGAAGTGAATACTGGTCCAAAGTGCGCTTGATTCTCATCAATGGCAACACCTTGAAAATCTCCATTGCTGAACACAACTTCCCAGAATTCGCTAGGTGCTCAATCATGATCGTGTACGTTCTGCAATTAGGAATGGCCCCTTCATCAATCAACCTAAGGAATATCTGTACAGCCTCAGAGTCATTACCCATTTGGGCATAGAGCCGCATAACAATGTTATAAGACTCGGTACACACTTTATCACCTGCAGCTCTATACTCACCCCACACCTGAAGGACCGACTCGAGGTCTCCAGCGGCGCCATGCCACTGCATAAGATTCATAAAACTTATACGTACGTAACCAAACCTTCCACCATTGACGGAGTTTATCAAAGACTTGAGTTCCGCACTCCGCCGTGACTTGGCTAAGACTGTGGCCAACGAATGCAACGTATTCTGGTTATGCGAGAACTGTTGAATCGTCTCAAGCGATTCAACGAGGGAGAGAGCAGAGTCTGCCGAAGGAGCTGAGCGGAGCGCATGAGTAACGACGAAAGAGTCAAGAAGACGATCACTTAAGAGAGGTTTAAGCGAGCTTGAAGGGTTAGACCGGAGAGCTAGACGAATTGAATCAATGAGTTTGGCACGGTAGAGGTAGTGTGAGACCTTATTCGGAAATGGGTCTCGGGCATAATAGCGACTTTGCTGGTTTAAGCTTCTGATATGGTTTATCCTACGAAGGAGTTGACCATAACGCATTGCGATGGACAATGGCAGTGTTCACACAGTCAAAACATCAAACACCTGGTGTGCGCTCCAAAAAGAAGAACACGCTCAGTTGCTTCATTAATTGTATGGGATGCTCTAATTGCTTTCCCCGCCATTATCGGAGAACATCATCTCTTGGATTTCGGCGTGAAACTGAATTGAGTCTCAAATGGGAAAAAGAAATCGGTGTTTGTATGGCTCGAGGGTAACGGGTGACCACGACTGCTTCCGGCTCGGGGTCACGAATGAGCTTTCCTTTGCTATAACAAGTGATAGACCTGAAAATGGGCCTCAAGGCCCGTAATAGATAAATGGGCTCGCTGTAGTATTATAGGCCCTTAAAGCAAGTCTACTTTGAGAAAAAGGACATGGATAGACTAACTTGGGCCAAAAGAGTTTTTTGCACAATTTTTCAAAAGTGACATTTTTAGGCGAGTCAATGACGTCTTAACTTATGGTCAAAGACTTCTTGAACACGAAAAAGTCCTAAATAGTAGTTTTTTTTCATGATCAAGTATCTCTTGACCTATTGTCGAGAAATTTTTGACATTCCTAAAAATATTATTTTTAAAATACTGCACAAAATAGTTATTTTTGCCCAAATTAGTCCTATCCATGTCATTTTCTCGTCTACTTTTCAAAATTTTAGCACAATTATATTACAATTCGTTGATAATTAATGGACGTCGTCAAAATGTATCCATATATTTGATCCTATAGCTAGAATAAATTGAAAAAAGAAAAAAGAAAAAAGCCACTCACCCTAATTTCAATATCTATTTCCTATCAACATAAATGAAGTGCAAACTGCAAAGTTGCTTTGATCACATGGTAAAATCAAAGCACAACTTTAGATACAAAACAAATAATATATTTTTTTTCTACTTGATGTTGACTGAGTATATAAATCCACAAAAATAGAGAGAACTATATCAAAAGTGAAAATAGTCCAATATGACTTGAAAGTTGAAATTATGTTGAGAGATAGAAAAGGGTGTCTATAAAACATGCCAATTCTCATTCCATATTCTTGTATACATTTTCTTCTAAGCGTCTCCGAAGTATGACGTGACTACATTATGTGGTGCAAACAGTTATGAAGAGATAACAGGTATTCATATGGATTCCACCATTTTTCATTCGTTTATTCTATCTTATGAGGTATAAGCTTTTATGGGCTTTTTTCTAATCCTACGCACTAAAAATATTATTAAAGGCCAAGATGTTGTTTCCCCTTTAGCAGGAGGCAGGCTGATTATACATATCAATATCTCTATGCAAGTCAAATTGGAAAGCTTCCTGTCATCCGGATATGGTCAAGAGTTCTCCTCAGGCCATACTTGAGCACAGACTCGTTACCTTTCCTGAACCCTTCTCCATAAGCTGATGATGAATCTGACTCGATCTGGTGTTTGAAAAATTCACCAAGTTTCTTCTCAAAGTCGGATCGTTTCCCCTTCTTGGACGAAGTTGATCCAGGAGAGGACGAGGATGAGGAAGAGGAGGAGGAGGAGGAGGAGGAGGACGCAACGTCGCTACCGGACCCTGAATACATCTCAGAATCCAACCACATGTGTCCCAAAACTTGGCAGATACCTTCTTCAACTTCTGGACTTAGATTCGGATAACCTGTCAAGACATGGCATAGCCATAATTGGTAAAGCAAAGCTAGCAATATATTAGTTTTTAGTGTTCTACATCGGACATTGATTACAGGATAGGCAAAACACCTTTAAGTCTGAGCCAAGCATGCATCATCTCATGAGCCAAAATTGACCCTGTCAACAATCTGTATACAAGTTTT
This sequence comes from Trema orientale, assembly GCA_002914845.1. Lineage (NCBI taxonomy): Eukaryota > Viridiplantae > Streptophyta > Magnoliopsida > Rosales > Cannabaceae > Trema > Trema orientale. The sequence goes on from JXTC01000004.1 coordinate 1,466,131, forward strand.
AGACCTTACACATAAGAAAATAGAATAAACAGACAGTGTGATTATTGTTGTATAAAATGAAAAATTGTACCTAGGCAAGCCATACAAAACAAGAATTGCCGTCACTTCACATCTGCGGATCAGTCTATAAGGTTCTGTTATCATGTCTATGATTCGGTATCCTGCTCCAATCTTTGGCCTCTTTAATATCTGTTAATATTGCAAAGAAATTTGAGTAGACGTCATACCAAAGAGCCTTCATATTTTCTGAATTAAAGAAGTTTTCAAAGTCCAATTTTTGGGGAAGAAATTAAAAATGCTCACAGTGGTAACGGTCTGTTCTTCTGACAAGCAGAGTCCTCGGGTCTCTGGCAAGTGATGATGACCCTGCTCACAAGAGAGAAACGATTCTGTAAGATTTAGCTAAATGTGAGGTTAAGTTTTCACTGAAGTATCAAAGTTCAGTGCATTTTGGCATTTACATTCTTTTCTCCCTCCATGGCTTCATTTAGAGCTTGTCTCTCCACCAAGAGCATTGGAATTTGCTGCTCCACTTTCATATTCAAACCTTCATAGAAATCTTGTATTTCAAGGTAAAGCGGTTGGCATTCATGAGTATCCATAATTGCAGAGTCTAGACACTCTAAACATAGCTTCCGACCATCATCAAGTAACAAATATTTTGTGTCCCTTGGCTGCATAGTTATACGGTAAATCATTATTAGGTACCATGCATTTACATAGTGTGTGTTTTTATTGTACCCTTTACTCCTTTTTTGAAGTTCTGTCTGTTTAAGGAAAGACGGAATTCTTATTATTATTTTTTTAACTGACCTCCATTCTCTCACAGCTACAACACCGAGGAGTTCCATCACGCTCATGAGAGGGACAATACTTCTGTAACCAGAATGGATGTGCCCTATACTCAATTAAACCTGCTGAGTTGGTTGGGATCTGAAAAAATATCATCAAAATAAGAACCAAATGAGTTTAGTAGCTAGATACAAGGCAACCAAATAACTAGAAAGACAAGAAACTTACGAAGTTATTGCAGACATCACATCTTGGATGATTTTGCTCCTTATAACAGGATTTGTGATAAGGACGATTGCCAGACATAGAAAACTGTTGCACGAAAGAAAATCCCAAATTAACTGATCTATAGAATTCAAAAGACAACTATGCAAGTTGGCAAGAACTTGGAAATTTGTCAAATGGATTCGAAGAAAAAATTTCAATGAAGTAGGATCGATTTGGACCTCATAATCAGTAATGGGAAGATTACAGGCATGGCAGCGAAAACATTCTGGATGCCAAACAGCATCCATGCAACTCAAAAATCTCCCATGGCCAATTTCAGCTTTGCAGCCGGCACAGATCCTGCACACAATATTTTTAAACACCAGGGTCAGGTTTCCTTAATTTTCAATGAAATTCAGAAGTTAAATTACATAAACTACAAGATTATTTTGCAACTGGAACTATTTTAGTTTTATTTACATCTCCCACATTTGCATTCCATAAAAACCAAAGCAACCTTTTAAGTATATAACTTTGCGATAACCTCATTATGATCTTCAAAGAATTACCACAGACTAGGTAGAGGACTTGTTTTTTTTTGAAACATCAAAATTCATGGATATGAGAAACTCGCTTACCATATTAAAATTACTGCATTTACCTGTATCCGGACGGAAACAAGAAGGGATAAGGCTGAAACATGCTTCCATTATCATAACGAGGAGGAGAATCAATGCTCAGGCTTTCTTGAATAGCCCTGGCAAGCTGTTCATCTTCCTCCAATTGAACACTTGAAAGTAGTTCATCTTTGTCTGCTTGAACTTTGGCTGGTTCTTCATCTTCGTCAGATTGAACTTTAACTGATTCTTCATCTTCTTCTGGTTGAATTTTGCAAAGATGTTCGTCATCTTCCGACTCGGATTCGGATTCATGATCTAGAAAATGGTTAGGAAAAGTTCAGCCTCCATACCAGCTTTTATTTCTAAATTAAATAACTCTTAAGTAAAGGTAATGATAACCCCTGAAAGCTTAATTATATCCCTCTAGATGCCCAATTAATAGGTTACAGAGCTTCATATGAGGTTTCGTAGTCAAATTAGGCATGGAAGAAGCCATCTTTTAATAAATCTAGTTTTCTTGAAAATAGAGGGAAAGATCTCCACTAGCATTTGCACATTCAAAGCAATGTACAGACTATCATGTGCATGAATTAAGATACTAATCCAGATATTGAAAGGAGAATTAAAAGTAATTCGATAATCAAATACTATTATTTTCCTTCATAACTCACCAACTACTTTTTTCCCTTTTTGATCTTCTTCTGAAAGGGAAAGAGCAATTGCACATTCAATTTCCTCTTTGTCAAAATCTGAATTGTCGTCCTGTAGTGTAGTTCACCATAAACAAGGAATTAGCACAATTAACCCAAGATGTTAGTGTGATCATGATAAGAGAAAGATGACTTCAAAGCATCATAAACTATGTTTTTCATGAGCCAACTAGTGACAAAAACAAGTATGTTTCCGTTGAAAAACTCGAGAGAATTCGGTAAAGCCAACCAAATTGAGATGAGAGAAACCATGAATTACCACTGAATTTCGGTCCTCTCCATATCTTCCTTGATAATGCCCATGTGAGGTTCTATGACTAGAACCTTTAAGAATTTTGGTCAGCCAACTCATTATACAAAAATTTATTTGCCCGCGGGCCACCAAACTTCTTCCTGCAACCCAATTCAGACAATTAGGAAAGAGTTAAAGGAGAAAGGAAATGTCAAGGGAGACCCAATCGTCTTCTGCGAGTTCCGCAAGTTCCGCGAGTCACGCATTGAACAATACTAACTCTTAATAGAATAAAACTAGATTCTTTCTAAAAGCTTGGAGACACATCAAAAGTAGCAAAAGATGCATCAATTCATGAGGCTAATAAGAATAGAAACCAGAAAACAAGAAAGAAGAAATTAAAAAAGGAAATACTTGAATCTGGCTATAGTATTCGAAGGAGGAAGACACATATTGGCTTGCTCATTAAATAGTAAGTTAACTGCACTTTACATAAAAAGCAAACTGGCAATACAACGATAGGCACCTTTTGGAACTGAAACTCCTAGATTGGAAGCAGTAATTCTATACATACATACCATGGTCATTGGGGATAGATAGAAAAAGAGAAGTTTGTGAATACCATAAGTCTCATGTAAAACTCAATGAAACCAAAAGGGTGACAGAATCGACCAAAAGAAATTGTTATTATCCTTCAGAACCAAAAATTCAGAGCAAGAAAATCAAACACTTACAAGTTACAATCACCCAACCCAGATACAATCGCAAAAAGTGCTTTAACCCCAAGATTCTAGTATGGTATGGCAATCAATAAGCTGATTGAAAGTGCTTTACTTTCTCCTCAACCAGAGTCTGCCAATTGAAAAATAATCAAAAATGCTTTTACAACCACTCACATAACATATGCATAAGAGCAGAATCAAAGCAAGTATTTATAAGAGTGGAACTTCCACCTATCCTCATAATTATTGATATTAAAGTAATTAAATAAAAGCAAGGGAACCTTCCAACTAGATAATTTCAGGATAGGATGTTTAATATATAGTTGATAAAGGAGAAAAAACGAAACAAGAGAAAGATAACACCAAGTGGCAGAAACCCCACCTGCACCAGATTATGAAGCTGCAGAGAGAAGCAGAATCTAATGGATTCAAGTCCCAGATCAGATAAAATCTCCAATTCCCATGAATGCATAATCACCAAAACATAATTAAACCCCAAAAGAAGCTATCTTTCTCCATGCCCAGAAAAGCTCTCAGCCCTGAAAATCACTATCTCAACCCAAGAAAGTCAGGTGAACATTCTGGGAAAGAGAAAGAAGATGAGAAATTGGAAAGGAGAGTAATAGTGAATGGGAAAGGACTTGGATCCTACACAAATCCAAGTCCTAAAATGGGGAGTGATAAAAATGTTTCAAAAATCTATGGAGACTTTTTCTTTTTCTTTTTTCTTTTTCTTTTTTAACAAGTTGATGAGCAACTACTGAATTGAGGAGATTTCTTTTCCACCTTCCTTAAAACCATCACCAAAAAGATGGTTTTTGAAGATAGAGAGATTAGAGAATCAAAACCCAGTTGGGGTTTTGTACTATTGATTATTGATTTCTTTTTCTTTCCTTGCTTCCCTAACTCTTTGTGCTTTTGCACGTGGGCCCATCACCATTTTTCAACCACATTTCACTAAATGTCAAAAACCCCATGAAATGAAAGCCTTTCCTCTGGTTGACAAAGTGTCCCATAAGGAGAGAGAAATAGAGAAAGAAAGAGAAGGTACTAACTACTGATATATGATTCTCCAGTCGGTAACAGTTACCATATTTACATTAGTGGAACTGAATATGTCTCTCCTATGGCCCCCAGCTGAGACATCGAGCCAATCTGCCACGTACTTGACTTTTGTTGATTCCACCAATACCAACGACCACATCCCAAAATTTTCCTTTTCTCTGTTTTTTTTTTCTTAAAAAAATATCTACAGATAATCTATTAATATATATATATATATAGAGAATTTATTTTCGGTATCACAGAACAAGATTTTTGTTCTTTGTGCAGTTTTTGCTAGTTGCATCACATTATGCCTACAAAAACATTATTGTAAAAAACAGGAATAGACACTAGTTAAAATGTGAACAAGTAATTCATATTAATATTTTGGCAAAAAATTATTTGCATGACCTGCGGGCTTTAATATTATTTTAACATCAAATATTGGATAAAGCACATGGTTTCATTGCTATTTTTACATTTTCTTGAGTTGACGAAGGTTTCTTTCCTTATATTATATACACAACATGCTCTGTTATGTGATCAATTATTTAATACATAATATATTTTTATGCGTATATAACTTACTGACTCTTGATGAGGTAAGAAATCTATTTTTAATTATTATTAATTGGAAAGTAGTTAGATGCTGATGAAGTGTGTGCCAAGAATTATAATAATTAAAAAAAAATCACATGCACTATAACGAGCTACCACCCTGGAGTGAACATCAATCTTCCATTAGTTTTCTTCTTCTTCGGAAATAGATAATAGCACATGTAATTATAATTTCAAGAACCTCAAATAATTAGTTTATTACTTAATAATTTTTCAACTAACTTATTATGTGCACTTTATGATGTCCTTAATTTTTGTGTAAATTGTTGTCATGGATAGAACAAAGGATATCTATTCTGCATATTAATTTGTGTACTTACGATTTCGAAATTTAGATTCGATTAAAATATGGAATTGTGCTCTTTTAGCTATTTTTTTTTTTTTTAAATCTCATAAGAAGGATCTAGAGGACACAAATAGATTAAATAATCATTCCTTTTTCCACTATCTCATTCTCAATTTCATTCCTAACAAAACAAAACAAAAACAACAATTGTGGCTTTTGTGCCTTACATGTCGGTAAAATGTAATAAGCTCACTGTGGAATTTGATTGGAAAAAAGTATGACAACTAAACATGTTAAAAAACACTACTTTGTCAATATTATTGGCAAGACGCATGTAATTGGTTGCCCTAGTTGGTGATAAGATCATTTATTTTTTTGTCAAAAAAAGTTAGCAAGCACTCTCAGCCGGCCATTTCCTTTTTGTTGCTTTCTAACAAGATGCCTTGATGACCCTACCCCTCTTCATGTGCCAAGGCCATTCATTCTTGGTGGTCTTTCCCTTTCACTAATCACTTGATTATAACATCATATATAATGAAAATTAACGGCTATATCTCTTTTGGAGAAATTATTGAAAATGCCAAGCATTATTGCCAATAATAGTGCTTGTAGTTTTTCAACTAAATTCATCTATATTCTGATATGTAATGTCGGAATTTGACTCCCATATATGTTTGTCTATAGAAATTATATGTATATATAGGATACTAAATTTTTTTTTTTAATCTATACGTAGGTATCGTTTTAACCAATTAAAAGTTATCCTATATAGTTTTTTTTATAATAAAAAGTAAGAGAGAGAAATAGTATTAATGATGCACGTCTTTTTATGTACATTATTGTAGCTGTTGGATTACTGTTAGAAGATAATCCATACATAAGTTTAAAAAAAGGGTTTTTAGCATGATTAGTCCCTAAATTTTTCGATGATTTGCAATGTATCCCCTGAATTTTTTTTTTGGCAATTAGGACCCTGAATTTATAATTTTTGGCATGATTAGCCCCTGAATTTTTCGTAGATTTGCAATGTATCCCCTGAACTTTTTTTTTTGGCAATTAGGACCTTGAATTTAGGGTTTTTGGCAAGATTAGTCTTTGAATTTTTCACTGATTTGCAATATATCCCCCGAGTTATATTCAAATTTTTAAACAATTAAAAAATAAATCGCAAATCAACGAAAAATTCAGGGGTTAATCATGCCAAAAACTCTAAATTCAGGGTCCTAATTGCCAAAAAAAAAAGTTCAGGGGATACATTGCCAAAAATTCTAAATTCAGGGTCTTAATTGTCAAAAAAAAAAGTTCAGGGGATACATTACAAATCATCGAAAAATTCAGGGACTAATCATGCCAAAAACCCTTAAAAAAATACCTACTAGCTAGATTGGCAACCATATATATATGTAAATTATTGTAAAGATGCTGGCTATAAAATTGAATTGCTGGGAGAATTATGCTACTGTCAGACGCGACTGACATCCCTGATCAATCTCGACCATCTATCACCGTGAGCAGATCAGTTCTGGAAATTGTAAATCGTATTATAATGCTTCTGCAACATTCTTGATTCTTTTTCTAGATGTTTCTTGTTTATAAAATAGTGGGCCTGATTATTTTAAGGTTTTCATTGTTGAACATATATCCTAACCCACATTCTCACGATCTTTAATTTGTTTTATTAGCTTCAAGTATTTGGTAGTACACTATCCCTTCAGGCTTTAGCTATATATAAAAGCCTATTAATTTTATTATAATTCCATTTGATAGTACATGATCTCTTCAACTAAAAACATATATGGAGAGAGAGATTGTCAATATTATTATATGTGCTTTTACGGTAATTTTTTGTTTTTAATACCCTACATATCGAAATAAGACGTTATTACTACCAAGTTTTGCGTACGATTACGATTTTTTTTGTTTAAATCACGGTACAGTTGTTGTGTTAATAACCAATAGAGAAAGTGGATAAATCATGTGTAACTATATCTTCCACATACTTGGTCTTCTTTTCTTTTCTTTTCTTTTGCTTTTTTTTTCCCCCTCCTTTTATTATGTCAAATTAGTAGATCATGTAGATGCACTTAATCTGACAGTTCTTGACTACCGACGGCAGCAAAACCAGCAACCGATAATGACCGAGTCATTGTCATACGTTTGTTTCTTTGATTTAAGCATTCTATAGAATTGAATTTGTTGAATTAACTTTAATTACGTAGGACCTGAACCTGACCCATGTCCCACACCTACGTCAACCTTAGGAAATTATTGTTGTATTTTATTATTAATTCCAAAATATTACGTGCTTCTAGAAATGGAATATACTTCTATTTCATCTTATTTTACGGGGCAATTTTTGCCTTAGTCTATACAACCTTATCTTGCAAGGTTATTAGCCTTAGTTGACAAGGCCTTATACTTAAAGTTCTCTTCTTTGTCTTGATCTCATCGTGTTTCTTCCTTCTTCTCTAAGTCTTGATGCTATATATATATATATATATATATATATATATATATATATATATATATATATATATATATATATATATATATATATATATATATATATATATATATCATATGGATGGAGTAGTTAGAGAAAATAAGAGATAGAGAGAGCTGATTGTATTCAACTTGAAGAGAAAGAGAAAAATAAAAGAGAGGTTCCTTTTGTCTGTATAATTTTATATATTGTTAGAGATAATTTTTGTGGTATCATTGTCTACTCTTTGTCTTTGGGAGTGTACCCTCAGTTGAAGATTGGTCGTGGTATCTTGGAGAGAAGACCGCCGTGAAACCTATTTCGCACCCTGACACTGTCTGAGAGAGGTGAAATCTTTCCTTACGAATAGTGTTTGTCACGCCTCGACCATAGTTTGTACTTATTTACTACTTATTGTTAATTATCTATATTGTAGATTTTGTCAGTTGTTTCTATTGCAGCTTCCATACTTATTTTTATTTTTCAACAAACTTCTAATAATTATAATAAAGGTATAATATCCAATATCCAATATTTCATCCCAAAAAAAAAAAAGGAAAGAAAAGAAAATACAATTGTTGTGCGCCAAAAAATATATGCTACGGAAAAAGAGCGATCAGCAGGAGCCTCCAGAATTGGGTAAAGCTCCTCATCATTCGGGCTTCCTGAGGTCATGCTACGAGGCAACTAGCAATGAAGACGACTAGCGAGGAGGTCATTTAACTACCATATTCACCGAAAACGTGCTTGCCATAAATATTTCTAGAAAATGAATAATTTAACCAAGATTAATCAATATATATTTATTTAAAGATTTTTTCATTTATGATTGGATAATTATAAATATTTATGGGTATGTTATTATTTAAGAGATATATAGAGTTGGTATCTCTCGGCAATCTTACACGCTACAGCTACTTGGTTTGATTGGAATCCAACCTTCGTCAACACTCAACAACAATAACTGACCCATTTTATGCACAAAATTCCAGAGACAGTTGTTCAAAATTGTATTTAATTTATTGGATATTAATATGCTGAAGCAATATACATATATATATGTATATATGTATATACTCTAGACATATGTACATGTGTGGTCAATACATAACATAAGTATTATTTGAAACTAAGATTTATATTATTATTAATTTTTTTCGAAAGGGAAACTAAGATTTTTTTTTTTTTAAGGGAAAAAAACTAAGATGTTTTGATTACAAGTATTCGTGCGTATATATTAAACTGCATTATGGCTGATGGTTCTTCCTGTTTTTTTTTTTTTTTTTCATTTTTTGAGGAGAATGGTCGAGGGTATTTTAATTTTGTAGGTGACGGTGGATATTTCGAATTGTAAATGTATAATCATGTCGCAAAAGATCAGTGGGATTGTAATTGAACTGATTTCATTATGGTACAGTGAATATAGATATTGGAATTGAATAAAATGATATTAAAAGTTAATTTTTCAAATCAATCGGTTGGTGGTAAATTACCGAATTTATGAATAAGGGAGTAAGAATATTATATATATATATAGGGCAGCAATTCAGTAGGTATTTTTTTTTTTTTTTACTTATGTATAGGTATCAATTTGGCCAATAAAAATTTATCTTGCACATTTTTTTATTATAAAAAGTAAGAGAGAGAAATAACATTAATAATGCACGTCTTTTTATGTACTTCATTATAACCGTTAGATCACTATTAGATAATGATCTAATGGCTAAAAAAAAATGCCTACCGAATTGGCAACTATATATATATGGGACCATGATGACCCACCACCAGGATTCTTATACATATATGGAAATTGAGGTCCAAGAATCTCTTTGATCATCTGGTCCAATCTAGCACCCAACAACACTATACCTAACGTCACCGTTTAACATAAATCCCTCCCTTCACAAACCAAACTCATTTCTTGTTAATTAAGCTTAAAACCATAAATATTGTCACCAGTACTTGTGTTTTTGCCAGAGGGGGGCTTCACGTATTATTATTATTTTTTGAGGGACAACACACCAAAAGAGCCACCAATTAGGCTAAACGTACAATGTAGGCATTATTATGACATAATTAACTATAGACTAAACGAAATGGGTAGGCTCAAGTGATAAGAGCACCTACTATCAAGAATCTCAGTCCTACATTCGAGTCACATCGGGGTAGGCGTGAAAGCCTATTATCCCTAATAGGGTGGGGTAGGAATTCGATAGTGGTAGGTATTTTCCTTTAATTTGTAATAAGTGGAGGTCATTAATTAAGCCTCATTTAAAAAAAAAAATTAACCATAAATTATTATCCCTAATAGAGTGGGATAGGAATTGGATAGTAATAAGTATTTTTCTTTAATTTGTAACAAGTGGAGGTCATTAATTAAGCCTCACTTAAAAAAAAAATTTAGCCATAGACTAAACGTATTAATGTAGACATTCTGACATAACCATGGGATAAATACAGAGGCGCGCTCATAATTAATCGAAGGTTGAGAAGTATTAATAGTAATTAGTAAACAGATCTCACATAACTCACAACTCATCCTTGGATTTTCAAAACTAGAAAAATTGGCCGGACTTAAGTTAAACTGGTATTTATTTATTTATTTTTTATCATATTAGTCGGATTATTAAGGCAAAACACAGGAATATATGACCCTTTTTGATCACCCATCAGGTTCTGAGGGATTATATGGATCTTTCTTCAAAAACCACTATGTAGTGTATTGGGCTTGAATAGAGTAATTTGAGGAGAAAAAGACATGGGAAGGACTAACTTGGGCCAACCTGACTTTTTTGTGCTTTTTGTGCATTTTTCTAAAAATGACACTTTTAGGAGCGTCAAAGACGTCTTGATCTATAGTCAAAAACTTTTTGACCATGAAAAAGTCTTAAATAATGGTTGTTTCATGGCTAAAAAGCTCTTGACCTATGGTCAAGAAGTTCTTGACACTCCTAAAAAAATCATTTTTAAAAAAAAGCACAAAAAAGTCATTTTTTAAAAAATGCTCAAAAAAGTCATTTTGGCCCAAGTTAGTCCTATCCATGTCATTTTCTCTAATTTGAGCCGAAAACGGTTCTTTTTTAAAAAGACATTTTTAGAAATGTTACAGATTATATGATCAGTATTCATAAAAGTTTTGACTGTAATTTTCTATGTCAAAATTTTTATGATTTTAAAAATTAACGTCAAAACTTTTGTGACCTTTTAGAAGAGTAGAACTGTCTTTCTTTAAAAAAAAAAAAATTGTTTTGGCCAAAAGACTCCTAGATTCATCCATTTCCCAGATATGGTATCTTTTGCTATGCCTAGTATTGTCATGCTTCAGATAGGGGTTCATGGAGAAATACAGGTTTAGAGTGTGAAAAATTAAAAAATCCTGTATGGTTTAATTTATTAGAAAATTTTCAGATTGGTTAACTTCAAGTATCTTTGACAAATTCAAATTTTGAAGAGGTAATACAATTTTTTACCTTGAGGACTTCTCAAGTGGTATAAAATGGTATTTTCCTAAATAAATAAAGTAGTATTTTTCTAATTAATTCAGAGATTCCTCAAAACTCATCAGAAATTTTTCAAAAAAAAAAAAAAGCCTGGCGATATTTTCCATTTCTTTTTAAATTACCACATAAAATCAAATTTTCTCATTTAGATATGTTATGGAATTTAGCCCAGCCCTCCTAGTAAAGAAGGGAAAAATAAATCGAATACGATGATTTTTTAGATTACATACACCTATGAGTTATCCACTAGGTGATCACGAGATCACCTAATGACCCTGTGACTTGAAGGTAACCTGTTATTATATCTCAAAACTAAATAAGTGTCTTTCATTAAGTGAATTAACTAGTCGGTCACCTCTTAATGGGTGAAATCTCACACAAGGAGCTTGTAGTCAAGTACTTAAATAATAAAAATTTAAAAATATTAATATTTCGAATTCTCAATATATAATTACTTTCCAAATTAACCATATGAAATCTAAGTTTTCCTTTAAAAAAAAAAAGTCTTGGGGTTCCACGTAGAACGATAAAAACCCATATTTTATAAAGGGTGTAAATGAAATTTGAACAAAAATTTGAAGTAAAATGGTTTAAAAAAATGGATTAAGTTTAAATTTAGATTTATTGAAATAAATCTTGAAATCTATGGACTGTTATGCAATTAATGCGGACATTTTTTTTTTTTTTAGAGAAATTAAACTTCGAACCCAAGGACTAGAATGTAAATAATGGAAAAATGCCCGATATGGGTTGGACAAGCGGCAAAAACACCCCACGCATTCCCCCTTCTCTTTTCTCTCTTCTTCCCCATAGCCCAGGGCCACGTGCCCTAGCCCCAGCTCCAACCTCCTCCGATGATAGTAAGTAGTAACCCTTGAATTCACTCACCAAAAAATAACTCTGACAAAGCCTTAGAAGAGGTTCGTCTGAAACTCTCTCCTCCATATTTGATTTGGATTCTCGAGCTACTTTTAGTTACAACTAGCAGCTCTCCAAACAATTGCCCACCCTAGGAAGTTTTCCCTTAATTACCTTTTGTGCTACCTGTGCCAACCCCCTTTGCTGGAAGTAGGTGAGCTGAGGTTATTTTAGGCCGTGTGTGATTATAAGGATTTCAACGTGACTCTGAAATCCGAATATTGGATTGAGGTGTGTCAATGGTCCTATGTGATTGTTCTCGTCACAAGGTTTGCCATGATATATAGCACGACTATTGAAGTTGCATTTAATGAAACCCGTATCGACAAAGTCGAGAATCGTCTCGTACAGAGTGCCAAGGCTCGAGTTTGGGCCTCGGAGCCAAATTAAGAGCTGAGGACATCGGGAAGTTAATTTCGATGCTATGGTCGAATTTGTGAGGTCCATTCGAACAATCAGGTAGCCAATGGAAAAAGCCATTTTTCAAAGTAAACGAACAAAGGTTCTCGAATAATAACGGAGCGTCCAATAATTGAGTAACGAGGAACACCACGAACATCTAATAGGTATGGATTTTAGACAATGTTATAGATATTATATTACTCTAGAATTTGTTGCGTTCAGATTTTATTTCTGATTTGTTAAAAATACAGTCGTTATATTACCTGATTTTCTAGAAAACCTAAAATGACTTTTTATGGAAAGCCGTATCCTTTTTAGAACTAAAACTTCTGTTTTATATACTGTTTATATTACTTATGCAATAGAATCACACTACATGAGTATTATTTTAATATCATAGATTTATAAGTGGTGTAGTGCCTTACCGTCGGTACAAAATCCGTAACACACCCCGCATAGAGTTTTTGATAACCACCCATTCAGCAAGCTAGTGTAGGAATTAGGTTGCTCTCTAAGTATGTAGGGCAGATATCAAGTAAGGTATTTATGAGTAGGTTGCTCTCTAAGTATGTAGGGTAGATATCGAGTAAGGTCACTCATAGTGCTATAGTATCCTGAGTTCACGAAAAGAGGATAACAGCTCATGAAATTATATAGTTTGTGTTATGTATTATATGGTTTAACACTTTGATATAATTATATTTATATATATAAGATAGATGACTGATTTTTGAATATATATATATATATGGTTTGCAAGTACTGCTCTGGGGATAATTAACGTGTTATTTTTGAACAAAAGGTTTTACAAATGTAACGATTTTTCTAATGGGTTAATTTATGCTCACCCCATTTCTTTCTTTTCCTCAGGTGGTGTTTAATATGATCAACTAGAGTAGTATTGATACTTAATAATGCTTAGAGTTAACTGGTAGTATAAAAGACCTTTTGATACTGTAACAAATAAAATAAAGAATTTTCAAATCAAGTGAAATTTTTATTTTACTACTAGCCCGAATTTGTCGTGACAACAACTATCTTAATTAGGTTGTTTGATTAGCATTAAGGTGTTCCCAACTCTTATTATTACCACGTAATGGGTCATATGAACACAAGGCAGCCATATAGCCACAATTTATATAATCCCATGGAAATCTTGGCCAAAAAAACAGAAAGTCGTGTACTAAACTAAATTGGCTATCCATACATTCGCCCATAAGGGAATGCCTCATACATTTATATATATATATATACCATAGTCCAGTAGGTATTTTTTTTAGCTATCTATAAATATTTTTAAATACATGTTATTTAATGCTCTTTCTCTCTCTATTTTTACAATTAAAAAATGTGAGTGATGAATTTTAATTGAGCAAAATAATATCTGTAGATAAGTTAAAAAAAATGCCCATTGAATTGGTGCCATATAAAAAAAATATAGATGATAAACATTTCGTAATCAAAATTCTTATTCAACTATGACAAAACAAAGACAGAAAAAACGAAAAATATATTAATTGGTATTCCAAAGAAATTAAAAAAAATGTTTGGAAAAGTAATATTAGGAAAAGTATATAAACTGGTATTCCAACGAAATAAAATATATATATATATTTGAAAAGTTACATTAGCAATGTAGAGTATAGAGTGATTAATTAAGGTATATTCTACAATTTCACTCAAATTTTTGCTAAAAACAAAAGTACACTTCGACCATAATTTATCTCAAAATTACAAAGACAATCTCTGGATTAAAATTAATTATAGTGGCACATTCTCCAAGTATAAAAGAAGATTAAAAATCAATAAAATATTCACTACTTATCTAGTTTTTCTTTTTTTTTAATTTATAAATGTTACTTTTTTTTTAGTTTGAAATTAAAAAATTAAATTTAATAGAAATGTAATGGTCAAAATTAAAATTTTCGTCAAATTCAATTGAAGGATGGGTGCGTTATTTTTTCGAATTTTCTGAGTGTTGCTATAAATATTTTTAATTTACAATGTGTTATCGTAATTTTTTTTTTTTTTTTTGAGAATGAATGTATATGTTATTATTAAAAAAAAAAAAAGAAGAAAAAGAAGAAGAAGAAGAAGAAAAAGTCATATCATTTACAACAACAGATTTTATTGGAGGATGAAATTCTTCCCACCAAATTAGCTTATTGTCTATCTTTAAGTGAACTTAGCTAAACTATGTGTCATTTTATTAGCATCACGAAATATATATTTAATTAAAATACTAGAAAAATAGGACAATAAACTAAATGTATCCAATAGTAGGTAACTAAACTCCAAATGGCATACAAAACCATCATCAAAAGCTTGTACCACTGTTAATATATCCGACTCTAATAACGGGAGATTTAAAACAATATACCTGGCCTATGAAAGAAACCTCCACAACTTTCATCTCTACTATCTTTGAAGTAAAGGCGCTAATAATCGTCTTGGAAAGGGTTACCATAACTACATTTGTGGCTTCTTCATTTAATTTTAAAGCCTACTTTTGAAGGAGGGGACCAAACTGGTCCCCATCCATTGTTTTCTTTTAATTGTCAGATATATTAGAAAATACAACAAAAAGAACCTCTCACAATGGAGAGACTAATAACTTGTAAAATTGAAAGATTAACTATATCTAAGGGCCGGATTGAAGACAATATGGTGTGTTTATATTGAACATCTAACATTGAAATCAAGTAAGTAAATCTTTTCATATAATTTAATAAAGCATGCATAAAAACCCAGCAATAGATAGATATATCAGGAAGTGAAAGGCAGTAAGATGGAAAAATAAAATTATAAGATATAACATATGTGAGACCATGAGAGTTGACTGGGCAAAGAATCTGAAAAAATTACTTTTAAAATCAAATGGGACTCTGATGAATCACATAAAGTTGCAATTTTGAGAAAATCTATTAAATCAACATGAAAACAACAAGCCCACATGTAAGTAAGATCTATTAACCAAAAGGGCTTATATTATGTCTATTTTGTGTGCCAAGAATGAGGCAGAGGCAAAGTAAGAACACAAAAATGAGTAATATACATGCCAAAACATTAAAGAAAGCTTGAATATATGAACCAGCAACCTGAGTTCCCCAAAAACTTGAGCAATGCTTCAATTCAAACAATACCTATGAACCAGAAAGAAGAACAAAGAAAAAATGAAAGCCAAAAAGAGATGCTAATTGTGAAATGCTCATGCACACAAAATGTTCGTAAAAATGCTTCTTAGAAGCCAAAGAAATGTAGATCTGAAAGCAAGAGAGAAATTAGAGGAGAGAAACATACTGATGAGGAGGTTGTGGGAAAGGGTCTATTTTTGGGCGCGACCAACAATGGAGAAAGGGAGCCAATGCGTAGGAATAAAGGAATGAAAAAATGACACTGTTGCAATTCCTCTGAACGTCGTGAGGAAAAAAAAACTAAGAACTACGGAGGATAGGGGACTGGTTGTGAGATATTGAAGATAAATTACCAATTTTGATCCTCTTTTAAAGCATGTGATGAAAAATGGATAATCTATAAACCATTTACAAAATTAGGACCTTCATTTAATGAAAAACTTGGAATTTCAAAACTACCTCCAAGCCGACCTTAGTTAAAAAAATTTTCTACCAAGTCGAAAAAGTTAAAAAGTAAAAGAGGTGGCACTGGAAAGACGGCCATATTCGACCAGAGTTGAGATTATTCGATGTCGATCGAACGATGGCTTGACTTCAATTGAATATCTGTCGAAAATCTTTGACCACAGGTCAAAAATCAATCAGAACGGCTGGGA
Organism: Trema orientale; assembly: GCA_002914845.1. Taxonomy (NCBI): domain Eukaryota; kingdom Viridiplantae; phylum Streptophyta; class Magnoliopsida; order Rosales; family Cannabaceae; genus Trema; species Trema orientale. Next base: position 1,482,454 of record JXTC01000004.1, read on the forward strand.
GAGGCGTTAGTAAAAGTTGGACCACTGTCGAAATTTTTTGACTCTAGTTGAGCGGAGGCATTGTAGGATCAAAATCAGGATCGACGGTATGGCAAGGTGTTGTAGGTGGTGATGGCAAGAGTAATTTGGAGTATATTAGGGAAAAATATATTTTAGAACTTATTAGGGAATATGTTATTGAAGTAATTTTAGATAAATGATATGACAATGGATGTTAGTTCTGAAAATGTTTGTAGGTGAGTCTTTTTTTCATGGCTTAGTTGACCCCTAATGTAATTTTTCCAATAATTAAGGTTTACTTACGTTTTATTTATTTTATCTTACTTTATTTTAGTGGACTCTTACGTTTTTCATAAGAAAAACTGAATAAAAAAATAATTGAGACAGAAAAATTGGAGACAAAATATAAAGGAAGCAATTTTTCAATTAATAATCAAATGTGTAATCTATGCCTTGGTTGTTTGGGCTCCTAGCTACGTGCCATGTGGCGTGCATGTGCTTTATTCGTGTACTTGGTTCCCTTCATCACTCAATATATCCTCAATCCCAATTATCAAGTTAATAAGGTCTTTATTAGAAAACGTATAATAAATATAATTTAATGATATATATAGATATATGTATATATATATATTTTACGGATATATGTATTTCTTTTTAAACAACGGATATATACATGGTTTTACCCTATCATATAATTCGTCTTATTATCCTACTCCTAATAGAAAACTAACAATCTGGCCACATATATAATTTAATTAAGTAAACACGTAAACTCAGCTATCAAAATTCATGTGGGAAGAGGACTCATAAACATATTTAACAAACACATTCCAATCATGCCACTTAATTATTGTACCGTCATATGTGACTGATAATATATAAGCCAAAGGATATCTATTTATATGTGAGTAAACTGACCAAGAAACTCAAAAGAGATTAAAAAAAAAATAGAAGAGAAGAGATTCAAAGAGAACTACTCACATATATACAGTAGTCTCTGATTTAGAATTAGAAAAAAAGGCTACTGAATAATTTTACGAACAAGATATCATGGAAGATAGTAATACTACTACTTGCGGGAGTATGGGAACTGGGAAGCTCTCTAGTCCTACAACCACAAATACGTCTTCTTCTTTAAAGTACTATGATCGTGAGAAATATTATGCGTCCAGGCAGATTTTCCTTAGAAGCTACAAGTTTACGAAGAAGAAAGAGAATCTAGGAACGAGAACAAAAAAGTGGTTGAAGACCATTAAGCCGAAAACCGTCATCAAGAGCCAATTTGACGGAGGCTCCGGCAGTTCTGCGAAAGGCAGATCTTTTTGGTTCATATTAATGTCATGCAAGACAAAATTTGACGTTCATGATTGACTTTTTTACTAAATATAGTAAATGATGATAATATATGGAAGGCTAATTAATTAATGTAACTCAATAATGTATGTTGGGATCTATAGAATCTTTTTGCAAGTCCATTGACGCCATCCAAATTTCAGCACTAGAATTATTCTTATTATTGTTTTTTTTTTTTTGTCTGGGTATATTAATGTATGCGTTTTTTTTTTTTTTTCATTTAAAGGATTTTATTTTTAGTTTAATTACATGTCGCATGGTAATCTTTAATGCATTTGTGTTTTAATATATTAAGTTCTCACTGTTATTACTTGAATTGAAGTGTATACTCCGCTTTAATTCCCATTACGAAGCTAGCGTAGAATTGTCTCCCTTCTGTTTATATATATATATATAGCCATAATTCAATAAGCATTTTTTTTCCTCCTATCTATAGGTATTTATTTTTTAGCTGTTGGATCATTATCTAACAGCTACTAAGATTTGAGTAATTGAAAAATAATAATCATAATAAATACACGTTATTTAATGCTCTTTTTCTCTCTATTTTTTACTATAAAAAGACGTGCGTACTTGATAAATTTTAATTAGAAAAATAATATTTATAAATAGGTAAAAAAAATACTTACTGAATTAGTGTCCATATATATTAGTGTCCATATATATATATATGGGTATTAATTCAGTAAGTATTTTTTTCTTACCTATTTATAGGTATTTTTTTTAGTCGTTATATCATTATCTAACGGCTACAAAGATTTGAATAGTTGGAAAAAAAAAAAAAGAAATATACATTATTTAATACTTTTCTCTCTCTTCCATTTTTACCATAAAAAGACGTGCGTGATGAATTTTAATTACTCAAAACAATACCTATGTATAAGTGAAAAAAAATACCTATTGGATTAATGCCCATACGTATATTCTCAAACTAAGATAATAATTAGTCGAGTAATGCTAAAGACACTAAAATATTATACAAAAATCTTACTCTATATAATGTGACATTTATTTCAACCACTAAATTTTAAATGGTGTGCTCCTACTTTAAGAAAAGATATTAGTGAAAGTGATGCCACATCATTAGTATAAGTTTTTGGTGTAATATTTGTTGGAATAATGTCCTATAAAGCAGTTTATTATTTAGACATTATAAACAATATTTATTTGATTATTTAGTATCTATTTGTTATTAATAAATTTCATGTTATGAATTTCTATTTTATTTATGTCCCATTGATATACATGTAATGTGTATGTTTATCTTATGCAAACATCTAAAAGATTCCAAGACATAAAATGAGTAATAAAGAATTATTCGTATGATGAGTTCATATGTGGGAGGCATTAGATTCTTTATTTCATTATGTCTAAATCAAATTGTTCGCATTCTGCATATTGAAGATGGAATACTTTACTATGCCATAGAATGTAGTGTTGTCTATTTAAATAATGAAGTCTCTAATTATCGAAGTGAGTCTTCGGATAAAAACACTAGTATGTTATAAGAAAGTTATAACAGCATCGAATAGGACTTAGTGAATTAGAATTTAAGGTTAAGTGCCGTAACTCAAATTTTTATTTTCACTAATCTAGCGCTATTATAAAAGAACTTAATCCTAGTGATTAACGAACTTACTTTCATGTGTTTTGTCTTTTTGAGTTACTAAAGAACTAGTTCCGATTTATGGTTCGAACTCCGGTATCTTGGAAGATAAGGTATATGAAATGTGTAGAACGTTTCTCATAATGGACACCATGTATGTAATGTCACTTTGAGTTTTTTCAAGTACTTGGATAATATAAACTAGGACCCCGGTATTCACTATGTGAATTTGACTGTGTTAGTATGAGCAGATACAAACACCGTAGTCAACTATTATCTATTAAATGAAAAATGACAACTCAAAGGTAAATATGTACTAGAGGGGTAATACGGTAATTTTACCCTACTAGTACGGCATTACATTGGGGGTATGTCTGCAGGTATAGTATATGCTAAATGGATCAAGCTAATTAATTGTTAATAAGCTTCACAGAAAAATAAATGACATTTAGTCCAAGAGTTCAATATTGGACCTATAGTGGTGTGCCCCAATATTAATAGATAAGACTCAATCATAATTAAGAGTTAATTATGATAGTGAGTATGGTCCATTGGAGCTTGGGCTTTATGGATCCATCCGGTCCCCTCTCTAGCTCATATTAAAGCCCAATAGTTATTTGATGATCAGTTGAGCCCAACAAGCCCATTAGGGTTTATTAATCTCTCTATAGTTAAGAGAAAAGTTCTCTGACTACACATAATATGAACTACACATGAAACACCCCCTCGAGAAGAGAGTGTCGCATGCATAATAGAGAGAAGAATAGCAGAAATCGGCCAGCACTAGGATTCACCATCCTAGGTATTTTTCGGTCATCCCGGAGAAATCGGTTCGAGGAGATTGTCTTCTTGTTCTTCTGTGGATCTCTTTGTTGGGAATCAAGAAGGTGACCACCCACCAGATCAATCAAACGGCTTTTGAGAATAGACGGGAAGACGAGAAGATTGTGAAGCGAATCTGGGTATTATTCTTGTCTAGGTCAAGAGTTAATTTATGTTAGATCACGATCCGAAACGTTTTGTAAAAGAAAAATTTTAAACGACCAATTCCGCTGCGTCTCTTGATTTTATAAAACTATGGTGTTCTTGAAAATGATTTTATAAAAAATATTTTTCAAAAATTTATTCCAGAAAACACCAGCAATATTTTGGTGTTTCTATCTTTACTCTAATTAGTCATTGTAAAGGAAAATTATTCAAACAGTAGAAACCCTTCAAGAATTATTTTCCGAAAGTCCAATTCAAAAATCTTAACACCTATAACTCGATCATGCACTTTAATTATATTGTGATAATGTAGCTAGCTTTTGAAATCGTAATAATATCTATGACATAATTGTTAAATATGTGAAGTCTAATTATATTGATAAAAATCATCCAAAACAAAATTTTGTACGTACATTACCGACGTAAGATTTAGAAGGATACTTGACGGGCAAAGCTTAAGAAACTTTTGCCACTAAAATATGATAGTAAGGGGTATTTTTGAGATTTTACATATGTATTTCGATTGCCTTAGTTTTTTCTTTATATAAAAGATGCTTAAGTTTTAAGTTTTTTTTTTTTTTTTTTTTTTTTTTTTGAGGTACTTAAGTGTTAAGTTTGAGTAAGTAAAATTATAGAGGAAGTCAAGTATTTTGAAGAGACGTCGAGATGCACGGGATTTCTTTGAAATTATTCTGCTTCGTCACAATGAAAATTATACTTGCAGTAGAGTGGACGTGTTTGCTTGTTTTTTGTTTTATTTATTGCTCTGGGTTGTAAAAGATTATAGCGGCCCGTTAATCCTTGACAATTATTATTTCTAATTCTCAGATACTCTCCTCTGAGACAAGGATCCGGAAAAGGCTATCTACGTGTCCCTTCAGGCATCGGTTGATCATAAGATCATACTTGTCGATATCGTACATTCAACAGTGTATGTACTCCGTCTGGCACATCAAAATATCACGAAAATAAGAGTTTGATAAGTGGAGGGCCAAATGAGTTTCTTTCCCACGACATTATCTATCCTCATATCAAGTAATTAATTTATTTATCATTTAAAACGAAATCATACAGTCTTACGTCACTATTACGGTATGCATTTTTGAGTACCTACCATATAATTCCTCTTTCTCTTTCTCTTTCTCTTTATTTTTTATTTTTCGTTTTAGGGAATCCATATACAACTCTTCTCATTTTCCTATTCCTAATAGGAAACGTACAACCTTGCCAAATATATAAAATCTTTAAATGAAAAGATAAAATTTAAGTAGGAAAAAAACCAAGGACTCTTAATTACACCCCAATGAATCTATATATATGTAAGCAAACTAACCACGAGACACGAAAGATTTTCAGAAAAAGAAGAGAAGAGAAAAGAAGAGAAGAGAAGAGAAGGGACTACGTACTTAATTACAAACATTTATACATTATATATATATATATATATATTCTCCGTAAGTCGATTGGGATGAAAGAGAGTAGTACTGCTACTTGCACTGTTAGGGGGTGTTTGGATGCCGAGAAACCTCTCAAGGTAAGAAACGCTGACATCTATCGATGGCCTAAAACAGCAGAAGAATTGTTGGAAAAATCAGACGTGAATAATGGTCCGGATGGGAAGGTCTCTACTGCAATAATTCCTAAGACTTTAAAGTACTATGATGATGATGAGAAATACTACTCTTCTAGGCAGAGTTTCCTAAGGAGCTATACCTTTACGTGGACGAAGAAAGAGACTTTGGGATCGAGAACTAGAAAGTGGTTGAAGATCAATAAGCCAAAAACCCTAAACAGGTGTGAAACTCATGATAGCTACTTCGGCAGTGGCGAATCTCCATCCTTTGGGATTGACAGATTTTCTTGCTTAAATGTATCATGCATGACCAAACCTGATGTTAAGGAGTGACTTTCTTAGTACTAAATTAATAAGGTTTTTTTTTTTTTTTTTTTTTTTTAATAAATTTCTCACTAAGTATTTTTGAAGAATCATCCTTTGTTTGAATATTAGCGTATTTCATAACAAAATGAAAACGAATGTTGGGTCCATAGAATCATTTTCTAAGTCCATGGACGCGACTAAAATTTTAGCACAAGATATATACATTATATTTTTTTTTTCTTTTGGGGTACGTTTTATATATAAATTTCATCTTTAGTTTTACATGCTATATATTCTTTAATGCATTTGTGTTTTATTTTGAGTTCGTACTCCTCTTTTATTAATTCTCATTAAGTTGCTAGGGTAGATTAATTGATTCCCTTCTTTATAAGAAAAGAAAAACCAATTCAAGAATGTTTGGAACTATAACTCGATCATCCAATTCAATTACGCTGTGATAACTAATATTTGAATAATATAGCTCCCTTTTGGCACCGCCATGCATGATTATTGGAAAATTATCCCTAAATAAGAAATCTAGCTAAAAAATCCTTTCAAAAAAAAAAATCTAGCTAAAACTTGATCATATTCTAGCTAAAAAGTAAAAACCTAATTAACGTGCTCATGACTTGCAATTTGGTCAACACAGTCATTAGAAAATTTGATCACCAAATTTACCACTATATTTTTTAACGAGACGAAATAAAAAATAAATAAATATAAATATCTCCTAAAAAATAAATATATACATATCTAAAATAAATATATATTTCAGACCTAAACCTAAACATTATGATAAGATTCCCCTCAAAGAAAAAAAAACAATTATGATAAGGAAACCAGGCCAGAAAAAAATGTTGATAATTAAAAAATTGTTCTCAACCAAAAAGTTATACTATCCAAAAGGGGTTCGAGTTTTTAGGGCTTAATAAGGATTATCAAAGCCCATATATTACATTGGGTTTGCTTATAGTCTGTCACACAAGGCCCACCAAAACTTAAAGGGTTTGTTAACATTATCTAATACTATTGACCCGGCCCAAAAGTCCATGTGGCTTGAACTTTAGTAGTAATCTAGGTCTAACCAGTAAAGACATACAGATCGTTATAGCATACCAAAGGCTAGGTCCAAAGTTTCTACTATTCTCCATAATGGGCCCCAAATGAAAGCCCTGCCATAAGTACATCTAGGCAGCCATCCGAGAATGAAGAAGCACCACCTAATATATCAGCTTTTATATAAAGGTATTTTATCTCAACTGGACCAGAAACTCAATTGCTTTCAGCTTTTGAATGGTGTCGCTCTCTTTCTTCACTTCCACACTTCTTTTTATATGCTTTGGTCTTGTCCATTATCCACATTTTTTTCCCTCTTTCAAACCACTCAATTACTAATGAATGTATAACTTTCTTAACTAGTAGTAACCCTTTTTCCCAAAAATTAAATATATAAATAACCAAAACCTAGTAGAACCCACCAACCATTGCTTAAAAATACTCAAGAATTATTGATGATCCCGAAACAAACAATGCTTATTGCCATTTAACACTTTTCACACGCTTGAGTTTCTACTTGACTTTATGTAATTTAAAGCTAAAGGATAAAAAGTTGAAAATTATTGATGCATATCCATAATTTGGGACTCGCACATGGTATAAACTTTTTCTAAGATAGTCATTCTCTTAAAATTTCATAAGATTTTTTTCACATATATAAGAACTTGGGATAAATTTTAGTGATTGAGAAATGTCCTTCAAAATTGGCCAATGAGAAAGGAAACTACATATATATATATATGTATACATTTATATACACATATGGGAGTGGAGCCAAAGTAGGAAAAATTAGGACTGGCAATTTGAACACGACCCGCCAACACGACTCGAAACCCGCACGTTTAGTTGACATTCTTGACACGAAATTGACCCGAATTAACATGATTACTTAATTTTTTATCAAAATATATTATAAAATATTAAGTAACGACTCTATAAAAAATATTTTTTAATAAATTTCTTGTGATTTAAATGAAAAATAATACACTAATGAGCTAATTTACCTTAGTAAAGTAAAACTGGAGTGAAAAAATCAAGTAAATGAATAATTATAATGTTTAGAAGTATTGTAACACGTCAGTCTGACTGACGTTTTCATTAAACAGGTAACTCGCAGGTAACACGAAACCCGCACGACATTAAATGGGTCGACACGAATGACACGAATTGCCAGCCCTAGGAAAAATCAGTCCAACACTACTCAAACAAAGTCCATCCAAAGCTTAAAGAAGAATTGTTGTATTCACTTGAGTCTCTTCACCCAAAAACAAAGATCCACCTAACAAGGCTGCAAAACCCTCTCTCCTAGTCCTACCAACTTTTCTCTTTTATTCATTCATAAAAACTAAAAAAGAAAAAGATTAATGTAGGGGGAAAAAAATCACTATCTAAAGTCTAACCCAAAGCCCTAGCTCCCCACAGCCTGTCACCTATCCTTTAAGAACACGTGGCACACATAGAACAGACTTTGATCCTTTTGGACCACCTGTTCCCACGTGGCCGGGCCAGCCCTTGCCGGCCGTGCCACGTGGACCCCCAGCTCGACTTGAGGACCACCTTGTAGATATAGGCCTTCCAAAATCAGCACCCCATTTTGGTGTTTCAGAAGTGTTATGCTTTCAATAATTTCAGGTCGTTTTCTTCATGGGGCCATCTGCCTAAAAGGCCTCCAAAACCCCCCATGGGCTCACCACCCATAATTTTTAATGCTTTTTACTTTTTCTTTTTTTGCATTATCGTTTTTTTTTTTTCAAATTGGCATAATTACACTTTTTTTTCTCTCTAACATGTTAACCTTTTTTTTTTTTGAAAAAAAAAATGGGAAAAGTAAAGAGGAAAGAAAAAGAGAGTAAAATTATCTCGAAAAGGGTGGAACCATACCATGAGAATGTTGGTCCCTTGGTTAATGTCATCATCTCAGAAGAAAGTGACCCACTCGAGAAGGACATAGCTGTTTGGTTCTCGAGCCTCAAGGACAACAACTACCCATCAAGAAATTTTTAGATTCGGTCATAGTTTGGGCTCTAATTCTCTAACTAAACTTTTCCTTAATCCTATATTAATTTTCTCCCCAATGAGATATACAATATGCATGATTTTATTCTAGTCAGCAGTTTCATATAGCCACGAGCTTTTGGCTTTTTCCCGCTTGGGGTCTATATCACAATGGTTACAGTTAAGTCTTTAAAATTTTGGAGGGGTTTCTTTTCATCTTATATTTATTAACTCATGATTAAAACTTATTTTAGGTTCGATATACGCATGTATAGAGGTGGGGCATAATAACTATAGTGATATCCAAGTTATGTCTTCCTCAAAACATTTTCAAGCCAATTGGATTCTCACAACTTTGGTTTCCTTTTCTTTTTTTTTTTTCTTTATCTAAAAAGTGAATGGTATATAAATTCAGAAGATTTCTTTCCCTCGTGAATAGGAAAGTGGAAAAAGGGAGCTTCCGAATTCAAGGTGTGTCCCCATTGGCAATAATTTTTTTGCTAATTAATATAATTTTAAATTGCAATTGTTTTTTCTTGGTCCACATTAATCATACTAATTAATGATATAGGTAATATAATAATATAATCCAATATTATACAATCTAACATAGTATATAAAGAATCTGCTCTATGCTATATAATATAATATGACTCATCCCTTAGAAAACTTTCAGGACTATATAAAGGTGATTAATATATATCTCTCTGACTTGTCCCCTCAGAGAGTGACGATAATAATATTTCTTATGTTGCCCATTTGATTGTTTTGTTCTCCACATACTAATATATATTTTAGTTTATTTATTTTGGAGGCAATATTTTACTTTTATTTCTTTCCCTAAAATAAACACAAATCTTGATTAATGTCTATAGAGTGTGACATGAATGGCACCTTTGAAATGGACAACTTTTGAGATTACTCTAATGATTTTCTCATAATATACGTCGATGGATTTCAACTGGTTGGACCAATGGGAGAAGAAACTGAATCATTAAAAACTAGGGTTTGGTGGAGCGAGTGAGTCACGAGGCTTTATTTTTAAGCAAAAAATATGTAAGCTTTTTGGTTGCTTAATGAAGTATATATAAAGAAAACCTCATTTAAGGGAAATGGTTGGTTAGAGCATAACATCATTAGGTATGCCTTACCCCCCCTTTTTTTTTTCTTTTTCTCTTTTGATAATTTTGTTGTTAATTTTAGAAATATAAAAGGAAGATTAAGATATGATTGAAGTTTGATTAAACATTTTAAGGAGATGTTAGCATTACTTCGATAATATTAATTAGTATGACTCTCTATTTCATTTTCATCAATCTTTTTAGAGGTTTATTTGACCTGTAAATTAAGTTTAAACTTCCACGAACAAGCTAGGGCGTCATGGCGTTTCCTAATAACTGTTAAGAGGAAGCTAATGAGTTATTTTCAATAATTGTCTTCCACAAACATCCCATTACAAATAATTAGTACATGTTCTAATACACATTATTAATTAGCATCCGTAAAATACATGTTCTAATACACATTATTTTATTTAGCATCCGTAAAATAAACATCTTGACAAGATATGTTGTCTATAGTATTGGCATTAAGCATGCTTGAACAGGGAATTTCATACAAAAGACTTATATACATATCTTGTCAATAAATTTGAAGCTACATATTCTATATATATTTGACCTAAGGTTTATGAAACGTTTGCATCCATTTCCACGGGCTACTATAGTGACCGCAGCAGGTATAGCAGCAAAATATAATTGTGTTAAATTAAGTCAAGGGAAAAAAAATAAAAAATAAAAAAAATAAAGAAGGTAGGGGGGAATAAGAGATATGTACTTACCAATAAGCAAAATGCAACATTAGTTAATTAAGTTGGGCTGAATTACATACATGGAATGAGTGTCCACGCTGATATTACCCGAATAGCTTAACTTATTTGCTCATAAATAAATTCTATTAAAAGGACAATTAGTACTACCAATCCACCTTTTTTTCCTGAAAATAAAGTAGTACCAGGCTAAGTTTAATTTGCTGAAAAAGTATAATTTAAAAAAAAAAAAAAAAGAGAAACAAATCATAGGTGGGAGAGATTCAAAAGGTTTAGTGGTCTATTTGCTCAGTTTGATATAAAATATTATAGTAAAAACAAAATTGTTCTGTGTGGAATGACTCATATTACTTTGCATCTGTAACGCTAAATGATAGCTACCACGAATTACAAACCTCTTCCAACATAAAATCGAACGAAATTCAGAGAATTAAGGTAGCCTCTCCTAAGTAGCAAAGGCTCGATTGTTATTATTTACCATTGACTCAGTTAATACTAGGCAAATTTGTCTTTAACCATCAAAATTGTAGAAATTTTTTACTTGGGGACAAACTGAAAGTAGTATTATAATCCAATATGATATGTTTCTAGTATATTAAATTTGAAAACCTACCTCTTCTGCTTTCTCTGGTCATTGTAGTCTTATCGGTATGTCCTATAACTACTCTGGAAATTCGAACCGTGGATGGCAAATTTATTCCTGTCACAATCATTCAAATCAAGTATATGCAAGCACATGTTGTTTTTTTATTTTTGTTTTCTTTTCAAAAAAAATACTTAAGTTATGCTGGCATCTAAGTTTAAGATTAATATCGCTTTTTTATGATATCGTTTGTCTAAATTGGACCGTAACCAATAATCAATTAACATATTTCTGACCGCAGCAACTCGGTCATATAGTTGACTCCACAACATCCTTTTGATTGGCAAATAGTTATATTCTGTTCCAGAAAATAGAAATTAGCTAGGTTCTCATTTTATTTATATACTATAATAAAATATATTGTTATCTGCAAAATCGTTTAATTAATTCATTTCTTCTAGTGTTCGCATTTACATGATACACGTGAAACATTAGTATTAAACCATGAACAATTCTTGAAATATTATTAGGAATTCATCTGAAATATTAGCACTACCAATAATTTGTTTAAAACTTAGACAGAAAAAAAAAAAGATACACACGCCCAAAATAATGTCGAAAACTTATCATGAAAGAGTTCGTCAAACTGTATATACACTTAATTCGATGGATTAAAGTAAGTACTGAACCTTTTGTTAGGGTTAATTTGATAATTTTTTTTTTCATAGGCTAGTGAAGTACATACTAGGGATCTTATCATGTGTATGTACGATTTTTTTTTTTTTTTCATATAACTATAGAATTTCCAAGCTCAAATATTGGTCAAAATTACTAAAGAAAGAACTTTTTTTATTTCACTTGGAACCATAGAAGGAACTGTTTATATAGAATGAAGGTTTGATAGAAATTGCATATTTATGAGGTTTAAAAATAAAATATCTTTTTTTGGTAATGGAAAATAAAATACTTTCACTTCTTACAAAAAGAAAAAGAAAAGTAACTAAAGAAGTAAAAAAAAAAAAAGGTATATGGAAGGTGATTAGTGCAAAGAATAAATAGGAATATTGGGTGCAACAAAGGCCTATATATTTGGTGTACGCATATATATTAGTAAAGTGTACATGCTCGAAAGTAAGAAAAAGGGGAGGCATCCGGAAAAGGAAAGGAATAATTTGATTGCCATTAAAAAGGACAAAGAGAGTGGCTAAGCCCAAGGGACCATCCATTTTCAATGATCTACTCATGTCGTCACAAAACATATAATATCACACTCTTCACGCAAAATATATATATATATATATATATATATATATATATATATATATATATATATATATATATATATATATATTATCACAGAACGCACCGTTTTAATATATGAGAGAGAGAGAGAGAGAGAGAGAGAGAGAGGGAGTGGGGGCTGAGGGTGAATCCTTTTTTGTCTGCCCATTCTCCTTTTTATTTTTTTTTAATTATTTTTCCCTTTACATCATTTCCTTTTCCAAACTCACTATTGGCAAAATAGACAGTTAGAAATTGGCGTTGACGCTTCCTCGTACATCTATCACCTCCGTACTATCTCTCTGGTCTTTACTTTCTTTTCTTTTTTCCTTCTTTTGTAATTTTTTATTTCTTTAGTCACCAGATTTTCCCCTCACCTATACGATCGTTGATCTCACTCCCCCTCCTCCTATGAGAATTATCAATTTTTGCTATTTTAACGTTCATGATAAAATGATAAAATATGAGATGAATTATAACTTAATTATAGATGTAGCTAGATATTTTTTTAATGATAAAATAATAAATTTAAAATTATCTCGCGTCCATTAGTAAAAATTTGATTGCAGTCGAAAAACTAAATTTGAGTTCAAAAAATCAAATTTAAGATAGAAAAAAATTAGATTTGATAACAATGACTCACCTCTATTTTAAAAGCAATGAAGATTTATAGAGGAATTTGTGAAGAAACTAGAAGTGGTGGTGGTTCATAGAGGAGAATTTTTGGCATTTAATTAAAGTACATAGGTGAAATTACATAGTGTTATGGTAACTATAATTAATTTTGAAAATATTTATGAATGAGATTATGTTTTATCACTATGAAGCCATTAATAGAATCCTGGGTGCAAAAACTTTTTTTTTGTTTCTCTCAAAAAGTTACTTCTGAGTTTTGACTGCCAAAGTAATTCCATAATATCCTAACGGTTAACTGCCACAAAAAAAAAAAATAATAATAATAATGCTCTGGCTTATTTATATCTTTTAGTTTGTACAAAATTATACTTCTATATTTAAAATCTCTACACATATCTATCTTCTATATATAAAATAGATAATTTGTGGTAATTGTTTTAAATTATTTTCAGTAGATTTTATGTCTGCCAGCATAAATAAGATATCCTCATCTAGATTTCCATGTTTATAAGTAGTGATAATTTTAGGTCGCACATATTTTAAACCTAGAGTTATAATTTTGCAAAGTAAAAAAAAAAAAAAAAAAAGAAAAGGTTAAAAGTGCAGAAAAACCATAGGTCCATAGTGTAGATTTTTTTTTTTTGGGCAATTAATCCATATCCTAATTGTAAAAGTACTTATATTTATTGATGTAAGTTGCAAGATAGTGAAGTTTGTTTAATCAAATAGGGTAAATTTTCTTTTGTCCGCTAAACCTCTATTTTTTGTTTTTTTGTTTTTTTTCCTTTTGAAGAAACCTCAACAAGACTACCAATGGCGAAAATACAAATAATATTTATACATGAGTTCAGAAATTAAGATTTCTTTTTCATAAAAAGCAAAACAAAATGAAGAATGTTGGAGCATTAATTAAGAATAATCTCTATACAATAGTCAAATTGCATACTGATACGGACAATTTGGTTGGATTAATTTATCATTAAATTGCCCAATTTCCATACTCAACGACTGAGATCAGGGCATTCATTGAATAGAAGAGACAATTTATAAGGAGATAGCTATTAAGAAATTAAAGGCTTCCCTCATATGAATTCCTTGTTATGAATTAGAATTAAGGACATGCACGGGCCAAATTTGGCCAAATTTTCTCACATGTTCTCTGGCCCTTATACTCTTTAATTGGTGTTTTTCAACGTGTATGTTTCTTCTTCTTTTTTTTTTTTTTTTTTTTGAGGAATTAGTATATATTATTACGTATCGTAGTAATTTGTCGCTTTTCGGAGATTAATTGTATATATGAACCTTTTCGGTATTACGGACCTAAAATATGCGGAAACTTTGAGACAGAAGCAGAGTGGATTAATATTGGATACTATATTGACATCTCCTTAGCTTTCTCTTGCAAATTCAAGTACTGAATAATAAAGCAATCTTATAAGGATTGAGAGTTTTCCATGTCCCTAACCTTGTTTTTTTTTTTTTTTTTTAAAGTACTTGTTGTTCCTTAATAAATAGTTTACTTAATATAAGGTTAATAATAGTATTGATCCCTGAATTATATTAATTTACTACTAAAAATGGCCTTTACCACGGTGTGTGTACGGACGCACCATGGTAAAGGCACAAACAACCACAGTGCCTATAAGGTGCCGTGAAAAACATTCACCTATCACAGCGCCTACGACCCCATAAAGGCGTCGTGCTAGGTTTTTCACGACGCCTATTAGGCGCCGTGATAAGGGCCCTACATAAGGGCCCCAAATCGCGAACTCTAGAGAGCATTTTGCTCTCTCTTGCTCAGTTGATATTCTCTCCAAGCCCAGCCACGCCTCTATACTCCAATACACCATATTTTCTAGCCAAAGAGGTATTTCCAACTTTTTAAACTTATTTTTGTCACTAAATTAAGATTACATATTGTTTTAACTATGATTTTAACCTATTAATTTGTGAAAATTTCATATTTTAGGTTATGTGTTGATTTAGAATCTTAACCTTCCATATACCATTCTTTTTCGGAGAAAAAGGTAATCCAACTCATTTTTATCACTTAAATTAATTTACCCATTGTTTTAACTATGGTTTTGACTTATTAATTTGTATAAATTTCATGTTTTAGGTTATGTTTGAGTGTGTGTATATTTAGAACCCTAAATTATCAAATTGAAATTTCTTAGCTATGCATTGACAATCTCTATTCTTATAAGTGCTACTTTGGTTGTTTATTTACTAAAAATTTCATTTTTGGCTATATTTTTCTATTTTAGTATGAATTAATCCGAATTTATGTTATTATAGTTTATTGTCTTATAGAATGTAGATGTTAATATATACATTTTTTAAAAATGCTTTAGGTGAAGTGTGAAGTTCATTTAGTTGCAAAATTTTGGGATTGAAGGTATGTTGTCTCAATTTTTACTAATTTTATGTTTTAGGTAATTAAAGAGTAAATTAACTTGAGATCTAGTTTGTAATTATTTTTAATTTTAATTTTTTTTTATATACATGGTTAATGTAGGTTTTAATTTAATTTGTTATTGGTTAAAAATGGTATTTTGTATTTGTATTTATTTTAAGTTTTTAAATTTTGAATTTTTAAGTGGTGTGAATTTTAGATATTGAATTGTTTTTATCTTTTTTCATATATAGGTTTTAGTAGAAGTTCGGAGTACGGAGATTACTTATATATTAACAATTTAAGGTATGTTGCCTCAATTTTTTCTTAGGTTAGATTATGTCACCATTTTCAATGGTTTTATATTTTTATTTGGGAAAGTCTAATTTAGAAGAGATATGTTATGAGAAATCGTATGTTGTAGTGATATAATAATAATGTTATAATTGTGTGTGAATCTTTGAGTTCATTATTTGTGTTGATATGTGTTTATATGATTGGCTACTTGTTTGAAATAAAGGAGACTATGTCAAAAATAAGTATAATCTAGTTTGTTATATTAGTTGTTCAATATAAGGTCTTCTCTACAAATAAAAATTTGTTTAAGTTTTTTTTTTCCCCCAAAATGTGCTTAGAATGGATAAAGAATGAATGTTGGTAAATAGATTATATATGGATAATTTTTATCATCAATTTTATAAGTACATAACATTAGTTGTTGCTTGTGATTTATCCTCTCAAAGACTATGCATGGTTTCTAGATCCTCTAGGCTTAGTTCTCCATGATGAAATTGGTTTAACAATGATCAGTAAGTTCTCTAATAGTTATTTTGTTGTAGATAAGTTTTTTAAGGTATTTTAATTATGGTTGCTAATCTTTTATTTTTTGTATTCATTTCTAATTCAAAGTGCATTCAATATATATAATACAGAAAAAGAGAAAAAAAGAAGACCAAATGGTCTAGTTTATATGCCAATAAAGGTACTAAACTTAAATAAATAACACTTTCTGGGTAGAAGATTAATTAAAACTTTTCGAATCTTATGTATAGTGCCCAAGATAACTGGTAAGTATTGAATGCAGATTCTACATATGTAAATTTATGAGAAAAATTATTGAACAAGCCAATATTAAATCATTTACCGTATTGATATATATGTAATTTATATGTTTTATTAGTTCTCTTCTAATTTAGAGTTTGATTGATCACTTTCTAACAAATAGGGTATTTGAATTTGTAGTTTAATGGAAAAAATTTCTACACAAAGTGTGATATCAATGGACTTCTTGAAAAGTAGGTTGAAGAAGTAATTCAATTTCTCATTTGAGGTTCCTAGACTTTATTCATTTAAACTATGTAGTTTTTGATGATCATATTAGTTTGGCTTAGAAAAATAATGTATATACTTAATTTATAGACTATATGGGTATGATCATGATCAAGTTATTATATTAAGTAGTTCAACTATGTTGATTTATTCATTATCTACTTATTTTTATATTATGGACTATGATTATATTGTTAAGTTTGTAATTTTTATTTAATGTTAGTATATAAATTTATATTTATACTCCGTTTTATTTGAAATATTTGGTGTATGTAATAGATTTGGATTATATTTATAAAATTCCAGGGGGTATAGACAAATATATTAAAAATACCCTATATGTACTACGGTGCTTAGAAAGCGACTTGGTAGGTCTACCAAAGCACTTTTTGAGCACCTTGGTATCTAGGAGCTACCAAAGCACTTATAAGGCGCCGTGTATAGTAGGTTTTCCAGAGCCTATTATGGCACCCAGAACCAAAGCGTTTTTGAGGACGCAGTGAAAGACCTTTCAAGGCACTTTATAAGCGCCTTGAAAGACCTTTTTTGTTATAGTAATTGTACCATGGCCATGAACTTTCAACTTACACAATAATAACACATGAATTATGTAATTGTTGCAATAATGACTGTTTTGTCACAAACTGTTAAATATTTAATATAAATAAGTCATTACAAAGCACAAAATTTAATAACTGTGGTCAATAATGAGACTCTGAATTTTTAACTTACACAGTCGACTATCAAGACTTATGCAATTATTACTGCAATGACAATTTTTCTTTCACAAACTGTTAAAT
Source organism: Trema orientale (assembly GCA_002914845.1). Taxonomy (NCBI): domain Eukaryota; kingdom Viridiplantae; phylum Streptophyta; class Magnoliopsida; order Rosales; family Cannabaceae; genus Trema; species Trema orientale. The sequence goes on from JXTC01000004.1 coordinate 1,500,185, forward strand.
TTTTAAAAGAATTGAGCCATATGAAAAGTATACAATTTGGTAACTATGACCAAGAAAGAGATTTTCACTCATATAAGTAAATAATGTTTAATTATACACATTGTCTATGATTATTTTCTATTACAAATTAACCTAATAGTTTGTGACATGATCATTACTGTAAAATTAAATTGTATAATTTAAGAATCATTACTATGTAAGTTGAAAATTCAAGAACCAAAATAGTACAATTCAAGAACCAAAGTAGTACAATAAATCATGGACCATTACTATTATTAATCGTCAATATACAAGGGAATTAAGTTTCGGGTGTGACAAAAATATTGTCATCACCATCTTCACAAAATTAACCATGTCACGTGTCAAAGTAAACTTAATACTAAAGACATTTATTACGCATGCACCTTCCCGGCAGGTTCGAGGCCATTAATGAAACCCCAACTGTCTCCTTCATTTTTTTAGTACGCAATAGTAAATAAATTTTATGTCTAAAAGTCCCCCTAAAATAAAAGTTTAAACTTCAAATTTTAACAAACATGAATTTTGATGGATGAATAAAATATTTTATGTGTATATATATTTTAATGTGCTTGTAATGTAAAATAGTGATGATTGGTTCGGATACGTTATTTTTCGTAAAAAAATTGCAACCGATATGCACACGGTATTTTCAGAAATTTTTTCCAATTCATTCACACTGAGGATATTGCATTCGATCAATGTGATTGGTTTAATGGTGATTTTTAAATTTTGAACACCCCAAATTGAAAGTATATTATAGTAGTAGTATGTATTATATATAAACTGCACCGCTTCTCTCTTAACTGGAAGAGGTAGTTTAAGATGTAACTCTCTACAGAGTCCCTAAACTATTACATGTCAATTCTCGTTCATCCCAAATTTTAAAAGCAAAAGAAGTAGTCCCTAAGTGTACAACAAAAAAAAAAAAAAAAAAAAAAAGTTCCTAAGTGGCTTGGCATTTCTAACACTTTTCCTTATATTAGATTAAGTTTCTCAATTTTTAACAGAGAAGGACTACAATAGGACTATATATCCTAGCTACGAAGTTTAGGGACCACCTATAACGTTGTTAATTTCCTATCAACTATCATTTTTCCTTTTAATTTACTGCAGCTATTAGAAAGGAGGATAGGACACTTGCCTATATATTTGAACTACGTACTATACAAGTAATTGGACAAACAGAAAGCTCATGGAGCGAAACGCATATAAAGCAACAGCATGTAATGTCGGCTATATGGTGCCCATCGATTCTGATAACTATACAAATGCTAATTAATGCATGTAGCCATGATTCTAGACCTAACAACAGATGTTGGACCGCTATGTCACCATCTAGATTTGCAATTTGCAATGATATAAAGCAGTGACAGATACTCCCAAGGGGGTGGTCGAAGTGGCAAGGAGCTTGAACTTAAGGTCTTCTCTCACTTAGGGAGGGTGAGGTCATGAGTTCGAGCCCCCACATTGCCCTTGGGAGCCCAACCGAATGGGGGGTGGCTCTGGGAAGTGACCCGCCACCGGGATCTCATCCGCCCTTTTTATTATCAAAAAAAAAAAAAAAAAAAAACAGTGACAGATTGATGATATCTCTATCCACAAAACGGTGACATACAGATACGTATTTCAATTGTAGCAAATGAGCAATTTATACATATTGTTATGCATTAAATCCACAGATTGTGATCCCGATATTTCCTCCATCCAAAATTCAAGTTTTTAAGATATTAGGAATTAGATTTGGAATTTAAGGGAGATTTTATTAGATTTTGGGGGAGATAAATACGAATTTAAATTTGTATTCAATGTAATTTTTTTATAATCTTTTTGATATCTTAAAAAGATCTCATTTTGTAACAGGAACCTATCTCTTCAGGCCTATAAATACAACGCTCATGAGCAGAGAAAAGATCCAACTGAAAGCTCTCCTGTATCCAGTATACTGAGAAAATAACACTGACTATAGTGGACGTAGGCACTTTATTCGAAAGGCTGAACCACTCTAAAAATTGCTCGTGTTCTTTATTGTCTTAATTATTCTTTTTACTATTCTCTATTTCCAAGAAAAATCACCAACCCCGATGTTATACCAACTTTTGGTATCAACACATATATATTATGTATAGAAAATAGAAATGAAACTATAAGAAAATAATTTCCGGGCAGTGATGTAACTATCTTGATTGGTCAGTCTGGAACTAAGTTATTAAAGGTGTAGAGATTTCAGCATACAAAATTTTATTTATGATTGGATATAGGTATATGTTCGGTTTCATGAAAACCAACGATACAAAAGTCGATCGTACTGCCAGCCACAAAGAGTTGGTTGATATCTTTGAGTAAAATTCGGCAAATCAAAATGTTTAAGAATATAAATTATTAATAATAATACAGTCGGCATGCAAGTTTTTCACGAGAAAAGTAGCTAGCTATAGCTAGCGGGTAGAAAGCCATGGAATGGCCCTTGTACTATTAAAGAGCTTCCTCTTACATATATAATAGCGTCAAACGGAAGCAGAAATAAACAACAATATAATAAACCTATTGGAGAAAGAAATATTTTAACAATTATTAATAATTTACAAGCTGTCAATCAACATCGGACACAAACACATAAAACTTAACATCATCATCCCTTTCATACCCTCTACCAAAAAATATATGCACCGACAACCCCTGCCCGCCGGCCTCCCCCAATTCCCTCCTCCTGATCTACACAAGATGTTGCGACCCGAAATTGGGGTCAGTAGCAAAATGAGTATATCATAAACTTGAAATCCCATAATCTAGTTCTAAATTAAAATATTCCAAAAGTTTCGAAGATCTAAAAATGCCCACAATTTTCTTTAGAAAATATTTAAGAAAATTAATCCGACAGTTATGTAATCATCCCTTAAATATAGACTAGAACAAAAGTTGTTGTCCAAAGTCATGCATCATGTATTCATCTCACATCCTCCATAAACATAAATTATACAAATCATATCCAAGGTATAATAACGCTTACATAATCATAAATCAATCCAAATTCCTACTAAATTAAGTCTATAATCCATAATCTAGTAGGAAATTACTCAAGCAAAGACAACATAAATAAGCCACCAATGCCTCAAACTAAGTCTCCTTGTCCAAATCGCGCTGAGTACTACCATTTGAGGGGAGAAAAGGAGATGAGCTAATACCCTGTAGAGAATTGAATACAAGTTTTTAATTATAAAATACTCACTTCTAAAGTCCTACATAGTTAGTAACTTATTCAAACAATTTATAGGATCCACTTATGAACAATAATCCAAAGGTTCACAAATTCCAAATTTTTATCCATCACATTTCTAAAGTAAGTACATATTATTCAAATCAAGCATATAACTGTGAACAGAATCAAGTAACAAGTCCGAGGTGACCAATATTGGAACACCCGTATGTCCGAGCTGTCAAAATGGATGACCGTATAATCTGAGCATCGAATTGGATACCGTATAGTCTGAGCATCCGAATTGGATACCATGTAAATAAATAGCCTTACAGCTGCATATGAGGAGTGAGTGCATGCAATACCATATATGAGTGATAAAAATTAAGACATACCATTTTCTATAAAATCATGAAACAGACTATGCAATGTTTTCAATTGAATCAAGTTTAATTCCAAAAATCAAGTTTCAAATATTTTCAATTTTTTAGAAATTTCGGTAGTATAACTGTTATTTTTGTCAAAATCCATAATTCATAGTCTTGTATAAAATTGTATGAAAACAACATATATGGCACACTAACTAGCGTGACATACCACACAGTTCAATTTGTTAATCGTATACTCAAAACAATTCATAATTGCATTTTACAATTTAATTCATAAAATTTCATACTCGACCAAAATAGGCCAATTTATGATGAAAACCAATATAAAGTCATGTAATCGAGTCCTAGCCTACCTCTATGGGGAAACTAGATTTAGCTACTAGTGCCCATGATAGATTCTGTTGTTCGGTTAGAGACTCGAATGGTGAATCGGGACTTAAATTTGCTTGCTTTAGATGGGCGCCTTCTGAATGAGTGCCCAAATGCTCAAACTAATGCCGTCATTGCGATCGGCACACCCATATAAGTGCTAAGGATAGACACTATTTTTGTTGAATTCAGATTCCAGATCAAGTTCGAGGGGCAATGGGACTCGCTTCGGGGCTTCGTTGGAGGCCACTGGGATAATGCGCTAGTGAAACTCTGGTGATCATTTCAAGTTTGGTAGCAGAGGGGGGTCTCAAAGAGGGAGAGAGAGCTCATGAGAATTTGGGGATGGATTAGGGATTTTGGGTGATTTTAGGGGATGCGACTTAGCAAAGCTTAAGTGGGTTCCAGCTTCTTAAATTCATAAATTGGCCCCCAGTTCTTTAAGTTTCCTTTCAATTTAGTCCCTCAAAATCGTGGTTTGACCCCAGGTCTCTAAGTTTCTTCATACATAGGCCCTCAATTCGAATTTAATCTACATTTCAGCCACATTCATGATCAATTTTTGTCTCAAATGTCGTGAAATTCCCAAAATAACTTTAACGAAATTAAGGACTTTTACACAAGAACCCTAGATCTTTAGTGCTTATTATGAAACACGTATAGATTAGTAAATATCGAATAAAAAGTTATGACTTTCAAAAAAGCATCCAGAGAAACTAGAAAGATCTTAACACTGTCAGTATCCAATTAGCCGATTCAATTATATTGAAAAATTATTGATTGCTCCGAGTATAGACTGAATTTTATTACCTCTTTTTTCAGAAATTAAAATCAGTCATTTCATTCAAATAGATTCAATCAATAAATCAGAAAAGATTCTGAGCGAACTTTTACCTTACAAAATTTATTGTATATTATAATTAAGAGTAAGATGAGTGAAGACTAAATTGAAGCAAAATAACAGTAGTAGTTAAGAACAATAATAATAATAATAATAATAATAATAATAATAATAATAATAATAATAATAATAATAATAATAATAGTACTAGTAGTAGTTAGTTAATTTAGTAGCAACAATAATATTCATGATCGATGAATAGAATTATTTTAAATACACGTCCAGGCTGTCCAAGATATTTAGAAGTGCTAAGTGCAACTGCTATTTTATTTGGGTAGTAATGCCATGATCGAAAATCTAAAATCATGATTTTTAGCAATTTTATGTGAAAATAATAATAATCAGTGATTTTTCAAAATTCTAGAAAATCAAGTACTTAGAATTTTAAGTTTTAGTCCTCAAAAGTAAGTAAATTTCATAACCAGGAAACTTTTCATTAGTTTTAATTTTTTAAGAAAATATTCACTTAAGTTTAGAGGAATTCTAGTTGATTAATTTAAAAATATTTTTGTTAAATCATTAATTTTGGTAAAAGTAAGTTCAATGAAATCTTAAGTCTGAATATCCAAAATAATTTATAAGAAATCATTTATAATTCCAAGTACTCAAATTAGAAGTAAAATCATCCTCGTACATCCTTTGGAAATTACACTCAACTTGGCTAAATATTTGAACAAGGAAATGAAATCAAACAAGATATAGATACCCACTAAGGAATAAAAATAGGACTGCAGGCACAAGCCAAGCAGCTTATCTAGCCACCAAAACAACTAGCAAAACTAATTCAACACCTGAAAGTGGGAGGAAAAAGGGAGTGAGCATGTGAGTATTCAGTAGAGATTCAATTATAAGTTTTAACCCGAATAAAATACTTATTTTTAAGGTCCTCCATGGTCAGTGAAATACTCAAAAAGCTTTACTGAGATCCAATTAAAATCATTCTCCAAAGGTTCAAACATTCCAAACAATTATAAAACATCATCTCAAAACTGCTGGTATTCATTGGAATAAATTTTCGGAAAATATTTTTATAAAAATATTTTCAAAAACATCATAGTTTTGTAAAATCTGGAAACACGGCGAATTGGTTGTTTAAAATTTTTTTTTACAAAATATTTCGAACCGTAATCTAACATAAATTTAATCCAAATCTAGACAAGAACAATACTCGGATTCGCTCCACAATCTTCTCATCTTCCTGTCTATTCCCGAAAGCGGATTGTTTGATCTAGTAGGTGGTCACCTTCTTACTTCTCAACAAAGAGATCCACATACGAACAAAAAGACAATCTCCTTGAACCGATTTATTTGGGATGGTCGAAACTCTAAGGATAGTGAATCCCTAGGACTGGCCGATTTTTCTCTGCCTTTTCTCTCTCTGTTATGCATGTGACACTCACCTCTTAGGGGTGTTTCACGTGTAACTTATGTAATTGGTAGCTAGAGAACTTTTCTCTTAACTATAGAGAGATTAGTAAACCCTATTGTGCTTATTGGACTTGTTAAGCTCAATTGATCATCAAATAACTACTGAGCTTAAATTTGAGCTAGACAGGGGACCAGATGGGTTAAGTAGATAATTACCACTTTTTTCAAATGTTTAACTAAATTTACCACTTTTGGGAGAGAATTAGTCAAGAATCTGTCAAGAATTCATCAAGAATCCGTTAAGAATCCATCAAGAATCTGTCAAGATTACCACTAACGTCAAGAATCTGTTAAGAATCCGTCAAGAATTCATCAAGATCGTCAATAATCCGTCAAAAATTCATCAAGAATTCATAAAAATTACCGCTGACATCAAGAATCGTTCAAGAATCCGTCAAGATCGTCAAGAATTCGTCAAGAATTTATCAAGAATTCATTTTAAAAAAGTGGTATAGTAGTAGACTTAATTAATGAGGAAAAAAAGTGGTATACAGCTAATTTATTCCGATTAGATAGATCTATAAAGGTCAAGCTCTAATGGACTATATATCTACAATCATAATTAACACATAAGTATGATTGGGCCTTGTCCATTAATATTAGGGCACACCACTATAGGCCCAATATTAAACTTTTAGACTAAATATCATTTACTTACTATGAAGATTATTATCAACTAATTAGCTCAATCTAATAAGCATATACTATATTTATAGATGTACCCCAAATGCAATGCCGTATTAGCACAGTAAAATTACCGTATTACCCCTCTAGTTTATATTTATCTTTGAGTTGCTATTTTCCATCTAATGGATAATAGTTTACTATAGTGTTTGTATCTGCTTATACCAATGCACTTAAATTTATATAGTGAATACTGGGGCCCTGGTTTATATTGTCCAAGTACTTGAAAAAACTCAAAGTGACATTATATGCATAGCTTCCATCATGAAGAATGTTCTACGAATTTCACATACCTTATTTTTCAAGATACGGAAGTTCAAACTATAAATTGGAACTAGTCCTTTAGTAACTCATAAAGACAACACATGCAAGTAAGTTTGTTAATCACTAGGATTAAGATTTTCTACAATAGTCCTAGGTTAGTGAAATTAGAAATTTGAGTTATGACACTTAACCTCAAATTCTAATTCACCCGGTCTTATTCGATGCTGTTATAACTTTTTTATAACACACTAATATTTCTATCCGAAGACTCACTTCGATAATTGGAGACTTCATTAATCAAATAGACAATACTACATTCTATGGCATAATAAAGTATTCCATCTTCAATATGCAGAATGCGAATAATTTAATTTAGACATAATGAAATAAATAATATAATGTCTTCTATATATGAACTCATCATACGAATAGTTCTTTATTACTTATTATATGTCTCGAAATCTTTTAGATGTTTGCATATAATAAACATAGACATCACATGTATATAAATGGGACATAAATAAATTAGAAATTCATGATATGGAATTTATTAATAATAAATAGATAACAAATAATCTGATAAATATTGTTTATAATGTCAAAATTACTAGAAATTCTAGAAACTAAATTTCTGAAAAATGATTTTACCGAAAACGACTTCCGCAGTTTTGTAAACAAATCAAGAACGCAGCGAAATAGGTTTTTTAAAATTTTTCTTGAGACTTTACAAAACAAAATAAACAGGATCATTGATCTAACATAAATCAATTCATGGATCTTGGTTTAGATAAAACATGGAAGTGCTTCACAACTATTGAGCCTTCTCGTCTATTTTCTGGAGCCCGTTGAATGATCCGGTGTGTAGACACCTTCTTGATTCCCAATGAGAGATGAGCAGACGATCCGTATGACACTCTTCCTTCTCCTTGATTGCACATCTACGGCCATGGGTATCTCTCCCTTGGCAGCCATAAACGAACACGGGACTTCTCCCGCGGTGGCTCGGTTCTCTCTCACTCTCTCTTTTTCTTTCTGATTTATGCCAAGCACAATTACTGTGCTATGGGTGGCGTATGATTCTACTACCAAGGCTTAGGAGAACTTTTCTCTTAAGTATTAGAGAGATGTAAACTCTAATAGGCTTATTAGGCTCAACTGACCATTCAATTAGTATTGGGCTATGTGTGAGCTAGACAGAGGACCTTATGGATCTAGATAGTCTAAGCTCCAATTTCTCTGAAGATACTTAAAGGTACACTTGACTATAACTCTATATTTAGGTTCTGGATTGGATTAGTAACAACTTACTATTCTAACAGCATAATAAATATCATGCTATTGTGTTAACCAAATTCTTATTGATAATTGTCATCCTATATCATTCCCAATGATTAGTATATCATCAATATATATGAACTGAAAAAATCACTTTGCTATCCTGAATCTTTTATAGATACAAGATTTGTCTATGTATCGATCAAATCAATAAAAACTAGACAAATGTTTAAGTCTATAAATTAGATCTCTAAAGTTTTACAAACTTTGCTTTCTTGGCCTTTTTCAATGAATCCCTCTGGCTGTACCTTTTAGATACAATCATCAAGATTGCAATTCAGGAAAGCTATCTTGACGCCCATTTGCTATCCTTTTGCAACTAACTTGCCTTGAAAGTCTTTACTTTCCTATCTATTCCTCTTTTTCTCTTATAAACTAATTTACATCTAAAAGGTTTTACCTCTTCAGGTGAATTTATAAGATCCCAGATTTTATTAGAATACATAGACTCTAATACGGATTCTATTGCCTTTTACCAAAGATCTATATCAGCATCATCTATTTCCTCTTAGTAGATAAAGTAACAGATTCTAGGTTATAGGACTCTCCTATTTCCAAATATCTACTAGATTGTCTCACAATCCTTCCACTACAATGAGGGTCCGATATATGTTGATCTTCTAGTGATTTATCCTTCCTAAGTGCTTACTCTATTCTATCTTTCATAGATAGGCTGATTACATCATCAGTTAGCTCCTCAAGAAATAACTTACTTTGGGGTCGTAATAATGAATAATTGAATAACAACTTAATCATAGCCAAAAGTTTTCATTGTCTGTGAGATATTCCTAAGAAATCTCTATAGAGGTATTTAACCCTTCGATCCAATCGATGCGTCTTTATGCTTTTCCTAATTACTTTTTGGTTTCCGCTTTCAATTATTTGAACTTTTCGAAAGAATTCAATTAGCAGTAACATTAGGTAAACATAATAAAATTTTGAATAATCATTCATAATGATATATTCAAAACCTCATTGGGCTTGATTGCTCAAGGACCCACAGACAACAATATGTACTATATTTAAAACATTCTTGTACTCTTAGGTCTTTTCTAACAAAGGACTTATTAGTCATTTTACCTTCTAGATAGGATTCGCAGATTGGTGATTGTTTGGCTTCTAATAAGTTTAGATGCTTATCTTTAACCAGTCTTTGGATCATATTTAGGTTAATATGATCGAAGTACAACTATATCTTATTCTTAGTACTTACTTACTTTCTTATGATTAAATTTATCATGTTCAATCTCATCATTATTAGTATCATACAATAAGAATAATTTAGGTCAATAAAAATATCATTTTGTGCAATTAAGAATATTATTCTTTCACATGGAAACTTTATCGTTAAGATAAACAGAATAATATCGTTTCATCAAATATGAAACAAAAATCAAATTTCTCTTAAATGCTTGACAATTTTTAATATCCTAATTTATAAATTCATCAAACATGAATTTAAATATTTCTTATTTTAAGTACAGACACTATAGCTATTGTAGTCCTTACTCTTAGAGAACTTGCCTTCACTAAACCCCTTGGTTTCCTAGAATCCTTTACAACAGACAAGCAAACATGGTTAATGATTCTTGAATCCTATCCAAAATTCGTTAAGTCATCCACTAAAATAAATTAACGAACAATAAATTATTATTACCTTCCAATCAAGTATTGTATAGGTATTCCTAATAATTTTCTTTCAATATCCTTTAGTACTATATAGGAAACATTTTTCTTTTTAGCTAGGGATTAGAAAATTCATCTTTAACTACTTTAGCTTAGTGAAGATGTTCATTAAATATCTCATTGAGATTTAGCATAACATTGTAGTGGTTTGAATTCCTTGAATTTTACGTTGTAACATATTGGACATCTCATGTCAACATGTATCAATGAATTATCTAGGAATTCTCCCACTAAATATATGTTTTATTTTTCTTCACTAGTCTCACCAGTGAATGTGGACGAACATATAAGAGTAAGAACTTAATAACGTATCAGCAATAAGTACTAAATCTAGGTTGCATTAATCCAGACAACATAGTCTAACCATACAAGTTATGTGTGTGTGAGTACAGTGGGTACAGGACTTAAGGACATATCTACTTGAACGAAAATAAATAATCCGTATAATAGCAAACATCATGCAACAAATATTTTGAATAATTAACATAATGTAAAGTAAATCTATAATATACAAGTGAAGTATCCCTAAGACTATCACTAATATTCATAGTAATTTAACTTACTATTAATTACAAGCCTCCTACAGGAAGTCATGCAATTAACAAGTCAAACTGAAACAATTTCATTTAGAAAATAAGACAAATATCTCATATTCTATATTTCTAACTACCACTTAATTTAATCCTCTACTCTACTAATAAGAACTCCTATGGGAGGATATCAGTATTTCGAGTTGAGTGTGTAACCATTGTTTCAATAATTAAGCTTTCTATATCAAAATTGTCTCCTACAGGTGATCGGCTTCATATAGTCCACCTAATACCTTATCCTAAGAAATACTCATCTCTCATTGGGAATCAAGAAGCTGTCCACACACCGGATCATTCAACGGGCTCCAAAGAATAGACGAGAAGGCTCAATGGTTGTGTAGCGCTTCCAGGTTTTATCTAAACTGAGATCCCTGAATTGATTTATGTTAGATCAACGATCCTGTTTATTTTATTTTGTAAAGTTTCAAGAAAAATTTTAAAAAACCTATTCTGCTGCGTTCTTGATTTATTTATAAAACTGCGGAAATTATTTTCGGTAAAATCATTTTTTTGGAAATTTGTTCCAGAATTACTTGCAATTGGTATCAAGAGCAAAGGTTTTCAATGATCTAGCATATCTTGTTCATGTTAATTCTCTTTCGTTTGATGATCTATGATTTCCATGATGATCTCTGTGATTATGTTTAGTCTTGTTCACGTTTATGAGTATGCTCTACTATGTATGATGATCGTTAGATTCAATGAGTTTGAATGATTTAACAATTAGATGTTGCTATGTTTATGATCATGTGATGTGTTTTTGATTTTTCATTCTAGCATATTCTTGATTTTTCTATGAATGTTATTTTATGTTCTTGATAAAAGTGTTCATAGAAAATATTTTGATCTTTAATTGTGTTTTAGTTTTTAGGAAAAACTGTTTCTCCAATTAAAGATTTTAAAATGTTGAATTTAAATCAAGAGATAATCTTAAAAAATTTAATGAGATTAAATTTTCAAAAGATTATTTATATCAGTTATCTTATAATTAATTTAAAGATTTGAAATTCAAATGTTGAATTTAAATCTGGAAATATTCTAATAGATTAATGTGATTAAATCTTTTAGATAATTAATATTAATTATATGATAATTAATTTGAGATTTGAAATTTAAACGTTAAATTCAAATCAACGGATATTTGTAGAGATTGAATTTGATTAAATTATCTATATATCTAATTTAAATCTTGCGAAGATTTTAATTAGTAAATATCTCCATTATCTAACTTAAATTTAAATAGAAAGTTTACATTTTATCTTAATGAGATCAAAATAATGATTTGAAGATTATGAGATAATTTCAAATTTGAAAATCCAATAAGTGGGAGATATTTTAATTATGAGATAATTAAATTTATAATTCAAAATTTAAATTCAAAAGTTGAATTTGAATTTTGAAATATTCAAGAAGATTTAATTTGGATTATATTTTTTAATTAAATAAATTAGATTTTGTGAAAATCTTAATTATTTAAATTTGAATATTATCTCTCACAATTATTATTTAATAATATCTTTTGTGAAAAGATTGTTCAATTATTAAATAATATTAAATACTAGAATGATTGATAATCATTAACTTTTCTATTTTATTAAATTCTGTCAATACTTGATTATTATATGAATAATGTTGCATGCATATTCTATATAGAGTATTTAATTATATGATTTTAGTACCATGTCATATAAGATAGTAGAGCTACTCACATGCAAAATATGAACATGCTTACATAACTGATTTTAGGTTACTAAGTTAGATAATTGGGTAAAATCATTAAATTCCTAATTATAAAATATTGAGTGAGAGAAGGTATGAGATACCTACGGTCTCCATTGTTGGTTCATTATATATCAGGATGAGCCTCGCCTCAGAATCTTTCTGAGCTCCCATAGGAGGGTTTTCATCCGGGTAGTACTCGATTGAATGTGTCTAACAATGAGTACAAAACCATGTCAATTTAGGTATCATAATCAATTTTAGCTCCAAGGCTTTCCAGTTCTTTAAGGTATGTGATGACTTTCATCATATACTCCCAAACTGGAGTACCCTTCTTTTGACGAAGATTCATGAATGCACATGTAGCCTCATTTCTAGCTTGACGACTGAGACTGGTGAATATTTCATCAACACTCAGTATCATGTCAGCAGCAATATCCATCCCACGATGTTTTTATTGTAATATATTACTCATTGAGCTAAGTATATAGCACTTAGCTATCTCATTAGATTGCTTCCACTTATCATGTAAGATTTTTTCATCATTAGTTGATTCCACAATTGGCTCAACAGGACATAGAGTAGTAAGAATCCACTTATGTTTATCAGCAATAAGAATTATGTCTAGGTTACATTTTTAGTCTACATAGGTTTTACCGTCTAACTTGTTTTGTGTGAGTAAAGTGGATAAAAAGATTAAGTGTCATATCTACTGAAAACAAATAAATATTCTATGTATAAACAAACATCATATAGCATGTTTCGAATAATTAACATAATGTATTAAGCATACAATATGAAAGTGAAGTATCCCTTAGACTATCACTTATATTTATAGTATTTTGATCTATCACTGATTACAAGCCTCCTACGGGGGGTTCATGCAATCAACAAGTCAAATTGAAACAATTTCAATTAATAAATAGACAGATAACTCTTATCCCGTATTTCTAACTATTATTTTCTTTGGTCCTCTAATCGACTAATAAGAACTCCTATGGGAGGATATTAATTTTTTGGGTTGAGTATGTAACTATTATTTCGATAACTAAGCTTTTTATATAAAACCATCTCCTATAGGCGATCAGCCTCATATAGTCTACCTAGTACCTTATTCTAAGAAGTTCATTTCCAGTATTACCAGGACGAAAACCCCCATACAGGAACTCAGCAAGATTCTGAGGTGAGGCTCATCCTAATACATAACGAATCAAGAATGGAGACCATAGGTATCACGTACCTTCTCCCACTCAATATTTTATAATTAAGGATTCGTAGATTTCACCTAGTTATCTAACTAACTTAGTAACCTAAAATTAATTATGTAAGCATGTTCATATTTGTATGAGAGTAGCTCTAATTTTTCATATGATACGTTACTAAAGATCATGTAATAATACTTAATTATGAGGTATACGTGCAACATTGTCCTAAAAATACCAAAGAAATAAGCATGCAATTAATTAATTATTAATGATTTATTAATTTCAAGTAATTTAAAATTATTTAACATTTAAATAATTCTAACTAACAAGATAATGTTAAATACTTAAATATGGAAGATAATATTTAAAATTTAAATTAGAAAAGATTTTCATAAAATATAATCAGTTTGAATAAAAGATTTAACTAATTAAATCTCCTTAAATGTTGCCCATTATCTTATCTATCATATTTGAATTCAAAATTCAAATCAATAACTAATCTCATTAAATATCTATCAATCATAAATTCAAATTTGAAAATTTGAAGAGATATTCCGATCTAAATTTAAATTTCAAATCTTCACAAAATTTGAAATTTAAAAGATAGAAGATTTTACAGATAAAATTCCCTACAATATCTCTAATTTGAATTGAAACAAATTTAAAATTCAAAATAGATAACTATCACATAATCAGTTTTTCAAAATATCTATTCAAAATTTGAATTTTAAAACTAAAAGATATTAACTCATAAATCTAATTTTAAAAATTTCTATTCTAAAATATATCTAATTGTTCAAATAATAATTAAGATATTATGGATATCAATCATATCCATAATTCAAATTAAAACATCCTATCAATTCAAATTTCAAAAATCAAATTTAGTAAGGATTTAAAATTTGAATTTAAATTTGAATTTATCAATTTTCATAAAACTATGGATAAATTAAATTAATTTTTTTAAAATGAAAATAAGGATTTAAAATTTGAATTTAAATTCGAAACGTGTCAGAAAAAGCCAACGGACAGAACGGGAGGCCGGTACGAGAATGGCGGCCTAGCTCGAGACAACTCCCGAGCGACAATGGGCTTACTTAGCTCTCGCCTATTGCATGACAAGTACACGACGCGGCACCCCGAGCGGCCAAGGCATAGAAGGCCACCTGCACAGCAAGCACGTAGGAGGCCGCCCGCTAGGCCACGCGTGGATCACATCCGCACGGCCAGTACGGGAAGGCCACCCGCAGGCCATACGCAAATCACATCTGCGCGGCCAGCCGGGCCGTGCCCATGCGGCATGCGCAAGGTGAGCCTGTGCAGCCAGCATGGGGCGGCCGCCCATAAGCCATGGGTGGATCACATCCACGTGGCCAGGGGGCCTTACCCGCGCAGCCATACGTGGGGATGTGCCCACGTAGACCGCACATGGGTCACACCCATAGGGCTCATGCGGGCAGTGTGAACGACTCCTAGCCATGTGCCACTCCGTTGTTCTTTTTTTTATTTATTGAAAATTAGTTTCTCATAAAAACTTAAAAATAATTAAAATCAAAACATTCCTATTCATAGTTTTATCAAGAACATAAAATATGAACACATAGAAATCAAGAACATGCTAGAAATTAAAATAAAAAAACAAACATGATCATCACTATACATCAACATCTAATCAAATAATAATTCAAACTCATTGGATCTATTGACTATCATACAAATTAGAGCATACTCGTAACATGAACAAGACCAAACATAATCAAACTTTCCGGAAATCATAAACATAGAGAATAAATCAGAGTAAAATATGCTAGATTAACAATAAAATCATGCTCTGGTACCCATTGCTGGTATTAATTGGAATAAATTTCAAGAAAATATTTTCATAAAATCATTTTTAAGAATACTATAGTTATGTAAAATCTAGAAATGCAACGGAATTGATCGTTTAAAATTTTTTTTTCACAAAACATTTCCGATCATGATCTAACATAAATTAACTCTAGATCTAGACAAAAATAGTACACAGATTCACTCCACAACTTTCTCGTCTTCTCGTCTATTCTCGAAAGGTGTTTGATTGATCTGATAGGTGGTCACCTTCTTGATTCCTGATAAAGAGATCCGCAGACGAACAAGAAGATAATCTTCTCGAACCGATTTATCCGGGATAGCCGAAACTCCAAGGATAGTGAATCCCTAGGGCTGGCCCATTTTTCTCTGGCCTTTCTCTCTGTGTTATGCATGTGACACTCACCTCTCAGGGGTGTTTCATGTGTAACTCATATAACTAGCAGCTAGAGAACTTTTTTCTTAACTATAGAGAAATTAGTAAACCCTATTAGGCTTATTGGGCTCAACTGATGATCAAATAACTATTAGACTTTAATTTGTACTAGACATGGAACTAGATAGATCTATAAAGCCTAAGCTCTAATAGCCTATATACCTACAATAATTATTAACTCATAATTATGATTGGGTCTTATCCATTAATATTGGGGCACACCACTATACGTCCAATATTGAACTTTTGGACTAAACGTCATTATTTTCTGTGAAGCTTATTATCAACTAATTAGCTCAATCCATTTAATATATATTATACCTGTAGACGTACCCCCAGTGCAATGTCGTAATAGTATGGTGAAATTACCGTATTATCTTTCTAGTACATATTTACCTTTGAGTTGTCATTTTTCATCTAATAGATAATAGTTGACTACGATATTTGTATCTACTTATACCAATATAATCAAAATTTACATAGTGAATACCGAAACCCAGGTTTATATTATCCAAATACTTGAAAAAACTCAAAGTGATATTATATGAATAGCGTCCATCATAAAAAATATTCTACATATTTAATATACCTTATCTTCCAAGATACCGAAATTCGAACCATAAATCGAAACTAGTCCTTTAGTAACTCAAAAAGACAAAACACATGAAAATAAGTTCGTTACTCACTAGGATTAAGATTTTTTATAATAGTACTAGATTAGTGAAATTAAAAATTTGAATTATGGCACTTAACCTCAAATTCTAATTTACTCAGTGCTATTCGATAGTATTATAACTTTCTAATAACAAACTAGTATTTCTATCCGAAGACTCACTTTGATAATTGGAGACGTTATTAATTAAATAGACAACACTACATTCTATGGCATAGTAAAATATTCTATCTTCAATATGCAAAATGTGAACAATTTAATTTAGACGTAATGAAATATAATATCTCCCACATATGAACTCACTATACAAATAATTCTTTATTACTCATTGTATGTCTCAGAATTTTTTAGATATTTGTATAAAATAAACATAGACATCACATGTGTATAAATGGGACATAAATAAAATAGAAATTCATGACATGAAATTTATTAATAACAAATAGATAACAAATAATCTGATAAATATTATTTATAATATCAAAATAGTAAACTGCTTTATAGGACATTATTCCAACAAAAATAAGTATTTATTATTCAAGTCAAGCACATAACAAGCAATGCACCCAATGACATGTCTGAGCCACCAAAGACTGGTGATTGTAAGTATGCAATATAGTATGAGCCACCCAATGAGTGATTTAAAATGTGTAATGCGGTCTGAGTTACCTAAGTTGGTAACTGTAAATATAAAATGTAGTTCGAGCACTTTATATTGGGTGCTGTAAGTCTGAGTATCTTAAATAAGGTACCGTAAGTCTGAGCACCCTGAAAGGGTACCATAAGTCTGTCAACTGTGTAAGTGCAATGATATATGCAATGCTATATGGATGACATAAATGAAAATACATACCGTTTTCCACAAAATCATAATAGACTATGTAGTATTTTTAATCAATCAAGTTTAATTCTCAAAACTAAATTCTCGTTCAATTTACATTTTATAAATTTTTAACAGTATAACAACTATTTTCATCAAAACTAATAAAGTCCAATTTCTGCAGAAAATAGTTCCAAAACAAGATATTTGGCATGCAAATTAGTGTGGCATACCTCCTAGGCAGTCTAAATATCAAATCATCTCAAAACCAGGTATAAATCACATTTTACCAAGTATTTCACAAAATTCTATATTTATTCAAAATATGTAAAAAAAAAAGCCACATAATTAAACCAATTTTAGAATCAAGTAATCGAATCACTACCTCAAATGAGTAACTAGACCACGCTACGATACTATAGAGCCTGTTTGGTGTCATTTAGCGATCGTTCTGAGGGTCGAACGTCGATTTCGAACATTCGATCGCTCGCTTTGAAATGTTATTTATCGAACGGAGCCTTAAATTTAGAAACAGACTTCACCACTGAATTTTCAACAACTAAATTAGCTAGGTTAGACATATAACTTGACTAATTCGGGCTCAGACTGAAATCCGACCCCGTGGCATGTAAAACGAGGTAAAATCAGAGTCATCTGATCTTGTTTTCTGTTTCTATCATCAAACATAATCAATATATATCTCATTTTTCATATTTCCACGAGTACTTCATAAATATAAAGTTTATTTGACCATCTAACGGTCGTATTAAAATATCAACTCTTAAACCTAAGAAGCTCAAGAATAGCTAACATGGCAAAATCTAATCTGAGCCATTTCAAGTTGTAAAATACATACTATGTGATTCATTTCGTCAAGTCGAATAAAAAATGTCTGGTTTCAAGGTTCATCCGCATCGGCGCCGATTTTCATCTACTGCTGTTTTCCGGTCATTGCTAATAGTGGAGACCTCGGGTGGTGCTGCAAGTCCGGTAGAGGCTTCATCTCAGTGCTACTGTGTAGATTCAAGCAGTGGCACAGCTCGATTTGGCCAGGAGGGCCGTCGTCGGAGTAACGCTGGAATTTCAACATTTTGCCGCTATAGAGAAAGAGAGAGAGAGAGAGAGAGAAACTGTGAGGGAGAAGAGAGAAACAACTGAGAAAAAATGGGACTGTGCACGTGTCCCTCAGTCAATGGGCAGTGCAATTTTTTCTAAATTGCATTTTGGCGCCTATTTTTTAAAATCTTTTCAAATATGTCCCTCTAATTTGCATTTTAGCCCCCGGTTTCAAGATTCTTTCAACTAAATCCAAAATTGAATTTCAGAAATTTCTCCCTTTATTTAATTGGAAAATGGTAAAATTATCATTTTACCCTTACAAAAATCAGGGTTCTTACAAGTACTAGCTGGTACTAATGCATAATGTACATAATAATTCATTTCGAAAGAAAAGAAAAAAAAAAAAGAAAATACACATAATAATTAATCCAATTAAATTTCTACTTGGCATGCGAGCATAGTATTGTGCATTTTGTTAGCATTAATTAGTCATTACTAATTAACATCTAGTTTAGACGTTTGTTCATCGCGATCGTAAATTAATTTGGCTTGGTTATAGATATTAACTAATTAAGGAGAGTGGAGCAGTTGATTTGATCATGTCATCAGAAGTATCTTACCCAAAACCTCTCATTTTTGTGTTTGATTAAAGAAGATCGAATCTCATGACTTACGTATCAGAATTTACTATTCATTAAACTTAAAACCGTACGTGGTAATAATATATTTATGTTTATGGTAACCTTTTTTTTTCCCTCCAAATTCGTTAGTATCGATCCACTTAGAAAACGATACTTCTGTGAGTCGCTTCCACATGCATTTTAAACCTGGATATATATAGCACCATTAGTACATTAATAATGAGTGACATGACTAGTGTACGTATCGTATGTACGTTTCACATGCTGGATGATTTCGACCCAAAATTAAGAGAGCTTTCTCCCCCACTACCATAATTGAATTTCATGAAGCATGATGGCTAAATGATTCGAGCCTGACCTCGAGTTTTGTCGTACAATCATAAATAGTACTGCATGGATGCAAAAATAATAATTTTCTAACCAATATATGTATGTATGTATATACATACACACATATATTGATGCACTGACACCGATAACCATTAGAACAATTCAAGATTTTCTATGTGCCTTCCCTACTAAATAGCAGGTATCGATATTTCTCTGTGTACATTTCTATATATTGCATATTTTGATGTATAGTTTTATTGTTTTTCCTTCATGATGAAACAATTTAAAATAATTTTGGGAAGTAAACAAATTGAAATAAATATTCAAGAGTACTCAAATACACGATATATACGTATTCATACAATTTTATTTTCAGAAAACTGAATGAGATGGTCATGTTAGCCAATTTGGGGCTTTGAAACAAGCAAAGTAGCTACGCATGCACACACACACACAGAGAGTAGCTAACATTTTAAATGCAATACATACTTCTTTACATTAGTTGTATAATCGTGAATTGGTATATATATAATGATCAGTACAATTCCCCTGTATAAAGCAAGATATACGCATGGCCAAATTATTCAGTTACTTGTCCATTCTCAAAAAAATGCAAGAAATTAAAATGATCGAAACATGTAACGAAATAAAATTGCTGATAACTACGCGTATATTCTTATTGGACCAGCGAGTTAATGTGATTGGTATCATATTCCTCAGTATTAAAAATGTGAGCGCACACGATGTATAAGAGACAAATCATAGATCCAGCCACCGCATTGTGTGATTAATGTTATTGTATCATGCATGTTCTAGTGACATTGATGTAAGTATCCTCATCAACAACTTGTTAGTGGATTCATTGGCACTCTCAAGAGTAAAAAAGTACATACCATTAATTATGATCAGAATATATATTATATATATTAAAATTGTTAGTTTCATAAGGGCAAACATTATGGAATCGTGCGATAATTCGTAGTTTCTATTGATCAATACCATCGAAATGTGCTTCCAAATTGAGCACACATCAGTTTTCGGTGTCCCATATATACTAGCTAGTAGATCCAAGTTTTTAGTAAGTAAGAGTACATGTAGGCTGTAGCTGGAGGAGTTTGTCATCTCTGATCTTAAGGAGCTAGCTAGAGGACAACTTAGTTGGTTGATGTTAATTTGTGTTGAGTACTGATAAATAATAATAATAATAATAAGGCTGAGATGGGGATTATAAGAGCGTTGTTGCTTGAAATAAAATCAAATTCATGAAAAAGATCCAAAGAATATATATATATATATAGCACCCTAGCTACAACCACCTATATAAGGGGTGGTTCCTATTTTCTCCCGACCTTTTCACATATCACAACTAAGAACGTGAACTTTAAACGACTTAAGAAGAGGTCCAAATCAATACGTATGGCAACCAGAACATGTTGGAATTAGATTTTATGAGATACAGGAGTAATAAATACGAGGAACACGTGCTAAGCCGTCTTTGGCACGTGAGGGGAAGATGAGATATACATATTAATTAGGGTTTTTCTTTATTGTGCTTTCGTATACATGATGAACATATACCTATACATATTTGTGTATATATATATATGTGCTTTTTCAAGCGTGTGAGGGAGGGTGGGATTCACGTGACTTCACCCCAAAAGAAGACAGATAGGGAGAAGGAAGAAAGTTGGGCTGTCAATTCTCAATCTGGTTTGCGGTTGAAAAGCAGGTTTTTAATTTTTGTCTCAATGAGTTACTGAGTAGTCCTCTCCCCTCCANCAATAGAATATTTAATTATAAGACGCACGAAATTAACTATTACCAACTACGACTATATACGAGTATTAATATGACAAAGTGGGTTGACTCAAGTAGTAAGAGTACTTACTATTTAGGATTCCGGTCTTACGTTCAAGTCACACTGGAAGTAAGCGTGAAAGCTTATTATCCCTAATGGGGTGGAGTGGGGATTAAGTAGTAGTAGGTATTTTTCTTTAATTTCTAATAAGCGAAGGTTATTAATTAAGCCTCACTTTTTTTAAAAAAAAAAATACGACTATTAATATATTCTACGCATATCTACAAGGTTAAAATATTAATCCATAATTGTCTTGCTTTGAAAAAAAAAAATTATAAGGTTTTTTTCTTTTACATATTGATTTCATTTAAACAAATTACTTCTAAAGAAAAGGAAACTTACATGTTAATTTTTAGTGGAAGTAGATGCGATTTAACTGTAACGTATTACATATATATATAGGCACTAATCCGGTATGTATTTTTTTTTTAACCTATTCATAGATATTATTTTGCTCAATTTAAATTCATAATGCATGTCTTTTATAGTAAAAATTGGAAAGAGAAAAATATTAAATAATGTGTATTTATTTTTATTATTATTTCCCAACTATCCAAATTATAGTAACCGTTAGATTATGATCCAACAGCCAAAAAAAATATCTATAGATAGGTAAAAAAAAAAATCCTATTGGATTGGGAACATGTATGTATATGTGTATATATATAGTTAGTACTGGGGTGATTTCATTACTTTTCATACAAATTAATTTGTAAGGTAAGAAAATTTTTAGTTCTAAATATAATTAATATCTTTACCACGTATCTTCAATGCCTTTTATAACATATCTTATTGGCCATTGGAAAACCCATGAGTAAACACAAGAAAGAAATAGGGCTCATTTTTCTTTTCATTGGTTAGCACCAAACCAAATAATGGTCTGGTTGAGTTCTCATAATAATACTTTTATTAATAAAGATGAAGAAATAGGGACCTTGGAAGCCACTTGTCTTAGGAATTTTAGAATGGGGTCTCTCCTGATAGATGATCAATTTTGTCTATATCTATTAAATTTAATAAAAAAAATTGAAATTTACATAATAATGAGATCTGATAATCTTTTTTCAGAAGATGTTATAATTTTGACGTAAATTTTATGAATCTAACATGTATTAGTTAAAAATCAATTTTTTTTTCTCGGCTCCTATCAACATTGCAACATTTTCTTTACATAATACTAATAAGGTGATTTTATGATCAAATCCCTGTACCTACATTTCTAATTTATCCTCTTTCTTCTTCTTTTTCCCCTTGAAATTAGAGTCGTAGTAGTGCTGGATATCTCTTGCACACTCGGTTTAAAATATGTCTATTTTTTTCTTTTTTCTCTTTTAGTTTATATATATGACCGGGTATATGTATCACTTAATATATACAGTCATGAGTATTCATCTAATTTAGTGGATGCCTTTATCTAGCTAGTTAATCAATTTCATATACCCAGTATATATTAATATAATTCCAGACATAAAATATAGAATAAAAGAACAGATATTTTCAAATGACTTAAAATATATTAATCCTGGGAAACTGGTTTTCTAAGAGAATTATAAGTAAAAGAAGAAATTTAATTTTTTTTTTAATACAAGTACTGTATACATTGTTCTTTCACTCCTATAGCAAAACTAAAGTGTAAATATCTCTATGCTATTCTGCAGAATTATAATATTCCGGATCGAGCAGCGACTATGCATTTTTTTGCTTTTTTCTAAACGAAAAAGAGAGAAACATTATTCTAAAAAAAAAAAACTGAAAATGCATCTCAACTAAATCGATACTCAAACAGTTAGCATGTCATATGGATGGCAACAACAAAAACTTAGAGCATTAACATTGAGTAATTTAGATGTACAATAGCATGCATGTACGCATTAAATCTCAACTTAAATCTTTCTAATTTATTCATCAGGCTCCATAAGTATATATTATGTCATTTATATGTAATTGCAATTGTCGGGAGTACATATGTACATTAAAGAAGAGATGTTATGTGCAAATGTAATTGGTTGAATATTAATGTAAGGCCGCTAAATAATTTAAGAACATAAATAATAATACTGTAATTTATAGGTTTAAAAGAGACAAAATATTACATTACATCAGGCTTCAATTATTGATAGACGTAGAGATCAGAAAGCCTAGCTATATTTAATGATCAACAGAGGAAGTAGCCAGACATATATACAATATGTCACGAAAAAGCAAATAATAAAATGCAAAGACATGGTTCAATCATTGGCCCCTTAAGTGTACATGCATGTTATATTTATATCTCGAAATTATGGTTGTATTTGTATTCATTAAAACTCTTTTCCTGAAACAATTGTGCATATTTGGATGTCATAGTATGTGGGATTTAGTTCCAAACATTTAAGAACAATAAATTAAAATAATATATTGAGGCAATCCACGATCTAACGACTAAATTGCTACTAATTAATTACTGAAATGAATAAACAGAAGAAGAAGAGAGAAATCTATACACTTCTTCTTCTTTTTTTTTTTCGGGATGTAAAATTCGTAAAAACTTAGACTTTGCCTATGGAATCAACTTAATAAAGATTTATCATATATATGTATATAAACACACTTGTTCCTTGATGCATGCTAATTCTCCCTTTTGAGGTATTATTCGGAAAATATATACCTATGTCTATATACATGTATATACACAATGTAGTAGATAGTCCGATTCGTTGATCCTTACATAGCATGACAGCATCAAACTGTTTTGCCATTGAAAGATGGTAACTGACTAACTGTGTAACCCTTCCTGTGGCATCATGTCGAGCTAATTAATTAATTTCTTTATCAAATAATTCTTATGAAAAACATATTTGTGTATCAACCCTAGCTACTTAACATGTGGGAATTAATTCCACGCCTTTGCCACCTTAATTTCTGAGTTTATCTAGTCATGTCACCCAGCAGCTGGGACTTATATATAAACAAAATCGATAGAAATCTTCATCATATCTATATAACTTATATATCTCTATCTTATCTCTTTTGTAATTTCAGACCGCGATTTATCAACCAATGTTCAAAACTTACATTAGGTGGAAAGTTCAACTCTCAAGTGATCAATTATTAGCATGTCATAACTGAACAATCTAAAACAGAACAAGTTCCTTGATGTTAGATATTATTTTTTATAGGATGGCGATAAAAAATAAATAGCACAATATATACTTCGTCTCAAGTCGTGCGAAAATCACGACCCGATTTGTTAAAAGTGATAAAAGTTGTAGATAGATCAAGTTGTGTATATGGACATTGAAACCGAAAGAGAGATAAACAGAAGAACATCTGTAAAATCAAATTAAGGACGTACCAAAAGGGTAACAGAAACATGCCCATCTTGACATTTGCCCAAACCATAAAGCGGTTATGTGTGGTTTTCAAGCCACAACCCTCATATAGACTCTCCCACACAAAGTTACAAACCTAACTAGCTTTGAGCCCGACCTGTACGGCACGTGCCACATAATCTTTTTGAGTTTTGACGATATATGTAAGCTTTTTATATTAATGAAATCACTCTTTGGCTCTTTTTTATTTTTTATCTTTATTTATCTTTTTCTCATAATATCTTTCTGCCTATCTTGCTATGGTTGGGGTTTATTAATGCAATTAGTGCAATCGTCTTCAAATGACCAAAATGCCCGCACCAACTAGTAGTGTTACCTTCTCATGATAATGATTGGTGTGGGTATCATGGTCATTTCGACATAGGGGAGGGATGGTGGTTGTGTGGATCATTGAGATGACTTTGTACTGACCTTATCTTTATTTTATTCCGTAGTTTGCGTTGGTTTCCAAAAGCCTCATATAAAATGACAATTATAACCGACATTTTGAGAGTGGTATATTTCCTTCATTTTCCTAGTATAAGCTACATATTCTGTTTATCAAAAAGAAAAGCTAAAACATATTCGATCCCAAAAAAAAAAAAAAAGGAAGAAGCAGCTAAATTTATTATTAGTATTTAATAAGAGCCGAAGTAAAGTATATTATTAAAAAGGGATACAAAATTTTACTAACATCAGAAAAATGAAAATGATCTTTTGCCCATGTACTTTTATTTCGTGGAATAAAATACTAAGCTTTTATCACGGAAAAAAGAAAAGAAAAAAGGAAAAAGAAAAAGACTCAACTCATAGGTATACATTAGGGTCAATTTGGGAAAACACTAACAAATAATCTTTTCTCCTTTTTTTTTTTCCTTCTCTCTCATCTATTTTTTTCTTTTAAAAAAATATGTTATTTTTTTCAATATAATTTAGCATACGGAATAATATAAAATAAAAAAATATAAAATAATGGTGAGGAAAGCAGATATGATGTGAAGAAGAAGAGAATAGAGAATAGCGACTGCTTCTCCCTCTCTTTCTTTCTCTCTCTTTTGGGGTGTTTGTTGGTTTGAGAGAGATATCAGTTCCTCAAAACCCAAAAGCCTCCATTTTTATTTCATTTTTTTTTAAAACAAAATATTTCACAGTTTCCATCTCTCTCTTTTTCCAGAAGGTGATTTTGCAAAAAACATATACACACACTGATCAGTACTGCAAAGAGAGCTAAACAAAGCAGGGAAAAAAAAATTTAGAAAAGGAGAGAAAGAGAAAGAAAGAGACGACAGACAGAGCGACAAACAGAGAGAAAGAGAGAGAGAAAGCTTTCAATACCACAGAAGGGGAAAACGATGTCTGAGAGCTTTACATCCTTTCATACTCTGCAACTCCAAGAGGTATATATATATATATATACATATTTATATCCTTACATATATATAAGATGAACAAAGCTGAAAATGATAAAGGTAGATAAATAAATTTAAAAAAAAAATTCTAAGAAGCAACACTAAAAAAGACCCCCACTCCTCATATATTTTCCTCCTTTTTTTTTTCAGAGGGTGTAATTAATCTTGTTGAGTAAGTACCTACTCAAATTGCACGATGTGGGTTTTCTTCTTTTTGGTGTTTCTAACCGATCCATACTGAATTGAACAGCACTAAGGTGAATTCGAAGATCAGAAGATGATGATGGTGATGATGATATTGATCTTGATATGGGAATAACAACACCACCAATAATCTTCTCCAACTCGAAGGTACTTCACAACTACTCAATTATATCAAGCTCGGAAAAGCCAAGCCACAACAACAACAGCAACAGCAACAACAACAACAACAAGAACAAAAATTGCTCTTCCAATTCTATGTCCCAAGATTACCACCACCAAGCCCCAGCTGCTGGCATCTTTAGTACTAACACCTTCTCGAATGGTTTCGAGAGATCATCGGTGGCCGCCGCGTCGCACCAAGACCACCACCAGCACCACATAGCTCAGCAGATCCGGAGGGACAAGCTGCGAGTGCAAGCAGGGTTCGAGGCGGCGCCTCCGCCATTGGTTGGCATCGATGAGGACGAATCCGGAGCGCTTCCGGTCTACGAGTCCGCCGGGATGTTATCCGAGATGTTCAATTTCCCTCAAGGCCACGCTGCTGCTGCCGAATTGTTGGATCAGCAGCAGCAACAACAACAAGCGATGGCGCCGCCAAGTTATCGGTCACCGAGGCCTCAACAGCCGCCTCACCAGGGCGGCGTTGGCAACGAGTGGTATGGAGGAAGACAAGGGATGGTGATAGTAGGAGGAGGATCACTCGCGAGCTCGTTAGGAGATAATAGTAATAGCAATCATAATCCAAAGAATCAGACAAGTAGCCGCGACAGTATAGCTCATCATCATCATCAACAACAACAACAACATCACCAGATTTCGAGCATTAATGCGGACTCAGCCGCAGCCATGCAGCTTTTCTTAATGAATCCACAGCCGAGATCGCCATCTCCACCTCCTCCATCAGCTGTTGCAGCCTCAAATTCCTCTTCTACCCTCCACATGCTCCTCCCAAACCCTTCGACTTCTTCCCTAGTCCAAGCCTTTACTCCCTCCGGAACACCCGGAGGGGGGGCTTTCGGTCAATTCACTTGGATACCGGACACCACCCACGAAGGAGGTGGCCCCACCAACGAAATCGGCGGAGTCCCTCATCATCATCATGTGGCGGAAGGCCAAGGCCTATCGCTGACTTTGTCGTCGTCGTTGCAACCGTTGGAGGCCTCGGCGAAAGCCGCCGAGGAGCTCCGCATGGGAAACACGGCCTTATTGTATTACGGCGGCGGGTCCTCGGGACCGGAACACTACCCCTACAAGAATTACGGCGCCGGTACCACTAGCCAGGTACAAGCTCAGGCATTGCATTTGCAGACCGGAGGAGGAGGAGGAGGAGTGTTAGTGGGTCCGAACCAGCACCACCACCACCAGGTTCATGTCGGGTTCGGATCTTCTTTGGGAGTGGTCAACGTGTTGAGGAACTCCAAGTACGTGAAGGCGGCACAAGAGCTCTTGGAAGAGTTTTGCAGCGTAGGTAGAGGTCATTTCAAGAAGAACAAGTTCGGTACCTCAACAAGGCAAAATACTACAAACCCTAGTGCTAATCCCGGTACCAGTAGCGGCGGCGGCGGAGGTGGAGGTGGAGGAGGCTCTTCCTCTTCTTCAAAGGATGGTGTTAATCCTCCTTTGTCCGCCGCTGATAGGATTGAGCAACAAAGGAGAAAGGTCAAACTGTTATCTATGCTTGATGAGGCATGTAATCTCTCTCTCTCTCTCTCTTACACTCTTTCTCTTTCTATCTTTCTCTTTCAGTTCACCCTTCTCTCTCCCTCAAGAGTCAAAGACTCATAGTTTCCTTTTTTAAGTCCATTATTAATAACTTTGAGCATTATTTTTATCACAAAACTATGGAGACAAACAAACAGAAATTTCCGGCAAAGTCATTGCGAATAAAAAAAGACCCAGAATAAGGAAAAGCCGGCTGCTGTAATATTATGGTTTTTGCATCATAGGCCAGGGACCAAGTTGGTATATATAGGCTCTGATTATAATTTATAGATACACTCTTATTTAAAAAAAAAAAAAAAAGATTATAGATTTTATTTTAGGTATTGATTGGATTGGCGGTACAATAATATTGAGTAGTGTTATGAGCTTGTAAGTTTGGTGAAAACGTGAGAGACTACTATTAGGGGTATGTGTGTCCAGTACTAAGAAGGGACGTTCCTTGTAATTGGGAAGATAGACCAAACTATATTATATAAATACAGTCAAATATAATTAGCCTCACACACGTAGGCAGAAGTTACGAATGCCATTGCCCTCAAGATATTCATACCCATCATAGTAATATTCCAGGGAAAGCTATTAATATATATATATATAGACATTATATCCTGGTTGACCTATTGGGGAGAGGTAGTTTTCTTTCCCCTTTCTTTTAATTTCATTCTTCTTCTTCTTCTTCTTCTTCTTCTTCTTACTTTTGGTTTATGCACAGTGGCTAGAGCCAGTTGGCCTTACTCTTCATTCCAATTCACAATCATTGTTCTCTGCACACGGCTTTGATTTAAGCATTTATTCTTTCCTCTTATAAGTTTTCTTTTTATGAGCAACCTAGAGTCCCCACATACAAACTTCATAAAAATTCTCAAATAGGATGATGATCATCAACATCATCAGCCTTAAAATCTCTCTTCTCTGAACTTCTCTCTCTCCACCCTTTTGAGTACTCTTATTAAGTCTTGCATACTAATTATATGCATATCCATATCTCTTGTACATTATAACAATTATTATTATTAATATTTTGAAAACAACGAAAATAAAAAACAAAATAACCTTTCTCAAGTATACCATGATTAAGACATTTTATCAGTTCATTAACGTTTTTCGTTGGCACGTTGTTTTCCTCAACTCACTATTTTCCTTGTTTGATAGGTAGTGAAGGAAAAGTACTAACCATAAAAATCCTTAAATTATATAATAACAACAATAGTATTTATTCATAACGTAATGGTTTATATTAATGGAAATACCATAAAAAAACAATAATCTTAGGCTTTTTTTTTTTTTTGTGGGTAGTATTGCTTTTTTTTTTTTTTGGTTAAAAATCGTCAATTTGGGTAGTGTTGCTTACACACGCATATATGTATCTATAATATGTGACGTTTCAGGTGGACCGAAGATACAACCACTACTGCGAACAGATGCAAATGGTGGTTAACTCATTCGATCTAGTGATGGGTTTCGGTGCGGCGGTACCGTACACTGCCTTAGCCCAAAAGGCCATGTCTCGCCATTTTCGATGTCTTAAAGACGCCATATCGGCCCAGCTGAAGCACAGCTGTGAGTTACTAGGAGAGAAAGATGGCGCCGGGACCTCAGGAATCACCAAAGGAGAAACTCCGAGGCTTAAGATTCTAGAACAAAGCCTCAGACAGCAAAGAGCCTTCCAATCAATTGGGATGATGGAGCAAGAAGCTTGGAGACCTCAACGAGGCTTGCCTGAACGCTCTGTCAACATCTTAAGAGCCTGGCTCTTTGAGCATTTTCTTCATCCGTACGTTTCCTCTTTTTGACCCTTTCTTTCTTTTTTTTTTCCTTCTTTGGTCACCGTATTTTGCTGTTTTAGTTTCGAAAAATGTTACATATCATCATTGTTACACCATATGTATAATATGCTAAAACGGTAACATAACATATAACAGATTTTCACAAGACAGAGACATATGTCACAGTACTACTATAATAAAACATTCAAATTAATTTCATTGTAGAACTAGTTAGTTAATTAATTAGTCTTATTTATTCGTGTACTAGTCATTAGTTTATGTTGGTGTTATTATTTCCTTCATGTTAAGAGAGTTTAGCGTTTGAATTATATATTTTTCTATTATAGTTTTACTTTAGAAAAATGTTATATATTACTATTTGTCACACCATAGGTAATATAAAACAAAGGATTGTCACAAGTCACAAGTCACATGCCACAGTATAATAAAACACTCACATTAACGACAGTGTACGTGGAACTAATTAATGAGTCTTATTTATGCGTAGACATATGTATGTAGTAGTCTTCATATAGTTAATTATGTGGTGGTATTTTTTTTCATTTTTTCTAAATGAAAATTAACCGAGGAAAGATCGATGGAGATTGAAAAGCCAAAAAGAAAATAATTATGAGGAAATCATAGTGGAAAACATAATGCAATTGCATGCGTTAACTTTGTGTTAACTAGAAACAAGAAGCACTTTGCATGCAGTTATTGTAAGTGTTTTAAAGGAGGGGAATAGTTAACTATAAGGAGCAGTGTCCTTGGGCTTTGTCTCAATCGATCGACAGTCAAAAGCTGTGAAAAAGATCAGCTGATCCCATTAATTAAACTATGATTTCTTTTCTGCGTGTGTGTGTCTTTCTCTCTCTCAGGGAAGAAAAAAAGAAAAAAAAAACATTGTATCGAGTTTTTTTTTTTAAAAAAAAAAAAAGCAAAAAAGCGAAAATCAGTACTGATCAGTATAGTATATATAGTTGATCTGCTTTTTTAACTCGAGGTCCACAGAGCTAGCTCTATAAGCTTATATTAGCTAGGCTAGTAGCTAGAGCGCTGCTGCTAATCGTTCTTTTCTGCATTTTTTTGATTATCACGCCATGCACAATAAGGAAAAAGAAATAAATAAAAGAAAAAAAAAAAAAAAAGAAAGAGGAAAAACAAAGAAAAAAGTTCAATCCCATCTGGGGTACAGAAAGCTTGACGTTTCTTTATACGGTTTAGGCAAGGAGTCTGATGTCATTTTCTGGTCTCTTTCTCAGGTATCCAAGTGATGCAGATAAGCATCTGTTGGCACGACAGACTGGTTTATCGAGGAATCAGGTAATTGGTTCTCTCTCTCTCTCTCTCTCTCTCTCTCTCTCTCTTTCTATATATATATATATAGATGTATCTCTCTGTGTACATATATACATACACTTATTCTCACTATCCATTATAGTTTTCTGCATGTTAAGAGGGTTTAGCATTTAAAAGCTCAATTTATTACATATATGTAAAGAAGAAAGGAAAAAAAAATGAAAACTAAACCTATTGGAAGTGAGTGAGTGAATGAATGAAGGGACCAGGCGCAGTAGGTTCAGATAGAGTTTGCATGGTTTAATTTGGGTTTATTTTGTTTTTGTAATTGGCGGAGAAAGGCAATGTGGTTTCTCTATTTCCCTTCTTTTTTCATTCAGCCCTACCTTGG
Organism: Trema orientale; assembly: GCA_002914845.1. Lineage (NCBI taxonomy): Eukaryota > Viridiplantae > Streptophyta > Magnoliopsida > Rosales > Cannabaceae > Trema > Trema orientale. The sequence continues at coordinate 1,531,775 of JXTC01000004.1, forward strand.
ATTCTACTACGCAATGACATAAATTCTGATCACAGTGAAGGAACCCCACAGACAATTTTTAAAAAAGGCGCAGTATAGTATGCTAAGTACATAAGAGACGAGACATAAGAGTTTGCAGCTTTGATTCTCTCTCTCTCTCTCTCTCTCTCTCTCTCTCTCTCTCTCTTCAAATGATGAGTCTCTCCAACCACACAATAGAAAGCCATAAAGACTCCAAATAAATTTGCGTAGTACTTGAGAAACAGCATTTGTCTCACACTTCTTCCTTGGAACCCCATATTCATAAGCCTTATTACTAGTACTAGGACTGTTTTAAAAATTGCCATTACGTAAATTCATGTCATGCAGTTCAGTACTCCATCACTGTTTCATTAGATCATGATCAAGTACTGTTCATAACCTTTGGTTATATTTGTCTTCTTCATATGCTATTTATTAAAATAGTAATTAGGATTAATATTCACAAATATTGAAATTTGTAGCATTTTTTTTATTTGTTGTTATCATGAGATCTAGCCAGAAAGTTTGTTAGCAATATATAACCTATATATTGCTGGAAATGTGTATATAGATATATGCGTACGTAGCGTATAGACGAACAACTTCCTATTCTTCTTTAAATCTTTCATGTACATGTACAAGGCATGAATCAGTGGTTGATATGTCTTATCAAGGTGGTGCAACTTTTTCTTGTAATTAGAAAACCACTATTTGCCTAACTATATGTAACGGTTTTGTTTTTCTTTTAGGTTTAGACTTGTCACTTCAAACATTTAGGAGCAATATCCAGTCACTACCTACACTGAACAACAACTAGTAAATATTTAAAAAGAAAAAAAAAAACTTTATTGGATCATTTGCAAGTAAAACTGTGGTGATTAAAGTAGAAAGTACTACTTTATGGGGAAAAAATTGATGAAATAGTTTCGTATCGAGATGGTGGACTACTACAATAATATAACAGCCTTTCACTATAATAACTCAGCTTTTACCAGTGGTACGTACTTGGTCGGTCTGTATAGTAATAGCAATTATATCATATCTAACTACAAAAGTTAGGCGGCGAATTCCTGATCATTACCATGTTCTACTTTTTCCTTGAAACACTGAAATTTACCCCATTTTAAACAAAATAATAATAATGATAGCAATAATTGTAAGGAAAAGATGATTCATGTCATTAAGGTTACTAAATCAATGTGTTTGAAAATTAATATCTATTTTATTATGTCTTCACTTTTTTCAGGTTTCAAACTGGTTCATTAATGCCAGGGTTCGGTTGTGGAAACCCATGGTGGAAGAGATGTACCAGCAAGAAACCAAAGAAGAAGAGACGCTATCATCAGATCAAGAAAGATCAACGGATCATCATGATCATCATCAGATGATCATCAGGAGTAGTAGGAACATTATTAACAACCAAAATAGTAGCACCAGTAGTGGTGTTGGTGGTGGTGGCCACGGCTTGCTCGCACAAACCCCAACGCCTAACTCGTCAACGACAGCTGCCACGCAAGCAACGACAACTCCAACACCGCAAACGACAACGACGACAACAACAACAACAGCAGCAGCAGCAGCAGCAGCAGCAAGAAGATCCGATATCAATGCCATCGAAAGCGACCCTTCACTCGTCGCAATCAGTAATAACAACACTAGTATTAGGCAACCCTTCTCGGAAAACCAAGCGATGATGAAGCAGGCCCACCAGGCCATTGCCACGTCATCGACTCCCTCGTCGACGTCGGAGCTGGTCGCGCCACCCGTCTCCCAGAGCTACGCCGCCGCCGGGGACGACACGTGTCTACGTGGCGGCTTGGTTGCAGCAGCTGAGTTCGGGACCACCACTACTGCTTCTGGTAGTAATATCAATATTGCTGCTCCCCATCCTGATCACCACGGTGGTGGGGCCCTCATTGCCTTTGGGACCACCACTACTACGGCTGGTGACGTGTCACTCACTCTAGGGCTACGTCATGCCGGGGACATGCCCGAGAATACTCCTTCTCCTTTCTCTGTTAGAGACTTTGGGAGCTGATACATTCATCTTCATCATCATGATATCAATATCTTCAATATTAATTCCTATCATATTATATGATATATTAATTAGCTTTAAGGGGGAGACGAGAGAAGAAAGAATTTTTTTTTTTTTTTTTTTCCTTTTTAACCTTTCAATTATATTCTATGAACAAAAAGGAAAAAATACGTTACAGAGACGTAGCTTTACTTTACGTTACATTAGCTAGCTAGCTGTATGGGGGACATTATTGTAATTGTATAGTAGATTGTTTTTTTTTTTCGGCAACTTCTTTTATTTCTCTTCTGTGTACTTTAATAGGTATTTTAATACCTCCAAAGGAATATTTTCTAGAATAATAATATGAAAATTAATCATATTCATAATCATAGATAGGTGTATGAAGAAATTAGATATTCTATTGATAGAGTTATTAAATGCAATTGATCTGATATGAGATATGTCTCATTAATTTGTTATTCAGATTTGTAATCAGAAAATACTATTTTCAAGTTATTAATTTATCTCATACGTGCTTAATTAGTTTAAACCGCTAGCTATGATTTAGTATAATTTAATTATTGGGATTCCTTTAGTTTTAATTTTACTTAATTTGGAGGGATTATTTTCAGTTGCAATATATTATCACACTTGACTCTATTAAGATAATTGAAGAAGTTATTGCTAATAATAAGCTAGAGACATTGGATTGAGTTGGAAAGAATCTGCTGCCAGAATATATAAGATTTTTTTTTTTCATAATCACGTTTATGGTTGGCTAATCGAGTCCGGGATCCAAAATGATATTGACAATATTTCTCTTTCAGATAATTTGGTAATTGAGAGACGTTTTGTTGTTTAGATCATTCTTCTATTGCTTATTTATGACAATATAATAAAGCTAATTAGAGGACTAAATAAAAAGAAAAAAACCCTAGCCTCTTTCTCTACTTGCATTTTCTCCCAACAAAAAAGTCAGGGCCGTCCCATTTGGAGGCCGGAGAGGACCTCTCCTCTGCTTCTTCCTCCTCCTCCTCTCTGCTTCTTTTTCTTTTTCTCTCTGCTTCTTTTTTCTTTTTCTTTTTCTTTTTCAATTTTAATAAGTCAGATCTAGATCTGGTTTATAGTACCACCTTTTGTGTGGATTTTAGTCTGGTCTAAGTATGAGATTTCTTCTCAGATCTAGATCTATTTAGTGACCGATTTTTGTTTTCTTTTTTTTTCCACGGGCATGGATCTGTGCTAGCCTCATATAGTCTACCCCGCCAGGCAATAGATTACTAGGGTAATCCGCACATTTATTCGTAGTTGTATTTGTGATCTATTTTTCGTCTCCTGTATTTGAGGAGTTTGAAATTATAATCCTTATGCTTATATTATAATTTAAAGCTTTAGTTTCGATTAATGATATTTTCTTGAAAAGTCTGTTTATATCCAAAAAAAATTAGAGGACTAAATTAAAACATTGTTTCACGAGCGCAAGCACTTTGAACCACATTCACGTACTTAAATGAAGAGGATGATGGCTCAATAATACGGCCCAAAAAGAAATGAAACTCGGAGTAATTAAGATTTGAACATGGCCAGATTCGTCCAACAGCTTAAATTGTAGATGAAGAAAGATCCAAATCATTCTCCTTGTAATAGAATCGATAGGAAAAGTTTTGTACAAGAAAAAACAATATACTCCGAATTTCCTTAATCCATAATAATTGTTCACTAAACGTTTCATATATACTATTGCATCTACGTTAACATATTCTTAGAAATTAGAATCTTTTAGTATTCCCTTTTTTTTCGCTATTTATCTTTGAGATAATTTTTAACAATTCAAGTGGTTGATATTGACAATTTTCTTCAGTTAACTTTTAAATTTTAGGGGCGCCAGCACAAAAAAAAAAGTGGCAAAACTCTACCAGGAAATAAATTTTACTAGTTATATATAAAATCTTTTTTCTTTTCTGATTTGTTTGTGACGGCCATAGTAAATAGTCAGCATTAAGTTTTATTCAGGGTACACAAAATTTATATATCATTTTAGAAAGAGAGAGAATAAGAATGAAAAAACCTCCAGGGCGCGCGGCCTAATTAGGATATCTATATCTGTTGATCAATTATTCCATTCCATAAATGATAAGAATACTATTATCTTCGGTATTAATAAAGAAAGAAACGTTTATCCTTGTCACATCTTATCGCATTTACATCGACATCAAGGCAGTTGTAACAAAATTCCTCGAACCTAAAGAACCTTGGTTTTGATAAGTATACCAAATCCTAATATTAGAACTAATTCAAAACTATAAACAGCCTATGATTGGAAAAATAATATTATTCGCAAACTTAAGCTTATTTATACCTTTTTCCTGTATCTCTTTACGGTTATATAGCCATTATCTTATATGCATATATCACTTAAAACGGTATTTTGTTAATTTTTTAAATAAATTGTTAGTCTTCTAAATATTGTTCAATTGCATGTCACATTTTTTCATGATTGACTAGCTAATTTTTCGTTAGTATGGCTTAATCAATAAACATCAGATAGGAATGTCTATTTCCTTAATTATTAGCATTATAGAATTACAAATCTTGAATTGATCGTGGAAAATGGTAGTAAATTAATCTTCTTTTCTCCAGTCTACCAGATCATGCAGTTGTATACATATATATATATACTATATATAATAAATTATATATGTATACATTATTCTTCAGTAATTAATGTCTAATTATTTTTTATCAAAATTCTACAGGCATGTTCCGATTAGATTGGCACATATATAACTGCAGAACTAATATACAATTAAAATATCTCTTTGGCTTCAAAAATTCTTGATCAAAGTTCTATTTTTGCACATTGCACGCATAAGTCAGTGATAACTATTCTCAATATGGAGGGTATTCTAAAATTTTAATCATCTCACTATAGCCAAAAGTTAAACTTGAAAAATAATAAAAATCTACCGACATATTAGAAACTAAGGAAAACCATCATGGGTGGAAAACTGTTAATTTGAGTAGTATCATGAGTATAGTGATTATTTAAAAAAAAAAAAAATTAAAGAAAGAAGTGAAAGAAAAGTAGGAAAGTGAAATATCCCACTGCATGATAAAGTAACTTGTCTCATGCTTAGTACGACTTAACAGTGTGGATGGCGCAAATGTAAATTATATATATGCATTGCGATTATATATAAGTCTTGTCAATATTATAGATAAACTAATTATGTCTCTCAAAAAGATTAATGTTACTTGCCACTTAGTAGGTTATAGTTATATTTGTTGCCTTTACACCCAATAGTTAACACACACAATATACATATATATGGTGTTCCTTAAAATCCAAAACAGATGGATTTATTGCAAAGCAACAGGTACCCCTTACCTATATATATGTTGCTTTTCCTTTGAGTAACAGCATAACTAACTGAAAACAAATTTGCTCCCTAGTCTAAAATTTACCAACCTGCTAAATTGTTGTATATATATATATATATAGATGTTACACTCTCAACCCAAGGAAAAAAATAGTAACAAAGAAATAGATTTTTGAATATTTCAAGGGTTATCATTTCATGTAAGAAAATATTACAATATCTATGTATGTATATAAGAAACAAGACTTTAAATCTTGGGGTATGTCTAATTTGGTGAGGGAGTAAATAAATGCTTATCCACTCATAAGAGAGAACCAAACGCCATAAGCTCAGTCATCTTTTTCCTTTCATATTTCTAGGTAACAAGAAATGTCACTTTCACTTGTGTCATTGTGTGTTTACACGCACGCATATTTTGTACTTATATGTGTGTGATTTAAACTTTAAATTGGCCTTTACATACATATATATAGTATGGTATATAACTCTGCAATTTTCTTACTTATTCTCTACCCTAAAAAAAAATAAAATTAAGAAAAATAATTGACACATAATTACAAGATTATAAATTTATAACCTTAGGGATCGAGCACTGATATCTACAATTCTGCATGCAAAAATGCGGCATTGACTGCACACTAATTCCTCAAATGAAAATAATAAAAAAGTTGGCCTCATTAAACAAACTACAAAAAAGCAAAAAGAAACCCCCCATTAATACTCTAGTCCAATGAACAGTTTTAATTTTTTAAATCTACTTTCCTCATTGAATGTGACATAAATATTGCTCGTCTCTGGTGGGTCTACCATGGCCTGCAACACTGTTTATTATTGACACCAATTGGCCGATATACAGAAATAAATATGCACATTTATAGGTTTCAATGCCTACCAGCACTGCTATATATATACTAAATATACAGCCCACGACTGCTAGGATTTCCGCCCCNCCCCCCCTCTCCAGCTCCCAAATGGTTTCTTTGTCTTGTTTGTCCACATATGTTAACATAAATATTATATAACATTAATGCCAAGAAACTGACGAAAATCTTATATATGTGAGGGCCTTAATAAATAATGTTATAATTATAGAAGGCCCACTTCCTCATGATCCAATGGATCCACACCACAGTCTAGGGTTGAATTTGCAGGACATCAACTTGTGAGATCGATGGACCCTCCTATTTTAGCTATGTGTCTTTGTCTATATGTGTATTGTATAATACAAGGGCATATAATAAATATAGTACGAGCTGGCATGGACCCGTCATCTCTGCTTTGCAACTTTTGTCACACACAACAAAAAAGAAAAAAAAAAAAAAAAAAGAGCATCACAATATTGCATTGGGTCATCAGCCGTGGAGAAATTTAACTTATTGCCAATATTAATTAGTTAATTATTTAATTATGTTCTCATCACATATATAATAATATATACATATGTGAGAATGCTAAGATTGTCTCAGCATTTGATTTGTGTAACGCCATGTAAGTCCTACTCTAAATCGTTGGCCTTGTATGTTTTAAGTATTACTTATATTAATTATGTGGACTATCTCTGAAGAAACGCGCGCGCACACACGCATATATATATATATATATGTAACAATGTGGGCTTGAAATCCAAATGATAAGGAGCTGAAAAACGGTGACCAATTATTATCAAATATATGTACATTTATTTGTTTACTAAAAATATATATATATAGTACTACCACTTACACTTTATATTAATAAGTAGGTATGCACTGATAAGAGTGATTTAGTGTAAGATTCTTTGTATACTATTCATGAAAACAACTTCCAAATACAATCGGTAGTCTGTCTTAAATTTAACATCTTAACATATAACGTGTGGAGCTACTACAATAAGTATTTTTTTTATTTCACTATTGGTAGGTACTTTAATTTTGAACATTAGATTTCAATCTAATAGTTATAATTAATCATATTAGAACAAATTCTAATGTGAATTAAATGATAGTATTTGTATTTATAGTCGTTAGATTAAAATATAATGGTCAAAATTAATATATCTACTGATAGTGAATAAAAAAAAAATCTATTGTATTAGTTTTCATATATATGGGATATACTTTTATATATATAGGCCATAGATATAGTTTATACCCCTTCGAGGGGACCAGTTCCGTTCATATTTTAGCTAACACAAGTCATATTTTAACCAATCTGTGTTGACCAAAACATGACTTATGTTGGTCAAAATATGAACGGGACTAGTCCCGTCGGCAGGATTACATCCTTGCCCCATATATATATATATATGAAACCTACTATATGAAACTGAAAGGTCATATGAGGGGTCCCACCGCCACCTGCTGGACACGAGTGGGTTAACGGAGGGTGTCAATCATGGAGGCTCTCATTCAATCTTGTTTCAGAAATCCGTGGACCACTTGTGCCATTGTATAATCTTCCGATGAAGATGATCAATATGTACATGCATGTATACAAATATAAATGCCAGTTTGGTTATCATAGCTAGGGAGTCTTAACTTGATGAAAGCGGTAGATAGAAGATATGAGCATGAGCTATCTATACATTATATATACGTATGCACTACTGCATGTCCCCAACGGGGTGGTCATGAAAAGATAGAATTTCTCACAATAGCTGTTTTTTCGTTTTAAATAGACGGTTGTGATGATATGAACATCTCTTATAGCAAATAAGTAAAAGCAATGTTTGTTTATCAAAAAAAAAAAAAGAGTAAAGGCAACGTTTGAAAATTAATACTGAAAAGAAACTCAGAAAATTAACTTTTGGTCTATAGTCTATAGTACTATACTACTTCTAGTGCCATAATTCTAAGTAGCATGAACACCACAAGCGATAACTCTCTTTGCCGTAATTAAATTGGTTAGAATTATTTTCCATTTCAGGTTTCGAAATCAAGAGTGTCAGTACATACATACAAGCGATCAATGACCAATTAATTTAGTCTTTATATATTGACAGCATATATACATATTTCATAAAGGTTGAAAAAAGTTGATAGCTTTTGTTTGACTTTTACTATAGCAAAACTATGAGCATCATTGTCCTAAGGCGAACTCTAGTTGAAATTAATTGCCCTTTGAGAAGTCAATTTACTATGAATTGAATAACACAGACACACATTAAAGAAGTACCAGATTCCACTTGTACATTATCAGCCCTTCACTATTTGCAGTATCACTTTGCTTCACCAACAAGGCTAAAATTAATATGTAAATTAAAGCTCAAAAGAGACTTATATTATAATGAAATATGAAAAAGTTTGGCGATGCCTTGAGATTTTGTCTTAAAAATTAACAGATAGGCAGGCAAGAAGGAATTGCATACAAATTCGATGTGGGGACATGAATGGGAGGGACTAGAGAAGAGCGTTACATGTGCTTTATAAGACATGTTAATATATAGATATATATATATATTATATGTTAATTCATATGTGTAAATATATACCTCTTCTTGAACTTCGCGTGCTTGGAATCTTTACATGAATAACGAATCTATGTTAACGTACGTCTATATATAATTAACACAGAACATCACATGTGCACCAAGTAATTGCAAGAGGGTCATCCCTATTTATTATTAGGAGACATTTGGAAGTGAAAAGCATTGTGAAGTCGATCTCAAGGAGGAGACAGACACTGAGTGGAGCATTTCGATTGGTAGTGGTGGTGTAGTACATTTTGTTTTTTGGGCCATAAAAACGTCAAAAGATGGCTTGGGCAAGCTAATTTCCGATTCAATGGGCTTAGAGCTGATGACACTTTTAATTTGATGTGAAATGGACAAGTCTAATAGTTTTTTTTTGGGCCAAGATAATTTTTTATGACTCTTTTTCAAAATGACATTTTAAGACTGTTAAAAAAAATTGATGCTGAGAATTACCGTCATAAGAAATAAAATGTCATTGAATAAATTAGCTGTATACCACTTTTTTTTCCTCATTAATTAAATCTACCACTATATTACTTTTTTAAAACGAATTCTTGATGAATTCTTGACGAATTCTTGATAATCTTGACGGATTCTTGAACGATTCTTGGCGTCAGCAGCAATCTTGACGGATTCTTGATGAATTTTTGACAGATTCTTGATGATCTTAGTGTATTCTTGATGGATTCTTGATATTGGTAGTGATCTTGACGAGTTCTTGATGAATTCTTGACAGATTCTTGACAATCTTGATAGATTATTGACAGATTCTTGACGTCAATGGTAATCTTGACAGATTCTTGATGGATTCTTGACAGATTCTTGATGAATTCTTGACAGATTCTTGACTAATTCCCTCTCAAAAGTGATAAAATCTAATAGTAGTGGTAAATTTAGTTAAAAAGTGGTAATTGTCAACTTAACCCCAGAACAATTTCAAATTCCGGGATTTTTCAATTTGTTTGAAAAAATACCATAAAAAATCAAATTTCCTCTATATATATTTGGCCCAAATTATTCCTACCGAGATCCAAATCCTCTATCTTTTCCTTTTTCTTTCTTTCTTTTTTTTTTTTTTTTTTTGACGGATTCAAATCCCTTAGATCAACTAGCAGCCTTTTTAACCTGGGCTGTGAGTTCGGCTTCACAAGTTTGGAGAACTAGGCCGTATGCTCTTTTTCTAAACTATGTTTTAATAAATATCTTTTTTTTCATTTTATTGACTTATATATCCTTTTTAAGTTTTAATGAATTTAGTTTATTATTATACCATATGTAAGTTAATTTGACATATTCAGATATATAATTAATTTACCAATATATATAATTTATTTACCGTAGTATATGATTTATTTATCAATGTATATTATTCATTTACCATCGTATATAATTCACTTACTGATGTATATAAATAATTTACGATAATATATTATTAATTTACCTGTTGTATATAATTAACTTACTGATGTATATAATTCATATACTATAGTATAAAATTAATTTACTGGTATATATAATTTATTTATCGATATATATATATATAATTTATTTACTGATTTATATAGTTGATTTATTAACCAGTGTATATAATTCATTTACCATAGTATTTAATTAATTTACTGATATATACAATTCATTCACCATAATATATAACTCATTTACTATAGTATATAAATAATTTACCAGTGCAGATAACTAAAAGAAAAAATCAAACTCTAAACCAAATCTTATTTTCTAAATCCAAAAGCTTGCTTTTTTTTTTTTTTTTGACTGCAATCCAAAAGCTTCCTCACAAGCACCAATTCAGTAGGTCTTTTTTTTTTTTTAACTTATACATAGGTATCATTTTAGTCAATTAAAATTTATTATGCACGTTTTTTTATAGTAAAAAGTAAGAGAGAGAACTAGCATTAATGATGCACATCTTTTCATGCACATCATTATAGCCATTAGATTATCGGCTAAAAAAAATATCTATACATAGGTTTAAAAAAAATACCTACTATATATATGGGCACCAATCCAGTAGGTTTTTTTTTTAACGTTTACATAAATATCATTTTGGTCAATTAAAATTTATCATACACATTTTTTTAATAGAAATAATATTAATAATGTACATTTTTTTATGCATATTATTTTAGCCATTGGATCACTGTTAGATGATGATCCAAGGATTAGAAAAAAAAAAATACCTATACATAGGTAAATAAAAAATTACCTATTGGATTGGCAACATATATATATATATATAGAGAGAGAAAGAGAGAGAGAGAGAGAATCTGTTGAGAGGTAGATAGAAAAGTCGATGATTTAGAGAGAGAGTTGCAGATGAAATGTACGAGAAGCCAAAATTCAGTGAGAGAGTATGAAATTAGGTGCCAGGAATAATTTTGGTATTAAGAAAATATAAATAGTTAAATGGGATATTTTTGTTCAGTAAATTAAAAAGGGATATCTACTAAACAGTACCCTTAAAAGTGGGGCATTTTGGTTCAAAGCCCTTCTTTTATATACAACAGTTCTCAAGTACTATTTTTTATGCTTTTAGCACTTTTTGTTTTACTTTTTCAAACATAGTAGTTTTAGTAATTTTCTTCCAAAAATAAATTTATTTTTAAACTCAACCATGTAAGTGGGTCTAGTTTATATTAAGATTAGTTTATATCTTTCTTGGTTAGATTTTATAAACAATCAACTAATTAGAAAAAAATAAAGGGTATATTTGGAACTTTGTAATAAAAATTACTATAAATGAAAGGAGGATTATATATATACCCCAAATTCGTATAAATGCATCCCGTTGATCAATAAAATGACTAAAAGAGACAATTTAGGATAGGAAAAAAAACACCTCATCTCGCATCTCCTTCTTTTTCAATTTCTCAGGAAAATTCCCATTCAAAATTCCATTCCATCTTTTGCCTTATTATTTTTTAAAAAATTTCTTTTTATGCGTAATTTATCTCCTCTGGCTCTAATTTCTTTAATAATCTCTTTAATCTTAAATCAAAGTTTAAAAAAATGAAATTTCCTAGGGAAATTAGCCTATATACGACTTTTTGACATAAGTTTTGATTTTTAAGGTATAATCTTTTGTTTAGTACGATGCGGTACGATCTTTTCAAACTTTTGCCGTGTTTTATTTTTAATCCGTTTTTTTTAAAGAGAGTTTGCTATCAGTTGACGCCCTGACAAGATCCTTTTATTTTTCATTCAAATTTTAGTTCTCTTTAACCTTTTCAATTCGTTTTTGTCTTTTTGTTTTTTAATTACATTTTCAAATATATTTTCACATACATATTTTTAATAACACAGTTATTTTTATGAATCACTTTATTTTGTAAATTCATTCCAACCTTCTTTTTCTTGCACTAATTTTGTTTCGGGGGATGGATTTTTTTTTTTTTTGGAGATAGATTTTTATTAGATTGTTTTTAAATTTTTCCTCTTTATATAACAAAAGAATATACCATTAGTATCCTAACGGTTTACGGTGTCCAGAAATGAAAAAAGTAGTTTTGCTTTCCTTATTGCCAAAAAAGAAAAATATCATATATGTCCTACTGATTATCTTTGGCATCTAAATTTTTTTAATTTCTTTTCTTTTAAAAATGAGGTTATTATAAGTTTTTTACAAGGTAGATCTTTAGGAAAAATGAAAAAAGAAAATGGAACATAAGTATCTTCGTCAGTTACTTTTAGTATCCACCGAAATTGAAAACGGGAGTTGGGCTCATTATTGTAAAATAAATAAATAGAAAATATTATAATAGATATCGCACCGGGTTATTTGTGGTATCCAAGAAATAGAAAGTGAAGTGAAGCCAAAAAAAATATTAAAAATAAAAATACAGTTACCATACATATCGTACCATGATACCTATAGTATATTGAGATATTGAAAAATAAAAATACTATAAGTATCTACCATGTACCACTTTCTAGTTTACTTATGACTAATAAAGAATATAAAGTTGAGATTATTGCTGCATCCAAAAACGGAAAAAAAATTGAAGTTATAGTATAGGTATCATATCATTATACCGTAGGTATTGTACAATGATACTTATCACCTTTAATATCTTATGATGCTAAAAAAAATTATGATAAGTACCCTGCCATGTTGCATCTGAACAAGAAAAAAAAGTTGAGGTTATAGTATAAGTATATACTATAGGTATCGTACTATGATGCCTATCGTATCTTAGGATACTGAAAAAAAAAAAAAAAGTTATTATAGGTATTTTGCTATACACCACTTTTTAGTTTATTTATAATGATTAATAAAGTTAAAATAGAAAGTTGAGTTTATTATTGCATCCAAAAAAGAAAAAAAAAAAAAATGAAGTTACCATAGGTATCGCATCTAGTTACTTATAGTATCCATGACATTGGAATAGGAATCAGGCTTCTCTAATTGCTTAAAAATATATTTTTAGATGTGAATTTTATTAAAAAAATATGATATACTTCACTTTAAATTACTATAGGTATCCTACTTAGATGGAGAAATTTGAATTATAGATTAAACTTATTTTACTCTAAGTATCTAACAAAGTCTGATGTAAAATTTGTGGACTGCTGACATTCACCTGATAGGATACCGATGGTCATCAACTTGGTTAGTATAGATTAATCATTTTGTTATCTAATATTATTTGATTACCTATAGTCTCCCATTTGATTAACGACATTATTCTACCATATTACTTATAGTAACGAGGTAAATTAGAAGGCAAGTTGAGTGTTCCATAATTTAAAAAAAAAACAAATAAATAAAAAAAATGAGATTATTATACGTATTAGGTCACATCTTTTATCCCAAAAATAAAAAAAAGGTAGTTTGTCATATGTGACTTAAAAAATTTGTTAAAAAAATGTAGTTCAATAAAAAATTTTGATTCATAATCAGAAAAAAAAAAAAAGAAAAAAAAAAAAGACAAGTTAGCGAAAAAATGAAAAAGAAAAAGAAAAAGCAATGCAAAAATATACAAAATAAAAAAGTTTTAATTCTTTTTTAATGTTTTCAAAGAACAACACTGTGACAGAAGCAAGGTATTATCACGTCTTGACAAACAGTGCTGGTCGTCATTTTTTTAACTTACTCTGTTTTTTTTTTCCTTTTTTTTTTCTTTTTGCCTTGATGCGTGTCAGTCATAGATCCGTATTTTTCAGAAAATTACGCTCGTACGTCGTATTTTTCAAATTTTTTCCTGGGTACTGTACTTTTTGAAGGTAGGCTACTGTTTACCGTATTTCTCTAAAAACTCCAAATTTCTTTGCGTTATACCCAGTTTACTTTGGTTTTCTTTTTCCCTTAATATCTTGTATTTCATTTTATCATGTTAATTGTTTGTTTCTCTCATAATTTTTTGTTCAATGATTCAATATTTTCATCCTAAAAATTAAAACTACTAATTTATTTTAGTTCATAAATTTATAAGAAAAAAAGTTAGTTTTAAGAAGTTGTTTAGGTGCTTTTAATATGGTTTTTGATTTTTTGTCCTGACTCGTCTTTTTATTTATTTTAGGGGTTCGTTAATAATTATGTAGAGTATAAATATATGAAAACATTATAAGCAAACTACTCAAATGAAAAACAATAATAGGAGCTCCAGAGAGAAAGGGGGAGGGAGGGTCACGTGTCTAAAGTAGGATTATTGTCCCACCACACAGGTCATGCTGTAAGGCTCCCTCCAAAGCCCACTTACGAATAAGTTTACATAATTATGATTTTTAATAGAGAGTAAAACCCCACTAAATTTTAGTCAAATTAGGCTAACTCAGTTGGTTCAAGATTTATGAGTGTATATGAGTATATGAAACTTGAGAGAAGAGGAGTTCGAGTCTTAGTAAAATTAAAAATATATATATATATATCTAATAAAATTTCCCTAGACGGATTTCCCTTCTTCCTCCGTCGAGGTTATACTATAAAACTTGCAGAGAAAATAGCATAAGAAATATGCACAAGATTGACATGCATCCAATTTCATAGGTAACGTTTAAGTACACAGAGAGAAAAGCAAAGCCCATAGATTATAGACAACGATATTCACTCCAAAAAAAGATAACAAACATAAAAAACCACTTGAGGAAATAACTTTAGATTACTTATTTCCAAGAAATCCTACATAAACCAATCAATCAACCCAAATTCCTGAAACAAAGCATGCAATTTGCCAATGAACACGACATGATCTTGCATTCATTCAAGAAATTTATCCTTAATCCACTTTAACTCATCAGGATACCATTTGATCTTTCAAAGGGACTTAGCATGTCACTTCGTTCGCCCTGATAATTTGAGTAGCAGTGAAGCTTACATACTGCGGAATATAGCAACATTAGATTTACAAATCATTATTTCTCAATCTCAACTCATTTTAACATTGCTTCACTTTACTTCTACCGTGTCTTTAAGTCAGTTTATTTATCTGACTGTAACGAGTTATCTTGCGGTTCCACATATGGTCTGACGAAGGTCCTCCGCCACCAAACTTCGAAGGCCCTCTGAAGATTCGGGCAGTTATCACCAGCCTTCAGAAAACTGCCTAACCAAGAAAGCAAAATGCTTTGCTGGTCCTCTAGAGGCAGAGTCAGGATTGTCCTACCAATTCCTTCTTCGACAACCTTCCGATCAAATGACCTGCACCCGTGTTGTAGCCAACTGTAGTCATTGATCAATGGCTGTAACCACGTCTGCAACAACAAGTGGCGGGTATCTTTCGATGGCAGCAGCTCCCCTCTTCCAATGCCAATGAATAGTCTCGCCGTAATGCAGCTGATGTGGTAGCGAGACACAATAGGGAGCTTTTCATGTAAGGCTGCCAATTCTTGCTGGCTTGCCCATATTACTGCAAATTCATCTGCTGCTTGCCTGTCAGCTAAGATCTCAAGCAACCATGACAGATTATCAGACTCCAAAGCTATTTGCTTCACCACAGGTTCTTTGCTGTCCATAGGCTTATCAGAAAACTCAGGGTCCGTAGCCTGCTTGAACAGAGACAGTAGTGAATCAAAGCAGCTTCGGCATGAGCTATAAATTGTTTCATTGCAGATGTCTGCAGAACCTGCATAGCTTGGGAGACCATTATTTTCCCTGAGGAGTTTCAGGACCACAGATTTCATTTCGCGGCGGCTTCTCTCATCATTGCTTTTGAGAACAAGTTCGATTATTTGGCAAAGTGTGTCTTTTGGTGGTTTAGAAATTTCAGAAGAGACCCGTTTCAACACTGGGGCTACGCCAATACCCTCACCTTGGAGTCGTAGGACCGATGAAACTACTTTCTCTTCTTCTTCTTCCCCAACCCATGGGACTGCTTCCAGGTATTCTAAACATGAGTGGATGCATGAGTTGAAGCCAAGTAGTTCGGCAACCTGAAAATGTTGCCACTCGGATGAGGTTGGTCATATTGACATAGACTAATTCATAAAGCTTGCCTATATATGAAAACCCCCCTTTCTTTCCCCAATGCAACCCAGCATTATCATGATTAGGAAATAGTAAAAAGGTGATTAGAAAATCCAAATTCACGGAACATGGAATGATATCAAAACTTACTAGTACCAATAGTAAGGAGAAAAGAAAAGGGCATTGTCACCAATGAATAATACGTCAGCTGTGTGAAGGCATTAGTATATAGAAGGAAAATTCTCCCTCAATTATGACTAACCTATTGACTATAGTGCATGCAAAGAAAGCTTGGATAATCTACATTATCAACAGTGCACAAATTCTTCACTTGATGCGTAACAGCAATATGATTATCTATAAGCAACAATGCTCGCCCACTTTGAGACAACTTATTTATAAATAGTGATTAATCAACTTTGCTAAAAAATTCCCATCTAATTATCCTGGTAAATAGTGAAAATTACAAAAGAGAAAAACAAACCATATTCTTTTGGATGAATAAAAGCCCTCTTCCGATCACGTAAAAGGGTATTACATGTGACTTTACTGCATTGGGACATTTCTAATATTGCAAAAGATCATTTTCAAGACGAAAAACAAAGTTCACAAGATTAATAATACATGGGCATCGGTTCCTATGCCCTGTGCGCATTCCAACTTCATGATCGAAAATATTACATCATTAATCAACCATAGAATTATCTATGCAGTAGGATAGATAATGACCAACAAAAAATAATAAGAATTTACAGGACAAGCGCATTGAAGAGATGTGGACTAAATGAAGACACTCAAACAGAAACTAAAATAGTAATGAAAATGATTATATCATGGAATTAGGTTAAACAGCATGAATGAATAGAGCAGTCAAAACAAGGTATTTGCTCTAAACAATAACAAATGAAATTCATTATCTTAGTTTCACAATTTACCTTCAGAATACGGAGTACACGCGAGACACTCTGCTTGATGAGCCGTTGCTTCATTTCTTTACAATACATCAGTCCCACAGTCTCAACATATATCTCAATATCTTCACAATCATCAATCTCAAGACAGGACAAACTGGACTGTTGCTCAGAAAGTTTATCAGCAAAGAAACTGCTATACTCCATGAGAACATTCTTGTGAACACTCAACTTCACACAAAATCCTTGCTTTCCCAGTAAAATCACCTTCATATCACTAGTCCCAGGCTCACCAAACTCAATAGCTACCTTCCTCGGCAAACTCTCAGCCTTCGGTTTAGGAGCTCTTTCTGAAACCACAGATGAACTCAGAACAGGTGCCTCAGTGGTCTCAGGGTTGAAAGACCGTTGACCATCAGAAATAGCTGCTGACCTCGATGGAGTAAAGGGTATCTTTCTCTCTGTCATTGGGTTATGTTTTCTCTGGGGAGTGGTCTTTGGAGGAGGTGAGGAAGGCTTGGGTTTGTTCAAGGGATTTTGAGTTTTAAGGGTCTTTTGAAACACAACAGGAGAAGGGCAACACCAGAAACCTTCTGGGGTTACAGCAATTGGGACATTTCTAATCTTGGTCTGGCCTTGTTCTACCCTTGTAAGCCTAATTTCAGCCATATTTGACAAAAGGGTATATAGCTTTCTTCAAACAAGATCCAACATTTACAACAAAAACGACCAGTGTGGACCCTTTTCAGGATACTAAAATTCCCTTCTCTAGGAATTACAGAAGCAGCAAAAGAAGGAGAAATTTGGGCAAAGCTGCAAGGAAAGCAGAACCCTTTCCACACTTTACCACTCTTATTCCTTATAAACACGAAAAATGAAAATGGAAACTAAGTGGGCTTTTGAGATTTCTCCTACGTACCCCAAATTTAAAAAAGTAAATCCCTATACATAATTTGGATACAACTCAAATACCAGTCCATATAAGAATGTAGTCTCAAAAACCTTAACTTCGCATCAATCAGAAAATGAAAGCAAAAGCACAAACACAATAAGTAGTAACAAAGATATGAAATTGGTCTCTTTTAAACCAAACCCAGATAACCCCAAAACCAAAATAGCTTAAGAAAGAGAAACTTGGCTACAACTGGGTAACTTCATCTCTAAAAACCCATCTCTTATCTCATAATTTTTTCAGGCCACGAGTGCCCCAAAAATGATTGAGTGTGAGCTCTGGTGTCAAGCATCAGGGGAACAAGTGAACAGAGAATTGCAGGGAGGAATAATTAGCACTAGTGCCACTTTAATTTTGCAAAGTTGAAAGAAAACCCACAAGGCTCCCACTCCAAAAAAAGAAAAAGAAAAAAAAAACGAATTAAAGAGATTGATGGCTCATGGGTTATGTTTTTACTTTACCATATTTTTCTTCTTCTTTTTTATTTTTCTTTTTTTGGGGGGGTCTAGCTATGCTTTTGCGTACTCAAATATTCTCCATCTTTCTTGTAAACTTTCTCAGCAACCAAACAGCATGCCTCACGTTTGTCTCTCTCTATCTCTCTCTCATCATTTTTGTTTTTCAAAATTCATTTCCTTGTTCAGTTTCTTAGCTGTGTTTTTTTATGTGTTACAATACCGCTGCTTTTGGGGACCGTTGCTAGATTTCCTAGGCCATAAACTAGAAGACAACCATCGCCATTATGGAGACCGATGATGATGAATGTGTAGTAGTACTTAAATCAAAGACCGAATTAACCTCCTATTCTTTGGCAAATTGGTTCGGAAACCCGAGGGCATTTGAGGTCAATGAAGTATATTACACGTAGTAGTTTGGAAAAAGTTAACGAAGGATGTGATTCATGAAAACGATGGAAATGAGCAAAGTCAAGACTTCATATTTGTTTTGTTTGAGATACTTTAAGTACCAGAATGCTTTGTTTTGTTTCCAAAAATTCTAATATTCTTTTTTCCTTCTAGAGGGTTAAAATAGTCTAAGATTCCTCCTCAAATATCAAGTCACTAAATTAGCCATATAATTGTTGATTTGGAATATACATTGAAAGAGAAAGCTTTAAAAACTTTAAAGGTGAAAATTGATGATAGATATTAATAAATTTTATATCAAGCCAAAAAAAAAAAAGTACTCCCACATCATCTGGTGGGGTAGGGATGAGATTCCATGATTTATTATTATTCCCACCTTTTTTTCCAAAAAGAAGAAAGAATAAGAAATTAGTAATTTACATAGTTTGCTTCTACTACACACCAACTTTTCCCTTTTAATTTTTTTAGTCTTTTAATTTTGTTTTCTTTTTGGGGAGTGTTGTGGTTTCTTATAGCACAAAATAATGTACTAAGATTAAATTAATATACATGATGCACCAAAATCAAGCCAAGTTTAGCATTCCAACTCATATCCCGACCATAAAATTATCAAAGCTGTCATAAGGTGGGCTATCCAACTAATTAACCTACTTTATTACATGCATATTTCAAATATCTTACAACACTTCTCTCCTCATCATCAATGGTTGATATATTTTTCCCCCAACTTTTCTATTCTTTATTAAAGAAAAACAGTAAATCTTACCCACTAATCTGTTTGTAGCAGGCTTGGTCAATGGTCTATTTTACTCTCTAAAAACTAAAAAGCCTACTCTCATCTTAATTAAACTTTAGATGGGCCCAAATGTGATGCAAAATCTAGAGCAAGGGACAATCATTAAGATTTACCCTCCAATGGAATACCATTACCAACCATGTATCTTTCTTTCTTTTCTTTCTTCTCCTTTGCTCCTTGTTGCTAGCTACTTCTTGGGTTAATAAAAAGAAAGGAATGGTAATGGTTAGTAGACCAACAAGATCAAAGTAGTTTTGAAAAAATCTTTTGACTTGGCCCCATTGTTTGGAATTCTTTTGGGTTTTGTGCTTTAGTTACAATGAGGGAGGAGTATGAGATAGGGACAGTGTTGAACTGTGTGGCTTGGAAATGCAATAATAGAGGTCACAAAGCAAATGATGCTAAGATTGGAGGAAGAAAGGACTCGTATAGCACGTTTTCTTTCCCTCATCAGTGCCAAAAAGAAAACCAAGTGCTATTTGTCCTTGCTGTAAACTTGGCCCACTAATCGAATCTCTTCTCATGTGCTAGCTAGGTCTCATTTGGTTCCTTCCTCTGCATTTCAATGTCCTAAATAAATCATAATCTTAATTAGACACACATGTCATCTTGTTGTTTAATGTCAAAAGGTAATTACTCTTATGGAAGGAGATCTTGTGGTTGAACAAATAATTGTAATAATTGCAATAATTCAATCCCATATAGGATATGCCTTGATAAGACTATGATTAATGGAATAAATAAAGTGTAAATAACTCCAGCTCGGGTTGGTACAAATTAATTATCAACATGTTGAAAGGATTTTATCAACCATACCTCTTTACTGATTCAACTAATTCCGGAAATTTTCATGGCAATGAGTAAAGCTTTTCTGCTTACTCTTGCAAGTCAAAAAGTCAAGCCAATTAAGTTGTAACCTCCTGCTCATTAATCATATCTAACATAGGAGAATTAGTCTCAATATAAGGGGCCCAAGGGTAGACATGGAGTCATGGAAGAATGATTTTCTAGCAGTCGCAGTAACCTTTGAAAACCATGATAAATCTTCTTCTCACATCAAAAGCTTATGGAATAGTTTCCAGCCAGCAAGACACTGTTCCCGACCTCAATAATTTGAAGAGCTGCGCTATGGTCAATTGGTGCAGCGCGACAAACTGATCATCACCATCCTGTGGTGGACAGATTATGGTCATCTATTTGGGTATAATCCACGTGGAAGTACTGACCGTAGCAAAATCCTAATTTGAATTAAGTCCTTTTCGTTCCCTTTGCCTCTCTTTTCTTTTTTCCACTTTTTTTTTTTTTTTTTTGGTTTCAAATACATGTGAACTTCATATAAAAAAGGTCAAGTCCAAACTGATCTAAGCTTCAGCAAAACATCTATCAAGCGGTTTAAAGTGTTGGAGACATGAAAGAGAGTCTGAAACCGAGAAAAAGAAACCTCAAACCTGCACAAATGCTCAGAAGAGGGCAACTTCTTGAATATATGTCTGAGAGAGCATCAGAATCTAGGAGGCAGAGCCGCCAAGTTAAGGTTGGCATGCCTTGAAGTTGATTTGAAATTTGGTAAGCCAGACCCACAAGCCCATGTGCCTTGGTCTCTACCTCCCTTGCCTTATGGCTTGTCTGTTTATGTTCAGTGCAACAGAGTGGTCCTTTCCTCCCATGCCCCCAACTAATACCAGTGCAGCAGAGACACAATGGCCAGAAAGGGCTAATTCTTCTATGTACATACTGGTGTTTGCTAATACCCAATGAAGAATGTTCGAGTTTGAAATGGTGTCCAACACTTGTCTCTCATATTCCCATTTGTTTTCCAGTAGAAAAAAAAAAAATATATATATATATATATATTACCATTTGCCAGACACATATGCCACCATTTTTGTCACAGACCATTTTTCAAAGAATTATCAATTGATAAAATAACCTCTTTAGAAGAATATTGACATGAAAGCAACTAAAGGATCTTACAAGGTGGGGAAAGGATATAATGCATGAAAGAAAAAGCAAATATGTAGAACCATACAATAACGTTATCCACTTAAATTTTTCCTAATAAGAATGGAGTTTCTTTCATTTAATACATGAGANGTCTCTGAATATCAAATACAACATTAACCGAAAGGAGAAACTTTTATTTCCTACAATGTACAGCTTTTGCTATAAATACAAAACTTTTTATCATGGAGAATACATTATTACTTCCATGATAATCCCCATTCACTTTCCCTTATGCTGTTAACATTAGAAAAATATTGCAATAAGCGCCGAGCGCATGAACAGGGAGGCTCCAAACCTTGGCCAAATAGGCATTTCCATCAGAAAACTACAAGAAACTACAATTCACCAGTCCAGGGTGACTTACAGCACTAACAAATTCAAACAATTTGCAATTTTTGTTTTTTTTTTTTCCTAAAAGAAAAGGAGGGATAGGGGGTTTTATGTCCTCATTTCTTTGGAGAAACGTGTGTGAGTGAAAAAAATCATTGAAAGAATCTACCTTAGGCAATGGTTGTAGCCATACTTGGGAGAGGACCACAAATAAAAATCCCATGGCTTGATGCAATATTGAGCAAAGTGCTTGAATTGTAATCCGCTGTTCGATGGCAATATAACTAGAAAATTTTGCCCTTCGATCAGCGAGATATTCCAGCTTGAAAGTCTCCTACAACCATAATAAAGTTGTAAGCACCAAATTTTGTACAGCAGAGAGACAGAACGAGGATCATGTAGACAAAAGGTTTAATGTAAACGGCCACGGCACGTAGAAGCTCCACAATGGCATGAATATCCTTCTCCAGGCAGCAGTGCATACCGATAGTCGTATGTTAGTTCTTCACCCAATGATATCTGTTCATAAGGTCGTAGAAACAAAATATGAGAAAGGGAATTGTCTACTTTAAAGCACATTCTAGGAATATAAATTCGATGACAGAAGCGGAGTTCCATTATTCAAGGGGAAAAGATTGCCATAAAATCTTGCACAAGAAAGACAGAGAGAGTGTCTCTTACGTCTCGATTAGCATAAAGACCTATGTGTGCACGCTGACAATCCATACTTTCCACGAGGACTTGGTGACTCACAAGATTTGGCGAGCAACTACAAAACATGACAGATTTCAAGAGTAAATGAACAAACCCAAATTAGAAGAAACATACTCAAAGCTTTATCTCACTTCTTAGCTGCAAAAACATAAAAAATAAAATCCACCATTTACTTCTGTCAAATGCCATTATTTCATCTAAATTATAAGCTAACTACAGATACAAAACCTCAAACTAATAGAAAGTCAAATAAATGGCAAGCATAGCCACTTAAAAACATCAGTACAATCCTGCAAGGACTTAGCAATTTCTAAGAATATGAAGTACATTTTAAATGGTGGCGACTGATAATTCGTGTCTCACCTATGATTGATGAACCGTGAAACATTTCCATATTTAGTGGCATCGATTATGTAACGGGCTTGGCCTTCAATCAATCTGCTCATATCATTGATATGAGAATCAATTTCAATCAATCTGCTCATATCATTGATATGAGAATCAATTTCATATAAATAGCTGCACCCTTCTTTGCCATACCTGTTAAATGACAAGGACCAGTAAAAAAATTTGGTATAACTAATAGTAGATTTACACAGCACCAATCTCCCTCAAGACATTAATCAAAATCTAGATTGCATGGACAGTTGACTTCACCAGCCTGTAGCCTACTGATAGAACATGGGAAAACATAAACTTGCAAATAGAAAAATCCAGCATTTTGAGATGAAACAATATCCTATATACATGCCCAAGGCTAAGTCCATGTAATATGAAATAAAAAACAAAAAATTAAGAAACTACACTAAACACACCGTATTCTAGATGTTTGATTTTTCACTCCAAAAGAAGTTATGACACATTTCAAACAATGTTGCATCAATTGACAATGCTGACCGATAAATATGATACTTCTTCAATTCAATAAGACAAACAGAGCCAAAGGAACAGGAAATTACAAATAAACAAAAAGGAAAAAGGAAATTAAGGATGTCTAGGACATGAGAGGTAAGTGTAACTACTCGAGTACTGAGCCCCCTCTAAATTTGTTTAATCTACGAATAGCTCAGTGTACTTTACTAAAAAACTAGACTAACCAACAGGGAAAAAAAAAAAAAAACCACAACAACAACTTATTTATCAAGAAAGAAACTGAAACCTCTTCCGCCTTGTATTTGCTTCATGCTCATCTAAAACCTCGCCAATGTACTCGCAGATAAATGTGCCACGCAAGACTGCTTCACCAGCCCTGACCGCCCATCCCTGTGATCAGTGTAGATAAGTTACAGAGTGTCTCCAGCAAACAATAACAGAACTGAAATATCTACCTTTTTCTCTGTTTTAAAAACTTCCAGTTTCACTCGAACTCCATTCTGCAAAACCCTATTTGGACAGGTTCTAGGGCAGCTACACTTCTGATTGCATTCATAAACAAGGTAGCCTTCCTGCAGAATTTGTGCGGAATGAGCAAAATTGCTAGTCTTAACCAGTAAATAGGAGACGAAAACCTATGAGCAAGTTGTCCGTAGTAACTAACCAGACTTTCTTTTTAAAACGGCAGTTGCTTACACCCAAAAAAAAAAAGAAAATCTAAAATGCAAGAGTTGTTACTGGTGTTAGTGATCCAACCAACAATGTAGTACTGCACCTTTTTACTAAAAGTTCTAGAACTAACAAATATAATATAATTATGACCCTCAACTCAATAATTTTCTTATGTCAGAATCACATAAGACAGATATAATGGCACGACCATCTACCAAATAACAAAATGTGTAAATAAGAATCATGTGGAATGAAGAGAATGGCTCAATGCTTCAATGATAGTAAATTAAATGGTGAATGATGACTGACTGAGGCACTTACTTCCAAGATAATTCGACCTTTATCATCGTATGGGAACCTACCACGCATAGGTTTCCCATAAATGTCTTTTGCATCATCATAGTCATTATCAAAGAGGTACACGTGGTCACAAGTTTCAGGACAGCACGTTAGATACGGGCAGGCACAGCCTAATTGTAAACTCTGAAGATAACGGGAAAAAGATGTATGTTAAAAAGTTGAAAGAAAGAAAGGAAATTAACGTAGAGATAGCATCATAGATGATAATAAATAAAAAAATAATATCGCACCAAGCAATCTCATTGGTTTCATTGAGAGTTTTTATGCGTAGATGTGATCAGAATGTGTTTCTATGAGAAAGAGAGCCTAGAAACAAAGAAATGGTGGGGAAAATATAATACATCGATGGTCATTTGACATATCATCATGGTCACAACAACCAATATACATGAGGTGGTAGGAGAATGCACTTTGCATCCTAACATCAATATCAGGTGCTCAGCTAATGAAGATGCATATAGAACAAGTACGGGACACTGGATACAAAGATATAAGTCAGCAGCCTAGCTAGTTACATGAAACCAAAAGCCCATTTGCATAGAAAAAGCTACCTGTGTATCAAGAGCAACAGATTGATCAAGCATGGGCTTTGTAATATAGGTAAAGCTCTCCCAAGGCATATGTCTATTATTTTGACCGCCAGAACTACCCACAAGGATGGAATCAGAATCTGATATACTATCATCAGCTACACAGGCCACCGGAATCGATTCCTGCCCAAAGCTCACATCATCACAAAGTACAACATTTTGCATAGATGTCTGCCCCAAGTCAATTGAATCTATGACATAATGGCACTCATCCACCTGCCATTTGTCATCTGCAGGTTCTGATGAATATTCTGAGCTGTGGTCTACAATTCCATTTGTAAGAGGTTTCAAGGGAGACAGCAGGTATGGATCTTTGAATGCCTTGCATCCCCTGGGACAGATAAACCCATCTTGGTGCCAATTCAAATAAATGTTTTGCTCACTACAGAGCTTTGCTGCCTTCAGATACAAATGTTCTGGCAATAATCCAAATTTTACCTCTAGTGAGGCTTTAAGACCAATCTTACAACAAGTGGAACAAGCAATGGATAAAATATCAAAGTTGTTAGGGCGAGGTTTTGTTTTCTGTATCTCAGAAAACAAAATTTTTGCCACAGCTGAGCATTGAGATTCTGCCAACCTACCAAGACCTGCTGCTTCAGTTACTTGAGGCAGCACACTTGTCTCCCCTGTACTAAGTGACTTAGATGCTTGGATACGTTTCTTAATATTATCAGTTGCTCTGTTTCTTATCCTATATGATGCTGCGGCCAAACTTTTCTTAAATCTAGGACGACTGAGTCTTCCAGATTTTAATCTATAAGCATAATACCGTACCCCCTTTTTCGCAGGTCGAGAACTGACTAAACTTGGTCCCATGTGAGCAGCTTGATGGTGGCGGC
Organism: Trema orientale; assembly: GCA_002914845.1. Classification (NCBI taxonomy): domain Eukaryota; kingdom Viridiplantae; phylum Streptophyta; class Magnoliopsida; order Rosales; family Cannabaceae; genus Trema; species Trema orientale. The sequence goes on from JXTC01000004.1 coordinate 1,557,953, forward strand.
CAAGATCAGGAAGTAAATCGAACTTCAACCCACAAAACCTACAAATAAACCTTCGGGAACCACTCAATTTCTCGGAGTCATTCTCCACAGCAGCTGAACTACACAGCTCAAGCTTTGGTGAAGATCCATCACCAGGAGGCAGGGTCTGTTGAGCTGCTTTTGAAAGCCTGAAATCAACAAGATGAGCTGAGAGCACATGCAACCATAACTGGTCGGTGTTCCCAAAATGGCTGCCACAAGGAATACACTGCAGAAGCATGCATTGTTCAACAAATTGCACATGGTGTCTCTCCTGCACGTGAGTTTCTAAGACTTTCTTATTAGTAAAAGAATCGAGACAGATAGCACAAGCATAACCTCTGAACAGCCATTGTGCTTCCTTTTTATGGTTGTCCATCCAGTGGTTGCCGAGTGCTTGGTCATCCAAAAACTCCTCAGAGCAAATTTTGCACTTAATGGTTTTTTCATCATCATGGCTACCATCAACCACCCATGGCAATTGAGCTGGTTCTTCCCTGAGAGAGGAGGAAATTTGTGCATCTTCATCAGCAGTGAAGCCCCAAAGTCTTCTTAGTCTCTCCTTTTCACTGTAAACCAATTTCATAAAGAGTTCCCCAACGCCAAATTCTCTAGAAGCTTCAGATAAGGCCCACTGAAACTGAACTTCCTTAGGTACTGGATTTCTCAGGGATAATATACTTTTAAAAAGCCTGTAGAAAAGCTCGCATGCCTGATGTAAATGAACCTTTTGCTCCTGTGCATGGCAACCCCTCAAAAGCTCTATAAAAACCTCTTTTGATATGATCCTACTCTTACCATTCCTAGCACGTTTAAGCCAGCTTGGCAGGTGCTTTTCACAGTACAATGAGTGACGCTTTGGACTCTCCAGACAAGGTATACTGTTATCACGCAGGCAGGAACCTATACAGTGCAACACCTCCGTGCTATCACAATCTTTAACAAGATGCTCAGCTTTCTCAATTAAGTTGCTTCCTCCATGGAAGGCCTCGCTCTCCATGACCGAGACAGGATCCACTTGAAGTGGACTTCCAACATCTCCTACCAACACTATATCTTTGCACTGAGGGGTTTCGACACTAGAGATGTTCTCTTCATAATTTCTCTTAAGTGCATTCTCCGAAAAATTTGAAATTTTCATATCATTCTTAGGCCCGTGTTTCTTACAAAATGAGGACCCAGGTAAAGACCGATGCTTACATCTAGTGCCAAGAACAGTTGTCCCTTCACACATTGGTGTATCATTGGAGAGAGTCGCTTCTGCCCTAGCGGGGTTGCCTATGAAACGAGAAGACAAATGTACGCAACAATAAACATCACCATCATTAGCCCATCTCACACATTGCCTTCCCTTAGATTCAATATAAGCTATGCATTGGCGATTCTTATTCCCAGAATCTAAAGGTTTTGTAGTAGTCACTTGATCCACAGGTGTCATCTCAACATCTTTGGTTTGTCCACCAACACCATTTTCCGGTTCAACTATAATTTTGTTCCATTTATCAGCTGCATCACCCGGTGAGTCCGTTGATACAGCTACCTCTTTCAAATCTTCCTCTTTACAAGGCTCTGATGCTAATGTGGCATCATTGCCAATGTCTCTATTGTTGAAGAACTCAGAATCAATTTCAAGGGTTCCAGATTGATAAGAACCCCTACTTTCTACCTGGAAAGCATGTGCCTCAGCACGACGAACTTCAAGCTTGGGCCTTTTCCTGCTAACTTGGAGACTTGTGGGCAAGGTACCTTCACTACTTTCTTGTTGCTGGTCTCCACCACTTGTTATGGGATGAGACGTCGAAAACCACTTCATGATTTCTTGCTTCCAAGTTTTCCACTCAGAACCTAACGTTGGCTGGACCGGTGCATCCCTTAGAGAGTGGACTTCACTCCACTGAATAGAATCAAACAGCTCCTGAACCATATAAGGGGGAAAAAAGAAGAACCAAAAGATTGAGCCAAATATTATATATTGTAAGATACTTCAAAACAATATAGGTCTATTCAGATAGGAATGAGTGAGTTCACTATAGTACTTTTCATACTGTATTGAGTTGAAAAATAACATTAACTGCTAATAGTTGATTGTAGTGCATCAATCCCTTGGATATTCAATTTGCAGTAAATCTTACAGAAATAGATTGCTACTTATGGATATAACTAATGTGTTATGTGATGTTCAAGGACATGGCATATAAATTTACTGTTATCCGGTGTATCACAAGACACACAGAAGAATCAATGGAGCGCATCTATAAGCAGCTAAATTACTATTACCTCCTTCAGCATTTCAATGGATTCAGCACTATGTGCATTCTGACATCGCTGCACCCATGTGTTAAATGAATTCTGCAGCCAGTCAGAATTTATGTAGCTTTTTAATATCATCTGCGAAGGAGAAACAAATAAAAGAAAATTTCCATTAACTGCTAACTTAAAACAAAATGGTAAAGGAAGAAAAAAAAGAAGCAGAAAACTGACTCATCAAGAACAGAAGCCAAGTATCAGCAGAGTGTGAAATTTTAGAACAAACAATTTTCATACAGAAAAGTCACCTTCGATTTTAAAATCCATAAAATACGGGGACTATACTCAGTACTGCACTTAGAGTTCCACACTAAGCAATCAACCCACCTAGATCGTAGAGCATGAATTCAAAATAAAATGAAAAGTAGAGGTGCAAGACATAAGGAAAATCGGATTTTGTAATTGGGAAAAGAGTAAAACGCATAACTCTAAAAGACATGTCAGGAAAGCATTTGGGACAAGAGTAAGAGGTATCAGAAACCCCCGATTTCTTTTACCAAACATGGGCCAATAATATTTTATCACCAATATGTAATCTGTTAGCCACCGTTCAAATAAAACCAAATGCATATCTAGCAAAAATGTAAGAAAAAATTATAATAGCTGTGAACTTAAATCAACTGTTAGTTTTACCGGACTTCATTCATGAGAACATGAGTTGTGCATGTTCAATATTATTTTTGTAAATTATGTTTTCCTGGACTTCATTCATGAGAACATGAGTTGTACATGTTCAATATTATTTTTGCAAAAATCATATCCCTAGTTCTAGAACTATCACCAAGTCTGCGAGTTTACATTCTGCAGCTTGAGAAGCATCCGTCCAAGATCAGAATAACCATCACAGTGAGAAGCCTCTATAGCGAATTCCTTCCACACGACCACATCACGGGCAGTCTCTATCAATGCCTAAGCATGATCGCACAACCAAAATTCTAGCAATTAGACATGTAAAAACGCAGTGATTCAATCAATAAAAAGAAGATACGAGAGAAGTGGTCCTCAGATCACATACCTCAGTGTGAAATTGGTCAACAATGTTTAGCATACCAACAGCTAGCTTTTGCATGATAAAACGGCGTGCCACTGTCAAGTCTTTTACCATTTTCAGACCAATTTTATGTGTTTTATATGCAATAGGTTGAGGATATTCATTGATTGAACGAACAAGTAGCATGTCCGCCCAAGAATAATTCCTAGTATGCGGAAAAAATATGACAAAATACTTCTTCCTGTCATGAGTAGGTTTTGCTTTCAACGTCGATAATGGCCAGTCAGCCCTTGCACATCTGATTCCCGCCTGCCACTTCCCTCTCCACTGTAATTGGAGAAACAGCAAAATAAGAAAGTGAAGATACAACTAGAGATCTTTATCATATTCAACCCTTTTTTTTAAAGGTCGGCATAGAAAAATGGAGGAGTACTAAAGTCTATCTTCGTAGTTTCTTCAAATGTGTATAATATATTAAATTCTAAGGCTCTAAGCCTCAAGCCCTCAACCAAAATGGAAAACTGAATAACAAAACAAAAAAACAAGAAGCATACAGAAAGAAAATGGTCGAGAACCAGATTAACACTGGAAAAATCATTCTCACTTGCATGTTGCAACATTTATTATTGAGAACAACTTACGAATTTAAAAGGGAAAAAAATTTGAAAGCAAAAGAAATGAACAGTACCTTGACCCACAGTGCCACAGATTCATCCTCTTCTAGCCATGTGGGTTCCAGAAAAGACGACTCTCCTTCTCTATTACTGTTTGACAAATCATTTTCGATATCCACAATAAGATGACAGTTCTCAGATGCTAGGCAAGTCTCTTTATAATCATTCTGTTCATTTGCATCATCATCACCATCACCATCATCAGACAACTTTTGTCTCTCCACCTGACTAACACAAGAAGCTCCATTGCAGTGGCCTTCGGAAGCTTTTGTTTCATCAATTGTCCCATGAACTCCAACCTGTACTTCTGTTTGAGGCCTTTCCGCTCGTTGCAAAATGTCATCCACTCTACCTTCTGTCAATTGTACTTGTTGTCCATGCTCATCAAGGTTAGATTCATTATCATAACTAAGATCTCTACCCGAACTCTGCTGAGGGGAATCAGATTCTCCACCATACTGAACTTCGGAACAAGTAATCACTTCCATTTTAAACTTAAATTTGTAATGCCATATGATGTTTCTGTTCTCGCTGGTTATCCCCCCCACCACCTTACATTGCAAACAAAGTTATTCCACGGAATGGTCAGAACAAGAGGAAGATCGAATCAGACATGCAATCAGAAAACTTCTACCCAATTGACAATGGACAATATAATGACTATATTAGAAAAGGTTGTATGAATCTTACTGAACCACCAAAAAGATTTATCATTGCACCAAACTGATGTTGCTCGATTAAAAGCTACTAGTTCATCTCCTCAAATTATAGACGATCATACCAAAATGTCAAAAGTAAATGTTTACAAGGCGTTATATACCTCAAGTTCATAGACATCCTAACAAAGTAGTCAAATTTTAGACATCATGGTACAATTGTCAAAGAGAGTCGAAACGATATTATCAACTTAAATACTGTAAATATGTTCAAAACAAAAATTTATCAAAACACAAATCACTACAAATCTTTATAGGGGAAAGAAAAAAATAAAGAAAGTGACCTTCAAACAAAACCATAAATTAGTAATCTATACCCTGAATAAAAGTCTTGCGTTCGTTGAGCAATTCGAAAATTCCTAAATTTATTTCGGTTGGGTTCCCAGATGTTGCATATGTTATATGTTCAAGGTTAAAATGCATCTGGGATAAGATCATTTCCGTATCATAAGAAAGGTTACAATGTGTCAAAATGTTTTGTGACAAATGAACGCATAGACATAACTTGAGCTGTGTACCACATAGTGACACATTATTCACTAAAATTCACTTTTCTTCTTTTTTTTTTTTTTTTTTTTTTGTTGTTGTTGTCCTTTCTGTCTTTTTTACTAGGTTGATGAATCTGCCAAAATTGCCATTTCTTTTGATCTTTAAATTACATTAAGCCCATTGTCTGTCCACATTGCAAGTTTGCATCACATTTGACACGGCAATCTGTCTAGCAATAAATTTAAGTGACATATGTTATAATTTACGGCCAATTAAATGCAAAAACTAACATTAGATGTTTTGATTAAGTATTTAGCGGAACGTTTTAATAGAAACTCAATGCTTGAAAACCCAAGATTCCTGGGATCATCACATCTATACCCCATGCGCCTAACTGTGTTCCCAAAAAATAAAAACATAAATAAAAAGCTTGATAAAAACGTGCCACTAGTTCTAGGGAAATACATCCTTACACCCAAATCTTTTTAATTTTTTTCAGCAAAGGTAATTATGTTGAAAGAGAATAAATAGAATCAGAATCCAGAAAGTTTTAAACTTGAAAGCTGAAATCTTGATAATATAATATACTGAGCAATTTAATTTCAATATAAACTGAATAGAAAAAACATTTGCATGCAAATCTTCTTTTTTTTTTCCCCTTATTTTTGGTTGAAAAACAGCTAATGCAATTTAATAAAAAATTAAAAATATCGTCGAGTTCTCTGTATTAATCACAGTTTTTGACACCATAATCAATCATAACCATTTAACCAGATTATTATCCAAAACTCAGGAACAAACCCTAATTAACAAAACCCATTACAGAAATTTGTCACAACTCTCTATTATTGCCATGAATTGCCCACATAACCATGAAAAACCCTAATACCAAAAATCCCCAGTTCAGAAAAAACCAGGTACGGATCGTGAACATGCCAAGTGAGTCCAGATAAATTTATGTTCTTATTATATATCTATACACCAATTAAATATCATCAATGCCCAGATTAAAAAATAAATATTTCACCTAATAAAAGTAAGCAATTAGAAGGAAGCTGTGGAATCAAAGAGGGTCCTTTCATTTCTCAGTAAAAGCATATTATTTCTTTTCCTATCTCTCTTTTTTTTATGTACTTTGGGAGCTAATAATATAGAGAGAATGAGCTAGGTCAGCAAGCCAAAAAAAAAAATTGACTGCAAAGAAAATAAAATAGAATAAAAATAAAAAATGTGACATACATAGGTAGGTCTCAGCCAAATTACAGAGAGTCTAAAAAAAGAGAGATGGTGGTAATGTACCTTTAAACAAGGGAGGAGTTATGGAAGGAGAGATCACCCCTTTTTTTCCACTAGGGTGAGAAGTTTTTAGGGGTGAAATTTTGGGTTGGTAGATAGATAGATATGGGTTCTCTTTCAAAAGGGTACTTTTTTTTATCTCTCATTTAATTTTTGGGTACCCTAATAAGAGATGTGTGTGTATGGTACTTGGTAATATATGTGACTGTGTTTTCTGTGACCAGTTCAAAGAAAAATGAAAAACGGGTGAGGTGGGCAGGTCCCCGGTCCAAAATGAGAAAGAGGGCTGTTATAAGATTAGGGGATATATATTCGATGGAACATCATATATGTATACAAAGATAAAAATGGTCTGGTTTTTAGGCTATGGTTTTGGGGGGTTTTGACCTTTTTTTATAAGTTGGGGACGAAAGAGTTGTGACTGACTAACTGGGTTAGGTTGGGTTTGGCCGTTTGGGGTTGGGGGGGAGATTTTGGGGGTTATGGTGTTATGTTTAGTTATACCTATCTATATATATCTGTACCAAAAAAAAAAAAAAAAGAAGAGAAGAGGGTACCTCGGGTTTGGAAATGAGAACCGAGAGAAGCGCGATTCTATAGGTTGTTTCCCGTAACGTGGAAGTGCCCCTCTTTTGAAACTATATAATAATAACAATAATAACAACAATATTCCGAAAATTGAAATATGTATCGTTTTTTGGGTTCTCTGCTCTCAGCTAAACTTGTCTTCTTTAATTTTCTTTTTATTTTTTTTGCTCAGATTTCTTTTTTTTGGGGGGGTTTAGATCAATTTTGTTTTGATTTCCCTAGATATCACATCGAGATGCGAATTGGGTTAGCCCACCGAAAGTTCATTTGGGTGGGTATTTGTGTCATTTCAGCCTAAAGTAAGTGGCTGTTTGGAAAGTAACATTCATCCTGGTCCTGTGTCTTTGTTACAACAGCGTTGTATTTTCTTTCCTTAATTCAGGGAATTTTTTTTTGGGGGGGGGGGTTTTGGGCAACTTGAATTTTGGGTATTTTAGTTAGGGAGAAAATAAAAATTAAAAAAAATGCCTATAATAGATTAGGAAGGATGGTAGGAGGAGGTGGAGGATAGTTGAAGATGAGAGAAGGAAAGACAATTTGTTCTTGTCCATTTTTGTGATGTATTTATGTTTTTAAATTTTGATTTTTTTGCTTTCTTTTTTGCTGGGATTGTGTAGTAATTGCTTGCTAAATTACCATTGTATTTACTTTTTTTACTGTCTATATCTGATTGAAAGAACTCCATAATAATAAGAATAATAATAATAATAATGTAGAGCAGAGGAAATAGGGGGAAAACTATACCTTTACAAATAGTAAATCGTCTTGGGACTTTTTCTAAACAAGACCATTTAAGAAAAAAAAGGTTGACTTCAAAATTATAAAAGTTTAAAGAGAAAGAAAAAAAAAATCAAAGAGACGTAGATAATGTAACTAAATACGTATAATTTTCTACTAATTAATAAGTCGTCTAGTTATGTCATATCACATATGTGCAACTCCATCTTGATTATATTTCCGATTAGCAGGGGGGAAAAAAAGGTTCTTGATCAAGCGTACCATCAAGTCACCAACTTGACATGATTTATTAATTTAAATTATTAAAAGACTCTAACTAATTCTGTGCTTTTATTTTGACTCATTCATTAAGATAAGCATACGTAATGCTTCTCGTTATGATGCTTAGTTTTCTTTTTTTCTTTTTTTTTGTTCCGTTGAGGTAATATTGAAAAACTCAAAGTAAATATAGAGAAGTACTATTAGATACACCGTATGAAATTTTGGTACACTGTAATACAAAATATATCTTTATAAGAAGTATTATAACTTTATAAGTATTTAGCACGCCATTTTAATAATAATAATAATAATAAAGTCTTTACCACAATAGCAGAATTAAGTTAGGCACTAGATAGACAGATCTATTTAACTTGCTCCAAATATGTTTTTCTTTTCTTTTTAGAAGAATAAGGCTCCAATGTTTTTACTTATTGTTGGACAATTAGTTGTATTTCCTTAAAATTGTAAAGTTATGATGCCACGTGGCTGTACGTTTCTTTCTATATTTAAAGCTTACTGGAAAACAAAATAATATTTATTTGTCAACAAATGACTCGATTTGCACGTGTTCAAACACAACAAATGCCGCTAAATATTTAGAGTAATGTTAAATAATACTATATGATGCTTAATACCATATGATGTGTCTGATAAATTAAAATTATATTTTTGGTGAGATTTAATTTATTAATTAAATTACCTAATAATAAAATTACACCTAATTGTGGTACTGGACACCACTAATTTTGTGTTTGTTTATATTGGATTGCGAGAATTTTGTGTTTGTTTATATTGGATTGCGAGAAGAGACATATGACACATCACTCTCGGCAGAAGATAAATGTAATTATTTAAACAAATAAATAAATAAATTACCTGAAACCGAGTTAATCAGTCCTTGGGTTGGATTTACAGGCCAAATTGTGACTCCATCAGCATCAGCATCTGGTCTAGCAGGCCCAAGATATTAACCAAGAGTCCATTTATTCAGTTTGGATTCGAGAAATTAGAGAAAAACGACAACGGAAGGAAAACGGCATCAATGATGAGAAGCAACAATGAGTTAACATTCCTTCAAAAATACTTTTTTTTTTTTAAAAAGAAAGATAAAAATTACCTATGAGTGAGCATTTAACCGGGTAAATGACCCACCTAACCCCTTAGTGCCACATCATCAACACTAGGAATTCATAGTCAAACCCAACCAAATAATTTTCAATTGAAGTACAGTTTTAGGAATGTCAATTTCATTAAAAAGGGTAGTGCACTGCGATACGCCAGTCAGAATGTGGCGGACTTTCACAATTATAAATGGTGCGGAGCACGGAGCGGAGATTTCTCATTTAATATTTAATGGGGTGGGGCAGGCTTGGGATTGAGTACTCACACCGATCTCGTCCCCAATTATATATAAGTTAATATCTATTTTTTTATATAATAATAATTCAACTAGATATTTAAAAATAATAATCTAATAATATATAGTCATATACTAATATTGTTTGAGCTATTTAGAATTGTATTAACTTTTTGAATGAATGATATTCTATATGATTTTGGTATTAAATATTTTATATTTGACAATTCAAATATGTTAAAGCTTTATTTGAATGTATTTTTAGTTATTTAGGTCTAAAATTTTTCAATAAAGTTAACTTTAATTTTGATTTTTTCTCAATATATTTAGACTTTTAAAAGATTTAGACGGATTGTTTAATTAATTTAATATGACAATTCTAAACGGGGACCCTGATATACTAATAGAGAAAACTCATTTCTGGTGTGGATTCCACGAAATTACCCCGAACAAAATTAAATGATGAATAATGCGGAAATAGTATAGTAAAACAATAACGGAAATAGAGATGGTAAATATAAAATCGGTCCCACCCCACCCTGTTGACATCCTTATACAATTTAGTCATACGAAGCCGAACCCGTATATTAAAAAAAGATAAAATAAAACAATCAGCTGTAGACGTTTGGGAAAATTAGATGATTGGATTTTATGTTTCAATTAGTTTTTGTGCTAAAAAATTATTATCAATTTAGTTTGCAAACTGTTATCATAATTTTGGTACCAACCAAGTACTAGAGCGTCGTTGGTCAATATTTCACATTGGGGGTTCAACTCTATTACCTAGTAGCCAAGCCACCTCAACCAACTTGTGGGATGAGCCATAAAAGCTATAAAGCTATGAGTTAAACAACCACCAATAATTATTGTAACACCCGAATAAAAATACACGGGCTCAACACGTGAACTTGAGGTTAGTTCTTAGAGATGGTAATATAACCCATGGTTACGGGTATCCGTGGTTATCCGATCCGAATGGGGAGGGGAAAAACCGCTCAAGCGGGGAAAATGACCGGGGCGGGGAATAACCATACCGTTAATGTGCGGGTATGGTGCGGGGACGATATTTGTATAATCTGCACCGTACCCGCCCCGATATATATATTTACATAGAAAAATTATTATACATATAAATATCTATTTAATTTTACACTATCAATATTATTATATCTTTGGTAAAATAATGATTTTGGAGAGTTATATGTACTTATATATTTAAATTTTAGAGTTTAAAAATTATTAGTATATTGTTGTGTTTAATATTTTGTTGATTATAAAAAGGATTTAGTATTTTCATCTTAATTTTTTAATATTTTAATATTATCAATGGGTAATGGGTAACCGCAGTTTTTCCCGTTATCCATTGGTTAATACCCGCACCGTCCCCGCATCCAAAAGAATAGTTAATGGGGCGGGTATGGTATTGTAATTGGCTTTCGGAGATGGGGTTGGTAATTAAAAAACTGTCCCCGATCCGCCCCATTGCCATTCTTATTAGTTCTTCTAACTTCAAAGGTGAACACCCTTGAGCTCATACCTATAAGCTCAACACATCATGACATATACAAGTAAAGCTATCAAACAGGACGCGTACGTAGTGTCGTGTCATGTCTAAAGTAAAAAATTATTGACTCGGTACAACTCATTAGCCCATTCGTAACATGATGTACCGTGCTTTTGTATCCAAGTTGTGTTAATTTAGATGCCTTGATGTGTCAGTTTATTTAGGCCAAAATTAGCTAATTGTCATTTTATAAATTTTGTTCTCAATTATTTAAATATAACCGGAGAAAAACTATAAAATTATAGTGTACTTTTTTTGCATTTAGAGTTGAGCTTAGATGAGGAAAAAAAAATGACTTATAAATACTATCATATAGAAAAAATAATTCATATATATGACGTGCTAACGGTACATGTCGTGTCGTGTCGTACATGTAAGTATGTCATATCATGCTCAATTAGTATTGCTTAATTTATGAGTCTGAGATGGTGCATATAACTGAATTGTACTATGCATGACCCTCATTTTAGATTGTCATACTTAAATTGTGGTGTCGTGCTGTTGTGCTAATGGGCCGCTCAACTCTCTTAACAATTCTATTCAAGAGGGACAGCTCGAAAATACGTACCTAAGAGTTTAACACCGTATATTTATGCCGAAGGTTAATTCAATATCATTACCCAACTAAATTACTAACAATTAGTAAAATACGAAAAGGAAAAAAAATTATAGATGCTACCACTTCTAAGGGGAATTGAAGGATGTTGACCACCTTTTGAATTTTGTTGCTATAACTACCACTATGTTCCTTTGAAAAGTCAATATTGCCGATCATTAATTTGGAGAAACATTTACTGTCTCCTTGGGCCTTTTAGGCTAGTCTTATAAATTTGGATTCTAAAACTGGTATTTGCCTAAGAGAAAAAAATAAGAAATTCTTACTTTTAGTCAGAGTCTTCTTGAAAGTGGTATTTCCCTACATTACTAGTTAATATCAATTACTTATATGAGAAGTTAGAGTTCCCATTTTCTACTTAATTTTAGTACTTGTCAAATTTTTATAGCTATTATGGCTAAGTACATCAATTTTTATATTAAGTATATCAACTAATATGCTTCATTTAACTAATATATCGAGTATATAAATTTTTGTACTGGAGAAGTAAAGTTTTTACATTTAGTATATCAACTATTTTGCTATGATATTTGAAAAACATACATTTATTTTGAAGAGCCCCAAAATATGGACATTTTGCTAGAACCCCTTAGTTATATTCACCCATTTGTTAAAATGACTTATTGCCCAAAAATAACTCTTTAGTATTATTAAATTTGGCTCAAAAAGATGATAAATTAATCTAAAAAAAAGGCCTGAAAATTCTAATTGAATACAAAAAGAAAAGCTTTTCAGTAACATGGGATGAAACAAATTCTTTTTAAAGCCCAATAGCACAATACTGAAAGGGTAATTTGATATGATCAGTAGTAATTTGGACTAAAATAATCTTTTTTGGGAGCTTTTCAAAAAATAACTTTTATAGTGGTGTCGCAATGTTCTCGTCAAATAATTTGTAACCATGAAATTAAGACTATTTTATGACTAATCAATGGTTATAAATTGTGTGACGACTGCTGAAATATTATTAGAAAAGTCATTTTTCAAAACATATCTAAAAAAGTCATTTTAGTCTAAATCACTACTAGTTAGGTCTATTTTCCTAATGAAAACCAAAACGAGTTTTGTAGCAAAATGGTTGAATTTTAGGTCCCACTTTGCAAAATGACCATTTTTTAAATACTATTGAAAAATAGCCAAGTTTATTGAAAATGGTTGAAATATATCAATTTTATAAGAAAGATATCACAATCAAAATTGAGATATTTCATATAAAATTGATATACACTAATATAAAAAAATTGATATATTATATATAAAATTGATCTACTAAAACCCAGTCATGTAGGAAAAAAAAAAACCTCATTTATTATATAGGTAAAAAAAACATCCATTTCTTAATAGTAATACGGAAAAAATGGTCATTTCTTATTAATACTCGAATAGGAACCACAAACTAGGGGTGTGCAGAAAAACCGATAACACGAACAACCTAACTAACTCGAACGCGAACAACTCGAAAAAGAACAAACTCGAGTTCAACTTAGATGAAATGCAACCAGCCACCGTAGAGTTGAGTGGGCTGTAACCTGACAATATAACCAGACCCACCCAATATAATAAATCCTCGTCAAGGTAACTCAACAAACCCGACTTCTAAATTGGCCATTTTACGCATCTTAATCTCAAGGTTTTGGTGAGTTTTGGGTTATACTTTTGCAACTCGAAATTTATTTGAGTAAGTTGGGCAGGCGATATAACCTGTCCAACCCAATTGGTGCTCAGCTTTATCTCCGAACTAACTTAACAGAAACTTGAGAACTGAACTAAGTTACATGTGAACACGTTCAAACAGTTCTCGATACATACTTTCTCAAATCCCAGACATAAAAAATGAAAATTTGACTAATTTTAACCATTAGAAATAAGGGATAATCCCAAAACATCACTTCTATTTTAGCTAAATATCATATTTAATCCTTCGAAAAAAATTCTTTTTATTGTTTTAAAAAGTACAAGTGATATTTTTGGGCTTTTTGATAACAAATGGTTAAACGTGGTATTTAGTAATAGACTGGATGTTTTGGGGTTATATTATCACTAGAAACGATGATAAATTGTAACTAAAAAATATATATTTAAAAGAAAACAAAACAATTAGATAAATAAAAAATAACTAGATAAATGATAAGTTCAATAATGAATTGGACAAGCAACTAAAAATAGATGAAACGAAAAATTAAACGGAAAGACGACATCAAATTTAAAAACGGCAACATAGGGATAAACGACAAGAATAATTGTCATGATTACACAAGTAAATAAGAAAAAAGGAACCCATAAAATTAGATAATTATTTACCGGGCTAATCCTAGTTTTAGTCTCTAATTCCCATTCCATTTTGGTTCTTAGATTTCAAAATATCTAGTGTTTAGTCCTTAAACTGTATGTTTATTTTAGTCCTTAAATTTTCAAAAGTCACATTTTGCGACTTAAACAATAGTTTTATTGTCTCAATGTTGGTCCATGGGCTTAGTTTGAACAATGTTATTTCTAATCAGAGACCAAACTGAGACAAAGACATAATTCATGCGATTATATGTGAGACATTTTGAGAATTATGTGCTAAAATGACATTTGAGTATCATGCTGGGACTTAGAATAGGTTTAACCCTTTTATTACAACAAGATGGATTAAACGACAATAAACTAAAAAAACGACACTAATTTGAGAACGACAGAGAATAGAAAAAGGCAAATAAAAGAAAATAAATCCTGTAATTCCTAGCAGAAAACCACCATCAGTCTCACTCACAAGGAAAATTATTTTCAGCTGTAACTTGGAAAAAGGGAAAAAAAAAAAAAATCTGAAAATGCTTTCAGCTTCCTCACAAGGAAATTATAGCGTTTGAATTTTAAAAGCTTAAAGTGTTGAGGACCCATATGGCAATTACCCTATATAACCAAAAAAACTTTCCCGCGTTTTCTCGGGAAACAAACGGAGGGTTTAGACAAGCATTAGAAAACAAAAGCAAAGTCCTCATTTAGACAGCAATGGTAAACAAGGCTGCAGCATGGCCTTCGTGGCTCTCTTCTCTTCTTTGGATCCCTCTGCGTGGCCATTTATTCGAGCACAATAGCAATTTGATTGATCCAATTTGTCCAAATGTAACGTTAGAAAATGTACTTTTTTTTTTTTGAACAATCACTTATATAATTATATGAAAAAAAAAAATCATATTTTACAATATGTTTGCAGTTGTTTGATCAAAAGTATAATACACAAACATTAGGCTGCCACAATTTTGATTGCTATAAAATCTTAAGGAACTTTCGCTTTATTATTTACCTTGGTTCCATCATTATGAGTATTAATGTAGAACTATTATTATGGCTTTGCTATGATCCCAACTGATTTCTGATATTGGAATAAGCTCCTATTGGATAAAGATTCTCAAAACAGCAATGCAATTACAATTATTTGATTTAATTTTAATGTGGGTTCAGTTTAGTTAGGCAAGTTGTTTCACTTGGTATAGCTAGCTCAACTCCCATGTGTCCTTCAATTGCTCGGACGCATTAAGGATTTTTTAAAGTTGGTAATTTCATTTTGTTCATTAACTAATCCAAAAGCAATTACATTCGTTGGTTTTGTTTAGCTTAATGTAATCTTAGTTGTTGGATGGATTAGCTAGTTATATCGTTATCATTAAGTTGTTTTAGTCTGCTTTTAATAATTTTACTTGTTGGCATTACGTTAGAGAAGGAAGTTCATTAGTTGGTCATCAAGATTATGCTTATACTATTTTAAGATTAAACTGTTGTCATGTATACATCATATTGAGCTAGCACCTAGCTAGATGGTTAGCAAGTCAATAAGGACAAGTTTTGCAGCCCGGTCCAATTAAACTTTTTTGATTTAGTAGTCTCCTACTCTTTTTGTCACCCTTTATTCTATTTGGTTTCCTTTTGAGAAAAGTTACTAAATATAAAGAGAAAGTGATATAATCTACTTAAAAAGAGTTGAAAGGTACAAGATTTGATTCTGCTTGCTTTAAACTCGGTGGGGGTGTTAATTATGGATGGTCAACTTAAGCACTGCTTTCTCTATTGATTCCATATCTTTTCAAGACTAGAGTTAATGAACCAAATATGTTGGAACAAAAAATATTCAAGGAGTAATAGTAGAGCACATTAAAAGCTTGGCATTGTTAACATTAATTTAGAAGATTCTCAATTTCTTATGTTATGTAAAATTACCAACCTTTTGGTAAGGATTTTTGGTTTGAGAGCATTTTGACTTGTGTGAATCTTTTCATGGGCTATGCTTATAATTGAAACCGCTCAAATGATTCTTCATTCTTGGTAAGATATCTATAGAGAAAAAAAGTGAAAGTGCACTTCAAGCTTTTTAAACCTGGAAAATTGGGGTAAAGGGAAGAGGAGAAAGTGATGAAATAGAGTGCATTTTTGCTTGGATGGTTCTGTTTGGTATCTTAGGTGGTTAAATTAAAGCTGAGACTTGCTTACCAGGCTGTCAGTCTCTCCCAGCCCTTTCATTGGAAAAAAGCTTGCACGCTATAGCTTTATCTCAAACTCTAGTTACAAAAAGATACTTCTGCTGATTCATTCTTTACAGGGTGCCCTTTTGTATCAGCATAACCAAACAGAAACACCCACATCCCAAAAACATTATTGGTACTCCATTTTGGTTACCAAATATATCAATTAGTAAGAACTAAGAACTATGTTCTGAAATTGTTTGAAGTGGACTAGTCATTATGGTTAAGACTACTAAATTAATAGTAACGCCTTAATTTGTTTGGTTTAGTAAATGTTATGTCACTAAATAGTGCTAGTAAAATTTGTGAATGTTGTACTTACATTGTTGTTGTTATTATTATTCTTATTTCATTTTTCTTGGAACATAGACAAAGGTAATGGGTGATTTTTATTAAGAGATAAAGTCATAAAACTGTTGTGCTTTGATTGATTAGGCTGAAAAATAAGTGATGTGTGTCTATACTATTTTTAATATGGATAATGGACGTACACATGAGATGAGAGGGATATAAAGTGGGGACAGAAACTGGGAAGTGGAGATGCCTTTTGCTGGTTATGATTGGCATTGACTTGCTTGTCCAAATGTCTTTGGAAGGTTCGCTTTTTCTTTTTTAATTTTTGTTGTGTCCTAATTGTGGGATTCTTCCCTCAAATAAGAGTGCCCTTATGGCCTTCTAGGCCTCCATTGCCCAATTTACCACTACACATGGCTAACGGACACTTTTTGTGGATTTAGTTTGTTTTGCCAACTCGAGGCACTCACCACAGTCCCCACTAGTGAGAGATGCATCAACTGAAGCAGCATCAGATAGAGAGAAGAAGCACTACAGATTCTGCTTCTAGTCTTTAAAACAACCTATGTATTCATCTTCCCAATAGTCCTATTCGGCCTTGAAAAGTCTTTTTCTTTTTCAATTCAACTCAGATTCTCTTGTTCTTGTCACAAAATGAAAAAAAAAAAAAACCAAAAAAGAACAAAAAGAAGAAGAAGAAGAAGAAGAAGAAGCTGTAATTGGAAACTCTAGTGAATGATTTAAATCCTCGTTTTAATGCAGATTAAAGGTCCCATTCCTTCTTTCAGTCACTAATAGTTAACATTTCTTAAGCTAGTGTTACCAGTGAAACTAATACCAGCAAGTACAAAAGACCCAGAAAAATAAAAATCGAGTCCTTAATGGTAGAATACATCAATGTGAATGTTTAAAATCCTTGTCTGAATGCAGATAAATTGGACCCTTTTGTTTTTGCATGTGCAAACCATCAAAAGAAAATGAAGTCCTTAATGGTAGAATTCGTCAATGTGAATGATTAAAATCGTTGTTGAGTGCAAATCTATTGGACCCTTCTACTTCTTTTTTCAGTCTATATAATAGCTACTATTTCTTAAGGTGCTGTCACATGTAAAACTAATGCCAGCAAGTACAAACCACCAACACTACATTGATAGTTAATAAATCTGTACAATATTTCCCTTTAGGAAAAAATAGTCTTTGTTTAAGAAACAACATTCAAATATTGATATTGTTCCACATAAAACAAAAGGGGGACATATAGTCCTAATAGCTACAAAAACAATGATCATCGCATAATACAAATTTGTACCAGTTTTCTTTTCTTCGGAATTGTTATCAGAACAACTATGAGACTTCTTTCGAGTTAAAATTTGTTCAGTATCCAATACTATTTTGTCCTTTTTCTGCAATGTAGCTGGAAAACTGTGCTTGTTATCTTGAAAACATATGTTGCAGCTACTGTATCGGAGTTATGGAAACCATGACAATATTCCAATCTTGATTTAAATCATCTATATATCTATATATATATAAATGTGATATTGAAGATTTAAGTCAAATTTCAGACCACGTATGGCAATATGTCAGAGTTATCATATCTACCACATTGTTTAATCATCTGAATTTTTTTTTTTTTAAGACATAGATCAATTGAAATTTTATTGATTTCAACTCTACGGCAGACACATGGCATATCCGACCTACCATTATGTTCATGGAAAATATGTAATTATATGTATATGTGACTCAGTGCATGGAACTCTATATATTTTGATCCTTGAAATAGGGATGTCATTTTTTGCAATCTACAATAAAAAGAACATAATTAATGCAACTCAACAAGTTTCATAGTTCAATGAAGCATGTCTGTCAGTTTTGATTTGAAAAATTGAAATAAAATAAACGATCTCTTATCGGTATTCTGATCATTTTGGCATTGAGAAACTGACCATCTGACCTGTACAAAAACTTGGACAATAAGATAAAAGAGAAGATTCATTTGTTTATGTATATTGGGACCAAAAACTTCAACTCCTCAAGCTTAAAAAATATCAGATAGGTCCAAAAAAAACCATTCAAGCTATATTTCCTTGAAACCAAATTGAGCATCACTCGGGAAGAACAAAAAAAAAAACTGCATAACACAGCTAAAATGAACTTAATTAAGTTAACTTATTCAAGAATTCATATAAGTTATTATCATATTAGACCTGAAGCTATTATTTTACCATCAATTATCAATGTGAGGATTTTTTCTCCAGTTGAAGATGCTAAAACTCATTTGTCAATTGGTTGACATAATATTGCTTGGTCTTACTTATATTTTTTGGATATATATTTTCTTTATTAAAGCATTCCCAATCCTAAAAGGCTAGAGCCTATACTATATAGTAACACTCATGTGGTCACAATAAGCTTTAGGACTTTCACTCTGCAATCTCAAGATAAAAGGTGCCAATTAAACAACTAGTCAATGAAAAGTTGTATAACAAATAAAAATACTTCTTTTTTTTAGTTATTATTTTTGTTTTCTGTCTTTCTTTCTCTGTAACAAAGGAAAAAAAGAAGCTTTAGTTCTTAGTAGGTGAATATCACGACAAAAAGAGAGACCTGGCCACCTTACCCCTCTGGACTACCATCTTTTTCTTTTGTATCGGTCTTGGAAAAGGTCAAGCTCATAAACATATTTTATTGTGAAGGATTCTGTGACAAACAAGAGTCTCTTGGATACTCGAGGACAATTTGGGTATCTCCTAATTTCCCCCCAAAAAAAGTGATTTAGACAAAGAGAAAGCTCACAAATCCTCATTTACATTCAAGTATCCAATGTCTCCTTTATTCGTTACCTTTCATCCCTTTTGAGGTTAACTCGCTTTTCTTCCTTTAGCAAAGCCAAAATTAGACACAACCCATTTCAGATTTGAGCTCAAAAATGAATTTTAATCTTTGTGGGGCTTTACTTGTAACCCTCCTAAGCCATGACCAAATTTAATTTTATTCCTAAGAATTTAATGTGTGCTATAAAGGTATTATCATAAAGGAAATGAAACCACTCACACGCATTACAGACTATAAAGAAAGGGATAGGGAGGAGTGACTAAGGACCACAACGGTTACAAAACAGTGATTGTTTGTCTATACCATAAGCTGAAAATTCTTTTCTCAGGCCAATAAGTGAAATGGCAAACTTTAATATCCATAAATCAAATAACTTATTGGGTTGATTTTGCTTAATTGTTGTAAATTAATAGAACATACTATACATGGTAAGCGTATCAAATCTAATGTTTGATTTACCCAAAAAAAAAAAGAAACCCTTTCAACATCTAATAATGAACACTAGAAAATTTGTATGCACATTAGTCTTCTTCTTGCTACGTGGGGCTTTTTCTTTTGAATAATGCTATGAGACATCAGTGGTAGCAGCACCACAATGATGTGTCAGTTTGTTATTGGTTAATCATAATTGTAATTCAAGTAGGTCTATGTGGACCCAATTTATTAATTAAATCATCCAATGACAAACAGACATGTAATTGTGGTGCTGGGCACCACTTGTGCTCTATAACATTGCTCATTTTCTTTTTTATCAAGAATTTTATTTACACGTTCCATGCATATAAGAATATGACAAGACAAAAAATAGAGGCTAAAGATTTAGTCTTTTGAACTTTCCACCTAGTGAGGTAAGGTAACTAGTGCCGGCTCTTTTAATGAACTATGAATGTAACATACATAAAAATGAGATATGCTTTGGTATAAATGTATAATGCAGCCAGACGCATATGGTTTAGGAGATTATGTATAAGAGTATGGGACAAAGGTGGAGAGGCGGTCACCAACTCCCACTTGCTTCACAACAAGAAAATAGAATGTGGAAATTGGGTTCATATGATAAAATATAATATTCACATTAACTGTTATAGCCACTATTTATCTTGCTCTCATTTGTCTCCTTTTAGTTTTTAGATCTCTGGTTTAGAAGAACCTTGTCCACTTTTTTGGACACTTTGACATTTTAGGAGGGTGGGGGTCTACCATTACTAACGTGAGTCTACCAAAACTTTTCTTCTTCAACTAAAGTTAAAGCCCATGAATCTGCTTAACTCCTTTTAATGAAGAGAAAAAAAAATTGAAAAAACTCAACCTCCATTACAAAAGCTAGTAGATTTATAGAGTGAGACTATATACTTGAAAGAGAAGCTCACTGGTCAAAAGGTCATGACTTTTCACAGCCGTGTGTTGTGAGTTTTATGTGAACCATTTTCAGCTCTGCTATGTTCAGACTATGTTACAGCAAAAATGATCACTTTTAAGGGTACTACTTCCTGGAAGCTCTGACCTTTGCTGATAATGCAAAACGACAAGTTTGGTGCTTCAGAACTCTAATTAGAGCTCTCTCTATTCTAATAGCCATTTTGGTCTTTTTGGGCTGGTGGGTCTATCTGGTTTTCGTTTCTCTCTCAAGAACTCATTCCACCTCTACTCATTTCGTTCTGGAGTTTTGTGGTAATTGCTCATTACCCTTTTCTTGTTTTTTGGTTTTCTCCTTTTATTTTGCTGAAAATTACTGTCTTCTGGGGAGTTTTCAGATATGGGACTTCACGGGAGTGAAGATAGCAAAATGTTGGGATTCAGAGTGATTCCAATACACAAGCGTTCAAAGAGGTAGCTTAACGCTTTGTACGTTTTTATTATTATTACTATAGTTTTTTTTTGTTGCTATTTGCTAAGTTATTTAATTTTTTTGTTAGCTAGTAATCATTCCTTTCGGAGATACTGCTATGCTTACTTGATGAGAAGGAGCTTGAACTGGGAATGAATTATGAGAATGGGGTATTTGGGAAAATGGGAACCTGTTACCTGAGCTTTCACAGCTTCACTTTGTGTGTTCTCTCAAGTTACTCAAACCCTGACAATATATAGCTATTCACCCCTGTTTCCAAAGTTTTGTCTTCTTTGCTACTCATTTATTGCTGATAGAGATTGGCTTTGGGTTTTTGTTTTTATATATTTTTTGGGTCAAAATTCAGATCTTCAGTGGGAACTTGGTGGAGAGAGTTCTATTTAGTTCCTCGAAACTTGGGGAGCTAAACTAGTTGGTGTGAAATTTCTTCTTCTGTTTCTTCTTCTTCTTTCTTTGGTTTAGAAAAGAGAGCAAATTTTTGTGTTCAGTGGGAATAGAATGATAGACACCAAGTCCTTTGTTCTTCAATGGACATCTCATTCTTTGTATTCACTTTTATGCATTGGCAGCTTTCCTGATAAGAAAAAGGTCGAGGAAAATGACTTGGGCAGTTCCATGGAAGCAACAAACCGCGTCAAATTGGTGAGAAAATCCCTCCTTTTTTGCTCTTTGGTCTTAAATATTCCTGATTATTATGTGACAAAGATTGGTGTTGATATGATGGTCCTTGAAATAAGGGAAGAAATAATAAATTGAGAAAAATCAGGAAATGGAAATCAGAGAAAAAAGAATTTGGGAAATTCCTAATATATAAACATCACCTTTTGGTCTAAATGGAGTGAAATGGAAAAGGGAGGATTAGTCATACCAACCCCAAGAGGATGATTTTTTTTGAGTTCTGAATTTCATTTGCGACAGGATATGGGGCACTTGAAGGCCTGCGTTACATCTAACATGAAGCAATCCCCTAAGAAAGAAGTGCACAACTCTTTGAAGCAAGAGGTATAAATAAACTAAAGTTTTCATCTTGATATTCAGGCATTTAAGTTTTGATATTGTATCTTCAATAATTATCTTGATCATTTCCCAGTTGGCGTAAAATATTGTGACTAAGCTATTTATATTTTTGTGTTGCTTTTAAACGTTTTAATGTCTTGTATGCAGATTCTGCAGCTTGAAAAAAGATTACAAGATCAATTTCAGGTTCGCTCTGCTTTAGAGAAAGCATTGGGTTACAGAACCTCCATAAATGAAAATATAAATGATGTTGAAATGCCTAAGGTAACGCATATCATTGAAAGAAATCAAACTCTTTCTGGCTTCGCCATATGCATATGATCATCTATTCTTAGAAGTTACTACACATCTGTAATCTAATCTTTTCCATAAGACGCACTAACCAAGTATTTAGAACTGTAATGGACTAAGTTTCCTACATTTGGCTGCCATTTCTTTTGACCATTCATTTTAAACATTGTCATATTGCCATCTCTTTTATATATTATTAACACTGCTTTAATTTTTCTCCAGCCGGCTACAGAACTAATTAAGGAGATTGCAGTACTAGAAGTGGAAGTTATGCATTTGGAACAATATCTTCTCTCATTATATCGGAAAGCATTTGATGGACAGACGTCCACTGTTTCTCCACCTGCCAAAGAGGAAAAATCAAAATCAGCCCTTACCACCCCTAGATGTAGTCGTTTGGATGCTTCCAAAGCTAGTCTAACATCAAAGAGGGAAAGTTCGGCAGTTCAATCTGGTTGTCAGTCAATAGAAAATCGATGGAAGGAATCAAATGGAATTGGAGGAGAGGAGAAGCTCTTAGATTCTAGTGTTCACCGTTGTCACTCCTCACTGTCACAACGCTCTGCATTCTCAACTAGAACTTCTCCTCCAGGAGAGTCTTCGGCAAAAGCTGTGCGTTACTGTCATTCTCAACCATTGTCCATGATGGAGGTAACTTTTATCCATATGTATGACAATTCAGATATTGTTGGAAGCCTTATCTGGATTCTAATTTTTAACTGCTTTTCACAGTATGCTCAAAATGCCTCATCAAACATAATCAGTTTAGCAGAGCATCTTGGTACACGCATTTCCGATCATATTCCAGAGACACCTAATAGAATTTCAGAGGATATGATCAAATGTATGTCAACTATATATTGCAAGCTTGCTGACCCGGCGTTGACACATAATGGTCTATCGTCTCCCAATTCATCTTTATCATCAGTGAGTGGGTTTTCTCCTAGAGAGCAGTGTGATATGTGGAGTCCAGGTTTCAGAAATAATTCATCTTTCGATGTGCGATTGGACAACCCTTTTCATGTGGAGGGACTTAAAGAATTTAGTGGGCCATACAGCACCATGGTTGAAGTGCCATGGATTTATAGAGACAGCCAGAAACTAGGTGACATTGATCATTTGCTGCAAAATTTCAGGTGAGTCTTTGTTAATTTGGTTTTTTCCCTTTAAAAACAGACGAGTGGTATCAATTAGATTATATGATCTCTTCAAGTATACATCACCATGCTTACTAGGGAACTCTGTAACAGGTCTCTAATATCTCGGCTAGAGGAAGTTGATCCAAGAAAATTGAAACATGACGAAAAGCTGGCCTTCTGGATCAACATACACAATGCTTTAGTGATGCATGTAATGGTTTTCACAAGTTAATTGCTCACAATGTCATCTCCTTTATATTTTTATAAGTTGGATATAACTAGTTCTCTGTTTCCCACTAGGCATTTTTGGCTTATGGAATTCCACAAAACAACGTAAAGAGGGTCTTTTTACTTCTGAAGGTGAGAGAGTCTCCTCTGACTGACTAAGGATTGAAATGACAAATATTGTTTCTGTTTACTCAGCATTTTTTTTTTCCAGGCTGCATATAACATTGGGGGTCATACAATCAGTGCAGACACAATTCAGAGTTCTATACTTGGGTGTCGTATGTCTCGCCCTGGACAGGTTGGTTTCCATTCTTGGACTTTCATCTAACAGTTCTTTCATGGTGATTATGATTTAGGAATTAAGCAGTGGCATAATGGAATTTGAATACTTTGCATCCTCCTTTTTTGTTCCCCCCTTTCTTTTGTACTTTTTGACTCATAATGCTAGCATCTTGTTATATAGTGGCTTCGGTTGTTTCTTTCTCCAAGAACAAAATTCAAGGCTGGAGATGAGCGGCAAGCATATGCGATTGACCATCCAGAACCCCTTCTACACTTTGCCCTCTGTTCAGGAAGCCACTCTGATCCTGCGGTACTTAACTATTCTTGTTCTACTTTTGATTCATTTTTATAATCAACTCTGTTTATATGTAAGGTTTTTTATACACGCTGCATTGATATAAACTTGCTACTTAGTACTCTTTTAAACTCACAAATCAGATGCTTCATATCAACAAAGTAAATAATCTTTTTGGACTTAAAAATTCAACCAACTCTAGTCCATTTACTACGTGGTAAAACATAGTTTCTATTTTGTGACTTCTTTTTGTCATGCAAATTTTTATAATCTATCTTCTTTCTTTCAGGTTCGTGTTTACAACCCCAAGAGAGTAATCCAAGAACTGGAAGCTGCAAAAGAAGAGTACATAAGAGCTAGTTTTGGGGTACGCAAGGACCGGAAAATTCTTATACCGAAGATAGTCGAGTCTTTTGCAAAGGATGCAGGATTGTGTCCTGCTGGTGTTTTGGAGATGATCCAGCAGACAGTGCCTGATTCTCTAAAGAAGAGTATTAAGAAATGTCAAAGTGGAAAATCACGCAAGAGCATCGAATGGATTCCTCACAATTTCGCTTTCCGGTACCTGATCTCCAAAGAGCTAGTGAAGTGAGTTCTTCTCATAATGCCTTATGCTTAGGATTCTGATTTTTACATATGTACCTCTTTTGTACAAAGTAGAATATGAAGCTTTTTTAAAAAAAAATTTAAAAAAAAAAAGAAAAAAGAAAAAGAAAAGAATGGTGCAATATGTAGCATTTTGTTATCTGCATCTTGTAGTCGCCATCTTACAATGCTATGCTATGAAAAAGCATTTTGTGATTGCTGTAATGTAATACCATGAATGAGTTGGAATCATGCATTTATTACCACTGTAAATAAATCCATTTATGCCCATTTTGCCATCTTGAATGTTCAGAACTGGTTGCATTGATGCTATTTAATTGCGATTTGGTGGTCACACAAAGATCTAAGACAGATTAATAATAATACTCTCAAGTCCCCTTCAAAAAATAATACTCTTAAGTCAGTGATAAGATCTAAGTGAGCTAGTTGTTGGCCTAGACAGCTATACCAACAGATCAAATTGGCTTCTCTTACATTAAGAATAAATAAATACAATTAATAATAGTGTTTACATCTTTCAATAATGGTAGTAAATATTAAAGAAAAGGTACATGTCAAACAAGCGACATTATCATGTATTAATTATATTTTATGGTCGATAGAAAAACTTCGGTGTTTGCCTTTTTTTGAGGGTATGTTTCGGATTCATTCAATTATTATCAGCTTTCTTATTCTCATAATTCACATACTACGATGGCCCAGTACACTGTCTTATAAAGACATCTCATGTATAGTTATTTCGTCGTATTTGTCGGTGGAAAGTTTATACGATCGATCATAATCTTATTATAATTAACGTGATAATTTAGATCTTTGCAGCACAAGTTTTGGATCACATCACCTAGACTAAGCCACATGTCCTAGCTTGGGTCCCGTTTTTTAACACACACATATCACAAAGTAACGGAATATTGTTATATAATAAAAGCAAATACCATGTAATTAAACATATAATGATACATATGTAGTTAGACAACAAAACCAATCAACGCTAAAAGTAACTATGACCATTATCGTTTAGTGTCACTAAGGAGTAACAAAAGTCAGAAATATTTCACATCACAAAAATACCTACTTCCCATTGCTACCTTCCACATCCCAATGAAAAGACTGGGATTGTTCACATGCTAACGCTAGATGTGCCAAATTTAGAAATCCTAAACACATTTTCTTTTCTTCCAGTAATTTTATTTTCTTAATGATTAACATATAGATTTTGGGGATGGCTACGATAAGGGCGTCCCTACGTAAGGTCATGCCTTAATTATCGTTGGATGAGAATCTGTGGAGAATAACGGGAATCTGTGGAGAATCTATTTATATACAGATTCCCATCCAACGGTGAATAGACAGGGTCCTACGTAGGGGTGCCCCTACTGTAGACGCGCCCATAGATTTTATTACAATTTGTTGTATTTATTAAAATAAAAATTTGAATGAAATTTACGTGTCAAGAATACCAAAAACATTATTACTTTGAAGGGTACCAAAAAGAGTGTTTTCTCAAATAAAAGATTGACATTGTTCACGCGGTCGTAATACTCAAAATATTGAACATAACATTGATCAAAAGAAAAAAGATTAAGGGGATGGCTACGGTAGGGGCGTCCCTACGTAGGGTCATGCTTTAATTATCGTTGGATGGGAATCTGTGGGGAATAACGGGAATCTGTGGAGAATCTATTTATATACAGATTCCCATCCAACGGTGAATAGACAGGGCCCTACGTAGGAGCGCCCCTACTGTAGACGCGCGCGTCTACAGTAGGGGCGCTCCTACGTAGGGTCCTGTCTATTCACCGTTGGATGGGAATCTGTATATAAATAGATTCTCCACAGATTCCCGTTATTCCCCACAGATTCCCATCCAACGATAATTAAGGCATGACCCTACGTAGGGACGCCCCTACCGTAGTCATCCCCTAAAATAATCAAACATTAAAATATATAGCATTACTTTATTGTAACCCCATGAAAGCATTCCAAAACAAAATTAACAGAGCCCTATCATCAATAACCCGAGTTAGGTACTTTTTTTTTTTTCCTTTTTTCCCAAGCTCTCTTTTAACTTACAACAGAACAAGGTTATTACATAATCATCGTTTCGTTGGTGGTGATCATCCCTACTAACTTGCAACCAGTCATAAGTTAACACGTGGAATCTAACATTACATAACTAATTAAAGCCACCACCAAGTACTCAAAACGTAATTTTAGCGACTAGTTGAAAAAAAGTCAAAAATAAAATAATCACCACAAACTCGTAAGTCGTAACCAACTAATAAGGGCTCTCTCCAACGTAGTTGCCAGGAGGGTTGTAGAGACAAATGGTGATGCTAGTCTGGACCTTCTTGAGACACGTGGCCTGAGCACAGCCCAGCTGGAGGGACTTCCTCCAGACCACCTGCGTGTAGACCCCGCACGTGTGGTTGGGGGCGCACGTGTTGTCGGCGTGGCTGTAGTACTGCTTCTCCTCCACCCACTTCTCCACGGCCATGCGCGGCGTCTCGGGCCCGCCCCCGGCCCAGAGCTGGTTGGCGCCGTACCTGAAGTTGGTCAGGTTGGCGAACTGGCAGCTCATCCTGTTCCGCTGGTACCGGACCAGCCGCCCCGACGCGTTCGCCAGGGCCTCGCTCCACTCCAGCGGGCCCACCCCGACCGCCGCGCGGGCCTCGTTGTGGGCCTGGAGGTACTCCTGGGCCTCGCTCGACAGCGGAGCTCCGCCCGCTTCGGCTGAGCTACCCAAGGATAATATTAATAATAATGTGGCCAGAGAAACCAATAGGACTGCTTGTACGAATGAAGTTGGAGATGACGACATTTCCCTTTTTCTTTTTCTTTTTTTCTTTTTATTTTCTCTATGATATTGAATGCTTAGTTGGGGTTGGGAATTGAGTGGCGTTATTTATAGAAGTAATGAAATGAAGTGATTTTACCGATTTGCCATTTCTATTGAGAGTTTACATTGGTACCCTTGTATTTATGCGAAGATTTTACGCACACTCTCCGGAGTCTTGGACAATAATATGTGATAATATCGAGACGGCCAAAAATAAAAAATTAAAAAAAAAACCATCACTTTTATTGCCCTTTCACAAAAAAACCTCGTACTTTTTCTTAGCTTAGGTGGGATCAGGTCTTCCATCAAACGATGGCGGATTGAATTTCATGAAGTCTTTGAAAAAAATTACTTTGACCGGCTTTAGGGTCTTGCTCCATCCCTTAGACCCAGTAATATTCGTAAAGCATCATACAAGTTTATCAGAGGGTCAGGGACTTACTGTTGTGGTGAACGTGTTTTAGCCTTAGGCTCTTGCCTTAGCATTCTTCTGGCATTATTATTATGTATTCATATGCCAAAGTGATGCAAGTACTTTTGAAAAAGAAGTCATAATCTAGTCTAATGGTGTCACATCCAAGGTAATTTGCTAATTATGATTATAATTCATGTGAGACTCAATTTATTAATTAGAATTATTCAGTGATACACAGACGCATCATTGTGGTGCCCCATAACATTATTCTATCGATTGACATTCACATAAATAGCCGGAAGGTAACCACATAGACTAATAAATGACCTATAACATCTCTGGAATCTAACTGCAATAATCTTTAAACACACAAATTTTTTTCTATTTTGAATTATGTTATCTGAATTCAAAAGTTAAAAATATTCACTTTTAATAATTTTAATTTTAATCTTGACTACATATGTAGATTCGACGAAATTTGATAAAAAAAATACAAATAAAATATTTTATTTGATATTAATAAAAAAAGTGCGAAGTTTTTTGGGAAAAAAAAAAAAACGTGATGAGTTCTTTTTGATATTATCCCATAAAAATATTTATGATGACATGACCACTCCATAGTCCACTCTAAGGATGTAAAAAAAAAAAAAAAAGGAGTTTTGATAACAAATAGCCTTTGTTTCACTTCAGCTTAAGAAATGACCTTTTTTTTAATCTCTTTGCTAAATGATCCTTTTCTTTATATCTTTTTGCTAAGTAAATATTGATTTTTATATTAATTTTATGTATAAGTCAAATATCAATTTTATGTATTCGGTATTCCTATACTAATTTCATACGGAGTATATCTGATATTAGTAATCATGATATACTAAATATTGTCTATTTTGCTATCAAAACTGAAAAAGGGCATTCGCTAAAGAAGGCCCAAAATTAGGGCATTTTTGCTCAAAGAGAATGCTACATATCTTGATTAGTTTTGGAAATTAATACATATAATAAGTTGATTTTAGTGTAAAATTTAGTGAGTGTTAGAAAATTAAACATAGATTAATTCTGATTTTTTACTTTTTTTTTAATAATGGTACTAACTAAATAGTGGTCTAGTTATTTCTTAGACAACTTTTCAAAATGTAATTTAGCATTACATACAAAATAAATAAAATATTGATACTTGCCTATGTCATTATAATGTTAGTTTATATTAAAAATAGCTCTATCATTAATTTAAATATACCATTTTTTTTCAAATTTGATTAATGATGGTGTTCGTGCACTTGTTTGGAAGAATTTTACGGGGCGAAACGTAAATAAATTTTGTGCTAATAAAGTGTCATTAACATTATGATACAAATCTCCTCTCGAAAAAAAAAAAAAAAACATTATGATACAAATCAAGAGGTGTTTTCTATTTTTAATTAGGATGTGGGAGGGGTTGAATTGTCAATATGGTTTTTTTCAGACAGAGTTTGGTTCATTATGGGATTAGGTAGTCTTTTATTGGTATTTAAATGGAGGACATTAGTGGATTCAGACTAAAGGAGGTGTATAATTGGCCTGGGAGTACTGAGACTGACGAAAGAGCTGAGTTATACTTTGTACAGAACAATGCACGTGACGTTGTTGACTTGGATCTGTAAGAGGAGTCAGATCATGTGAGGTGCATTTATATAAGTTGGCCAAAAATGCGTACACGCTTGTTTACTGTGACAACACTTTCTGGTTGAGACAGATATGTATCAAGACTTCCGGATGAGACATTAGGGCTAAATATGCTCCCTAATACCTTTATTTTGGCTCATATACACAAGTTAAAAAATATTTGAAAAATATGTCTGCAGACGAAAATACCCTTACTAATATCTAAGAGAAAATATGCCTCACTTTTAAAGGAGTGTCTGTCATTCTCTATAACCAAACCGAAATCTCTTCTCCTTCATGCCGTCAAACTCGTTTTCATTCTTGAAAAAAGGAAAAAAAATAATTTGAGAAGAAAATCCCGTTTTCATCTCTCATATCGCCGTCAAACTCATCATTTTCCTCTATTATCTCTTCATTCTTCTCCAATTTGTTTTGGGTATAGTTTGAAATAACATATTATCAAATTTCGAGATGTTACGAGATCATTTATGTGTTAAAAAAATTATTTTTAGGTTAATTTTTTGCGAGTTTTAACAAAAAATCACGAACATTTTCGATGATTTTCGATCGTTTTTCGATTATATTTCGATGAAAATTATATTCTCAATAAAATTTCGATGAAAATGGTATTTTTAATAAATTTCGATGCATTTTCGATGAATTTTCGATGATATTTCGATGAAAATGATATTTTCAATAATATTTCAATAAAATGGTATTTTTGATAATTTTCGATACAATTTCGATATATTTTCGATGATATTTCGATGAAAGTGGTATTTTTTATAATATTTTATCGAAAATATCACATCATCGAAATTATATCGAAATTCTGTCAAATATTATGAAAAATACCACTTTCATCGAAATATTATCGAAATTACATCGAAATTACATCGAAAATTATCAAAAATACCACTTTATTGAAATATTACTGAGTTACTATTTTTGTCGAAATATTATCGAAAAGTCATCGAAAATTCATCGAAATTGCATCGAAAAGTATCAAAAATACCATTTTCATCCAAATTTTACTGAGAATATAATTTTCATCGAAATATAATCGAAAAATCATCGAAAAGCATCGAAAATATTCGCGATTTTTGTTAAAACTCGTAAAAATTAACCTAAAAATAATTTTTTAACACATAAATGACCTCATAATATTTCGAAATTTGATAATATGTTATTTCAAACTATACCCAGAACAAATTAGAGAAGAATGAAGAGAGAATAGAGGAAAATGATGAGTTTGACGGTAATATAAGAGATGAAAAAAAGATTTTCTTCTCAAATTATTTTTTCTCCTTTTTTCAGAGATGAAAACGAGTTTGACGGCATGTAGGAGAAGAGATTTCGGCTTGATTAAAGAGAAGAGAGACATAATTGATTAGGGGTAAACATGACTTTTCACGTGATACATGCATGTTTTACAAACTTTTATTTGGGAGAGCATACGGAACAAAATATGCCTATTATGATGCATATTTTACATAATTTCTCTTCCGGATGAGAAACCTCTGTATAAAGAAAATAAAAAAGAGTAAACTAATGGCCAACATGGCACATGTAACAGGTTGACCCTTTAGTCAGGTCCATTTTCTGTGCTCAAGTCTTCGATGCATGGTATTGGCGTGACACCAATGGTTATGATTTTCACGTAAATCTACGTGTTTTGCTAATCAACAAAAGAATGGGATCAGTGGAATCTCAACATTGTTAGGTAATTAACAATTTTAAATTTTTATTGTAATAGATAATAGATTGGAATAGAAATAAGAGAATTGTTTCCTTTCTCATTCGTATGTTCATTTATACGTTTAGAAAATAATTTTGATAAATCTCTCACATACTTAATTAAAGGGTGATGTTTCAATGGAGATTTTTGTTTTTACTCCATGGATGGTTACTCTAATTTGAGCTATTGGATTGTAATCTAATGACTAAAATAATATTAGTATATTTATTAAAAATATTATTATAATTAATACATGCATAAATGTAGAAAGTTATTTAAAATAAAAAAGATAGGTAATCTGATGAGTTGGTTAATTTGTTTTATTTTATTTTATTTTATAAGAAAGAAAACTTGTGAAAAATACTTAATAATCCCAAATTATTCTCAACTATCTTATTCATTGGAAAAAAAAAAAAACAATTACAAAAGATGTACAAATTTTAAGCTATTTGATGCATAATTTTTTTTGAAACAAATTTTCTTTTAATGTAGTTATTTTATTCATTTTTTGTTATTTAAGAAAACAACTTATTCATACTATGAAAATTATGCTACCTTGGATTTTACCGATAAAATTTTTTTTTATTAAATATTGAAGATAAAATAGTAGATATAGTTTTAAATTAAAGGTAATTAAAAAATTAAACTTTAAATTAAATTTTCAAAAAAGAAATAAATAAAAAATAGAAATTAATATATTGAATAAGATGACTTATTATTATAGGTTTGTTTCTAAATTAGTCAAACTTACCTATCCATAGAGCAAAAACAAAAATACCCATTGAAAACTCACCCTTAATTAAATTATGAAGAGATAACTCATAATTTGATTTCTTCTCCTCCCTCTTCGAACTATTTTTTTTTATAATTGTTTCTATTTAAGATTTATAAATATACACTTAGAGTATTAACATCGCTAGTGCCTACGATTATATAGAACCGAACAGTTTATATATCTTATATTAGTCTTACCACAATATAGATTTTGACACTGTTATGTCTATTTATTGTTCGAATTTCGAGTTATGCTATAGACATTAATCGTGAGACTATCAACCAGGGTAAATCCAAACCGATGATCCTTGTTTAGCTCTTAATTGTGAATTATTTTGATTGAAAAGTTGCCACCATATCAAATGTGATCCTTTTTCTTTCATTGCTAAGTAAAAATTCCAACACCTTATAGCTTGTTCGCCAACATTTATACATATATGATATATACTTATGTTTGTTTTTAAAATATGCAGATACCCTCTCATCTCTGATTTATGTGCACAACATTTGTACATGTTCTATGTACTTTCTATCCCTCTTTGGTCATGTTTGGTTGATTATCAAATGTATTATTTGTAATATGATACATGTATTATATTGAGACTGTATAATTATTAATTGATAAAATAAAGTCTAAAGTCTATCTTTTGATTAAAAGAAAACAAGGAAAAAAACATATAGATATTTACAAGATGTTATTTGACATATAATTTTCGTCATCTATTTCGCTTTTAAAACAAAAACTAAAAATAATACACGTCTTATTGGTACATTCAGTTGCCCTCCTCTTTCTCTCTCTCTCTCTCTCTCTACGTCTCCACCCAACAAAAAAGTCAGCATTGTCCAGCATGCAGACCAGAGAGTGGGGCTTCCCTTCTCATTCTCCGATCTTTTCTCTTCACTTTCTTCTTCTTCTTCCTCTTTTCCTCTTTCTTCTTTTTCAGTTTTAATAAATCAAAATTTAAATCCGGCTTATAGTACCACCTTTGTGTGGATTTTAGTCTGGTCCAAATCTTAAGTATAAGAAATCTTCTCACATCTAGACCTATTTAGTAGCTGTTTTTTATTTTCTTTTCTTTTCCACAGGCATGGATCTCAATTGATGTTAGTTTCATATAGTCTACCCCACTAAGAACGCAGCCAGTAGCAAGTATTGAAGACAATAGGTTGCTGGTGGTCATTGTTATCTATTTCTCTTAGAGAATCAGGATAATCCACATATTTGTTCTTAGTTGTGTTTGTAATCTTTTTTTCTGTCTCCATTCTTTGAGAAGTTTGAAATTATAGTCTTTATGCTTATATTATAATTTAAATTTTTTTGCTTCAATTAATGATATTCATTTGAGAAGCCTGTTTTATAAATAAAAAATAAAAAATAAAAACTGAAAATGTAAACGTTGCCAATAATATGACACCTTAATTTTTGGACTCATTTCATTGAATAAGCACGATATTGTTGGGATCCTTTGGTTAGAGCCAGGTACTATTCATTTGGACGTGTTAGTAGGAACTTTCTCCGGATATATACCTTAATAGTTTTACCTACTTTATAAATATTCCAAAGGTTTCTGCTCACTTCTTTCCCTGAAATGCGTAGATTGAATGTAATATAATCAGAAACAACAGAGATGATTCAAAATAATTGAATGATAAAAAAAAGTTAGGGTTTGTGGCAATAAAGGTCCTAAATTTTTTATGCAGTGATCATTTCGTGTCTAAACTAAATAAATACTCAAGTATGTCATTGAATTAACCAATTGTGATTTTTAAATTGAGAATTTTTAAAAAGAAATAAGAAGTATTCTCAAACTCTAGATACTTACCTGCAAGTTCGAAATAAAATGATATTTTTTTGGACTTACACACATTCATTTTCTTCTGTTCATGAATGATCTTAATTGTTTTTAACAAAAAGAATTTTATTGTCCCCAAATAGTTTTCACAGATATTTTTGAACATTCATTTAGTACAAGAATCCAATATTTTTCTTCAAAGTACCTTTAGTGCCACAAATCGAAAAAAGTTATGTCCTTGTTCATATTAAGGATCCTCTTTCGTAACTATGTATCATGCATGAGCCTAACAAGTCACGATTCCGTGTGCTTGCTTTTGGACAAGAAACACTAGGACATGGGTAGGACTAATTTGGGCCAAAATGACATTTTGTAAATTATTTTAAAAATAATAATTTTAGGAGTATTAAGAACACTTTGATCTATAGCCAAGAGCTTAATAACTATGAAAAACTCCTAAACTTCTTATATATAAAAGTTTTCCATGCTCCTAAAAATTTCATAAATAATGATTTTCTCATAGTTAAGAAACTCTTGACTATAGGTTAAAGTGTCATTCACACTCTTAAAAATGCAATTTCATAAAAAAGTCATTTTGGCCCAAGTTAGCCCTACCCTTGTCCTTTACTCAGGCTCTAGATCTTTGACCCGCAGAGAAAAGGCCCAAAATAGAACTAACCAACACTCCTTAGATTTCTCAGGGGAAATTGATCGTGAGTAATCTCTTCTTTTTGACCAAATAACTTTGTTAGTCCTGTTTTTCTGACATTTCTAATACACACCAAGTGATAAAAAGTTATAAAAATAATAATACTGGTAAATTAATAAGAAGTTCTTTTATTTGTCATCTTCGTTTCAAAGAATTACGAGTATCCTTATCATATGCATCTGCCTTGTATAAAACATTAATCTTCAAACTCCCATTTATGTATCATTAATACTTACATAAATGCTGCAAGACTAGTAGTTATACAAACTAATAAAAAATAAAATACATTTATTGCATAATAAGAATGTGACAGCAATATTCATAGACTTGAAAATTTGAAATCTCATTGACAAATGAGAAATTGATGTGAGTAGTCTCTTTTTTGGGTCAAATGACTTTTTTAGTCTTGTTTTTCATAACAATTTTTTTAATACAAAATTATGACATTTTTAGTATATTTTGGAGAAAGAAAAATTTAACATTCCAAATTTACCCTTTCGACCTATGTGTCTTTTTAGATTAGGTGTGTTTCTCACTTTTCCTCTTTTTCTTTCTTTTTTTTGTTGGGTCCCTCCTTTCACTTATTTTCTTTTATTTATTTCCCATTTCCATCACAAACGTACAAAGCTCCTCCATCATTTACTTTTCTTTCTTTTCTTTCTTTTTTTTTTTTTTTTAAAAAGAACTTCTCTTTTCTCCAAGACCCAAAAGCCAACCTGCTTATTCTTCTTCTTTTCTCCAAGACCCAGAAGCAATCCTTCTCTGGCGATTGTTGGGATGCGTGGCCGTAACTTCTGTGAATCGTGAAGATGGTCTTCAATGGCAGTTTCAGTACTATGTGGCCCGAAATGAGCACTTGCGATTTTCAAATTATTGGATTGAGAATGTCGAGTTTAAGGTATTTCTCGGGTTAGAATACTAGGAGGAGATAGAGTGAGAATCAGTGAGCAGTCTCTATAGCCATTATGCTTGTAAGGTATGTGGAAGTAACGAAATTACGAGACTATTATACCATAACAAGACGAAAGTTACCGTGGTTCAAGATTAGAGAGTTTTGGGCTTCAAACTTTATGACACCTTGTGGGTACAAACACTTCAAACTTTTTCTACTGTCATAATATTTATGATACCTTTTTTCGGGTATGTTTTCCATTATTACATTAGTCACAAATTTGTTACTAGTGTTCACAGTTTTGTAACTAATGATCGTGGTTTGTTTTATATCGTTACGAACATTAGTCACAATTTTGTAACTGGTAGTCACAATGTTGTGACTAATGATTATAATTTATTTTACATTGTTACGAATATTATGAGTTTTTGAAGATATGAGCAGCATCACACATTTTGTGGTTATGGTCACATATGTCACAAATTTTGTGATACATTGTGATTAGTTGTCAGAATTTGTGTGACTATGTGTCACAAATTTTATGACACATTTTCGGTGTATGTTTTCCATTGTTACATTAGTCACAATTTTGTTACTTATAGTCACAATAAGTAGAATTGCAAGAATATAATCCCATTATATCACAATAGGTTGTTTTGAGATCTCTAATTAGTGTATGTGACGTAGAGTCACACGGGTTGTAATTCATGGTCACAAATTTTGTGATAGTCATATTTATGATAAACTCTTCTTTTTCAACCTTGACGAAGTCTTTGGTGAAGCCCATTGTAGAGGGTCCTCGAATTCTGAAATGAGGGAGTAGAGGTTGGGGGTTTCTCTTCCAATTCCCTAGTACATTTTTCA
The DNA here is from genome assembly GCA_002914845.1 of Trema orientale. NCBI lineage: Eukaryota > Viridiplantae > Streptophyta > Magnoliopsida > Rosales > Cannabaceae > Trema > Trema orientale. The sequence goes on from JXTC01000004.1 coordinate 1,594,574, forward strand.
AAATTTAAAAAAAAATGATAAATTAAAAGGAAAAGAAATCAATTTTATGTAGTTCTTATTTATTTAAAGTACCGTTTTATTGACAGGAAATAGAAGTCCTCTTAAAATAATTACTTTTAAATATCTGTATCATCATTTGTCATTTATTAGTGAAAAGATACATATCATGAACCAAATAAAATTGTTTCATTTTATTTCATTAAAAAATAGTTTCATTTTAATTAAATGACGTGCGTATTCTGAGCAAAATTCATGTCATTTTGAACGAAGATGATGCGACATATTTTAGTTTGGAAGTATATACCACATGCAAACTTCTTTCTTTCTTTTTTTCTTCCTAAACTACATTAGTAAAAGACAAGTGGCCTTATGTGATGTGAGTAAAGGTGTCAAAATAGACCGGATCAAACCGGCTCGGCCCGACCCACATTATAACGGGCCCGGGCTTGATCCGGCCCTAGGTTAAGAACGAGTTGGGTTATATGTCTAGGCTCGTCGGGCCGGGCCGGCCTGCCAATCTAGCCCTCATGGGCCGGCCCGACCCCGCCCGCTAAAAATAAAATTTTTTATTATTTTAAATAAAATTTAAAACAAATTTTTTCTAATACTTATAAATATATATTCTCTCACTCTTTTTTTTCATACTTTCAAATTTCAACCTAATTCTAAATAATTTTCCAATACTAAAATTTTTTTTTTATCAACTATTCTACTTATATAATTTTAGCTTATTTAATTATTTTTAAATTTTTATCAATAGAAAAAAAACATAAAAAACATAACATATTATTTATTTTTTAATAAATTTCATTTTAAATTTATAATATTTTTAACTAATTATATAAATAATAATCTTATTTTTTTAGATTTTTTTAAAAATTTTAAAATTAGGCCAAGAACGGACCAGCATGGGCTGGCCCATTTTGGCCCGTTCCGGATCCGGTCCACCTAGGCTCGCCTAGGAACCCGGTGGGCCTACGGGCCGGGTTGGGCTATATTTTAAAATTCCGGCCCGGCCTGGCCCGTTCTTCCTCCAAGCCCACCCATTAGATGTGGGTAAGCATAAGCCACGTGGTTTATTTGCAATGTCGTTTTTCTTCTTCGGTAAAAAACAATGTGGCCTATAAATGTCAAATTTTTTTTTTTCACTCCATAAACAGATGTCCTTTATCCTTGGTCCTTGAAACTTCATGTATCAGTATCACAAATGCTACATCAATTATGTTTTTTTTTTTTTTTTAAAAAATAGATTTTGATTCATAATTCATAACAAGATTGTTCAAATTTAGATCATGGACAAACTTTACCCAAAACAAAAAAAATTCAATGTAACATAATTCGACATTTGAAACCTCAAACCCAAATTTAGACATAATAATAATAATAATAATAATAATAATAATAATAATTTAGGGAGAAAAAACACTTGTGAATTGATTGATTCAACCTTATATTCACCTGAGATACTTAGTGCCCATTTTTGTTCATGCGTTCCCATAATATTTCATGCATGTAGATTCATGAGAGCTCCCAGGAACTCATAATATCATAACTACTTTTGCTTTACTGACTTATTCCCATATGGACCATAACCATAGAACCAGAGGCCAAACAGAATCAGAGAATATAGCTAGCTAGCTATATGTGGAACTTAGTATGTGAAGTACTTCACATTTATGTTCATTCTAAGAAGTAGTTATAGGCTTATAGCTCACTCCGCATAATATTCTGGGTCCATAAACCTCTTCTTAAGCCTCTTGGATAAATGGAATTGAGTCAGCTTTTTTAGAATCTAATTATTTAAAACCAAGTTACGTACACTCTCTCATTAAGAGCTCCCTCAGAATTTGATGCGTGGTAGGTATGAGCTGCACTTCCGCCAAAAGAAAGTAGTTGCCTCTTTTTTTTTTTCTCCCCTCTAATTCCATAAATGTAGATTCTACAATATCACATAGACGCTGACCCCCATATTATCAAAATCATATTCTCATTGCTTATATACATACATAATACCAAGCAGAGTCTAAGCTTTAATAAATTCTATCCACATAAGCCTAATAGACAAATATGTTATCTATATAGTCAAAACAACCCAAAATACGCCTACCTCAGTAGTCACTGCGTTTATATGTACATTCGATTCAACCCGTCATTAACAACTTTGGTTGCAAATTTCAACGACAACAAACAATTTACGTGACGAAATCATACTCTTAATGTCCAACCATTCAAATTGGGTTGACCTTTCCCCTCTCATGTAATTATGACATATTAAATTTGACCTCCCCCAGAAAAGATACCAAAAATGTAATAAGACAAAACCAATGGGCGGAAATGAAAAAATGGTAACAAATAAAGAAATGTCAGCCGGAGACGCCGCTAACTCACCGGGATTTACTCCTCAACTTGGGATTGCCAGACTTAGAAGGAAAGTCAGCGGCCGAGGATTGACTTTGACCGAGTGCTGAGCTGGCCTTGATGGCCAGAGAGCAGAGGTCCGGCAGCGAGAGGGGCTTCTGGGCACGCGACTCCGGCAGCAAGAAGTAGATTTGGCCCGGCTGGAGCTCCTCCTCGTCGGCGGCGCGTGAGAGGCACGCGCCAACGGACATGGTCTCCGAGCTGCAGAGGAACCAGTTCGGGTGCTTGGAGGTTATCTGGCTCGCTTGGATCGGCGTCCTGTACTCCTGGAGGCCGCCATCGACGGCGTTGATCACTTTGCTGGTGTCCGTCGGCACAAGCCGCATTCTCTCCGTCACCGCCGCTGGCCCTCTTGAGTTGACCCCGGTTAGTCTCTTCGTGGTTGGAGTTTGAGACGAAACACACAACCCCATTGTCTCTCTCTCTCTCTCTCTCTAGAAATATAGATATGTGTATATATAACAGTGACAGTGAATATAAAGGGGTTGTTCAGTTTTTTCTGAAGGTTTTTAGAAATGGGAAAACCTAGGGTTTTGGGGTTAATGGGTTTTTGGAGATCGACCTTAGTTTTGATCGTGAAGATCAGGTTTTTTTTTTTTTCGTTTCTGGTTTTGATGATCGATGAGGTAGATACCAGACTAATTGGCTAGTGAGCTACAATGGCCTCGGACTTCTCTGAAATATCGCCTAAAGTAATACCTTTTTCTATTTAGTATTCTCAGAATTTAATATGTTGATATGCGTTACATCACTGACCCTTTTAATTCTTATATGAGTGATGATCCGGCCCTCCAGTGTATTTAATTATAGAATGACCTAGAAAAATATATATCTATATATTTAAGGCGCGTCTATGATAAGGTCGTGGAAATAGAGCCTTATGTAAGGCTACAATTTGCTCACCATCGGATTTAAAATCAACGATCCTGATGGATGGTTTTATTTGGAAAAAAATGGCTTTACATCCATGTGATTCGGATCTATGGGTGAGTATATACCCAATATGTTTTGTTGTCTTATTTGGATCTTCTTCAACCTCAAGACTTCTTCCTCCACTGCTTTACTCTTTCATGCCAAACACTACTATCCTTTCTAGTCCGAGTCTACGACTGCCGATGACGATCGGAGAGAGAAGCAACCTTTACTCCAAATCCTCCTCCAGTCATCTTTCTCCCTCATCGTTTACAACAGAGAAAGGAGCAATCTCCTCCAGACATGAGTGGTCTTATGTTATTTCATATTGTTTACTCCAAAACAAAGTTTTTGCACAGATGTTAATAAGTTTGGAGAGAGGGATTTGGGTTAGTCTTTTTTTTTTTCCCTCACGATGTCGAATGGAAAAAAAAAAAACAAATACACAAACATAAATATAAATAAAATAAAAAATTCCTAATCATAGCCTTCACCATTTTTAGATGCGAATTTTTTAGATTTTGAGGCCAACCCATTTGAAGAATTGGCTGAAAAACCATTGATATTCACCAGAAAGACATTGAATTCCATTCATCTAAGTGGACAATATGTATCAATATGTGAGAGAATTATATTAATGGCTCCGTAAATTTCAAACTCAAGCAAGGTGTCTCAAGGTCTAAATGGGAACTAAATCTCTTGAATTGCACTAGTGGGATTTGATGTGTATAGAAGTGGATCTACTTTTTTTTTTTTTTTTAAAGTGGGGCTTAACTAATGACTTCTACTTATTACAAATTAAAGGAAAATACCTAATACTACCCAATCCCCACCCCACCCCATTTAGGGATAATTGGCTTTCACGCCTACCCCAGTGTGACTCAAACCTAGGACCGAGATCCTTGGTAGTGGGTGCTCTTACCACTTGAGCTTGCAGCAACTAGAAACTATAGTTACCGAGTTGATTAACAAACATACAAGAGCGACTATACCTCCTCCTCTCTCAGAACCAACTTTGCCACAAAAACTTACCAGAAGAAGAAAAATCAAGAAAAGATTGAACTTTTTCAAGATTACCCAAAGAAAGAGTCTTTAAGTTTTTAGTCAGTACACAAAAATTAAAGATTCAACACAATGGGGAAAGCAAGAATCGTTGAATTTCTTCAAATTTATAATATTAATAATTAACAAAAAAAAGCCTCACGAGAGGGAGGGTAGCTCTTAGCGGACTCGAACCAAATCCTAGTCTCATGATCCTCGTCCTACGTCTCCTCCCTTGTGAAATTGAAGAACCAGTGGTGGCTCGGCAATGATGATTGGGCTGGTGTTTGAGTCAAATCCTTGCAAAAGTCACTCTTCCCATACGAGCAACACCAGAGAAGTGAAATGTTTCGCCGAAGCAGTAATTGGTCGAACATCTGAAGGGATTCGATGCGCGAAGTGGTACGAGGTGAGGTGGTTGAGCCAGAGGACGCAATCGACATAGCCGATGCTGTTGTTGATGACGAATTTGAGGAATTTTATGGGTTTGAGTTCGAAGGAGATGATAGGGCCGAGGGTCTCGGCGTGAGGGAGGAGGGTTCCATAGTGAGAGAAAGAGAAGGAGATTGGTTTAGAGGAGATTTGTACGTGACAGGATCTAGTGCGGTAAAATCTATTAAAACTAATTATTTTTAACCATTTGATCTTAATCCAATGCTCATTAATTGGGAGCCTTACATAGGGTCAAAATAAGATGGCCCTATTATAGACGTGTCCATTTATTTATATAGGTATGTCCCCTGTTGGGATTTTTCAGGATATATATATATATATGGTACCAATCCCCGGTAGGTATTTTTTTTTTTTACCTACGTGTGGATTTTTTTTTTTTTTTTACCTATGTGTAGATATTTTTTTTTTTTTGCCGTTGGATCATCATCTAATGGTGTGATCCAATGATGTGCATGAAAAGACGTGCATCATTAATGTTATTTCTCTTTCTTACTTTTTAATATAAAAAAATGTGTAAAAAAAATTTTCATTGGATAAATTGATACCTATGCATAGGTAAAAAAAAAAATACCTACTGGATTGGCAACCCATATATATATATATATATAAAGGTGTACATTTACAATGATTTTGCCAATTAGTTTACTAACACTATATAAAAAAATATGCTATCGCTGAGATAACATCTTGATGATAACTATGTGTCCTCTTAATTAATATGGAGAGTTTTGAATATCTTTTAAGCAAGTGAAAAGAAAAGACTACTTCTAAATACTTTTATTACACATGAATAATAATCCCCAAATGCAACCTTATCATTTAATGATTACCAACGTGGAATCTGAAGAATAAAGGTGAAACATAACTTTGATTACTTTGCACAATGCACATATATGCTACTGGCTACCGCTTGATCAAAATATTGTTTCCAAATACTTAAGAACAACATGATACTTCGGTCCAATCCTCAAAATCTCCACTGATACTTTGAATATTCTTGTTTGATTTTGCAATGATCAGAATATAAAAAGTTGATTTACTCCAATATATATATATATATATATATATATATATATATATATATATATATATATATATATATATATATATATATATATATATATATATATATATATATAAACTTGAGAAGAAATATTAACAATAGAGAAAGATTAAAATGTTATTTTCTCCAGTATAACGACAAATCCTAATCGATGGAGGATGTATATAAGATTCATAATTTAATTTAGTTGAGCTGGGATAATTAAGGACGGGTTTTTCCTATGGGGAAAAATTTCATAAATACCTATTTTCTGAAGTATATTTTTATAAATACTTATTTTTTTTCTTTCATAAAATACCTATTTTTTTTTCTTAAAATGTATACTGTGATATATATTTCGTATATAAAAATGGCATAATATACATTCAAAATGCGTACTAGAAGTATAAATTTACACCGTAAATATTAACAGTGATACACATTTATACTATAAATATGAATCACATACATTTTACACATAAAATGTATACCATAAAATAGGTACTTTTGAATGGAAAGTTAAAAACGGCTATTTTTGAAATAGAAGTTTAAAAAGGGGTATTTGGCGTAAATTTCTCGTTCATATGTAGAGTTTGAGTTTGGGCATGGGCTTGAGCTTGGGCTTTTTCATAGGTTGGCAATAGCAATTGATTCCTGCAACGTGCACGGGTTCAGTCAATAACTCGATGAGATCACAGACAACCTAGCAAATAAACATACAATTCTATTAAAATGTTCAATAAATAAAAAAAATTTCTCGTTCGTGTTCCTTTCCATCAGTATAATATATTTTTTCTCCCTTGAAACTTTACTGCATACTATACTTTTTACACCATCTATTCTTTCAATATTCTATGTACTATTATTATCCCTTGTGAAGTGCCCATTTCGTGTAATTGCCTCACACGAAAACAAAATATGCGTCATATAAGGTTTTAATTCCTAACTCATCAAATCAAGTGGAAAGACTTCTAGGTGACGTGGCCCTTTCCTGACATCATCACACCGGGGATCTATCAATGACATTTGGTTTTGGCAAAAATGTCAATGTGTTTTAGTTTTATAATTATATATAACTGTTAATCCATGTCCCCGTTAGGCTTCTTTTGTTTTATGAAACAAGATATAAAAAGAGGAAGGCGAACATCATGATTTCCTTTTCCAATATTTTAATAAGCAATTAATCAATTAGCATGATCTCTTTCTTACAAATCTTCAACGCATGTCAGGATATAAATTCTTTTCTTATAAATGTGTCAAGAAAAAATTATTATTTAATGTCTTTTTCTCCCTCTTTGTCCCAACCACAAATAATTTTTAGCACCGTCGTATTAATGATATCTATACATATAATATATGGTTCTTCCTAGCTACCAGATATTTAAGAGAAGAAAATTTCAACTTATAATTGTTCATTTAATTACTATAATATTGCTCGCTAGGCATCACAGTCAACTGGCCTTTTTACACCGAGTAAAAGTGAATTTTCCTCAGTCCACATCACACCAATTCATTAAACAATGATAACTTTCATGAACCTTTTGAACAACTTGAAAACCAAACGGCAAATGTCAATCAATATATAGATGTTTTAAAAGATAATAGGTAGAAAGTAACTATTGTTGGAAATTTCTAGTGACTTTCCTTTGAACTTGGACATCGATTATTAACTTTAACTTAAGGCGTTGAAGCCCCCTCAAAAAAAAAAAAAAAAAAAAAAAAAAAAAGAATCTTAGGCGTTGAAGCCTATACCTTTCTTCTTTTTTCTTTTTTTCTTTTTAAATAAGTATTTGGGCACAATGTTACGTTGTTTTATTGTATTTGTGCGAGGGTATACAAGAATATTCACATCCTAGTAATGTATTTTATAATGTATTATAATTGGCTTAAGTACACACAATTAATGATCCCAAGTAACAATAGTGCTCCGTGCTCGATTACATACAAGAACGTCAAAAATGCTAAATTAGGTTGTTCCAACTGGAAACCAGTACGAATCTATAACGCACCAAAGAAAAGATTGGAAATTTATTGCTTATATGATTTGAATCAATAAATAGTAGGATCCAAATTATGGACTATAATTACAATATGCAAAAGGCCGTACGGACCCCTTATCCCCAACTTATGGATTTTACTTGAATACATGCATCTAGCTAGTTAAGTACAATATCATTCATGCAAGCAAGCCACATTTTGGTGAAGCACCTTTTAATTAATTTCAAATTTTAATTATATTGATACATAGCTTATAGCTAGGAGAGAATAGGCCCAATACTGATGATTGCATGAAATAATAAAATCCCTTTGACAGCTTTTTTTTTTTTTCTTCTTCTTTTTCTCTTGCTGGGCCATCGAGAGCTTTCTTAAACCAACAAAAAAAGAAAAAGCCAAATTAATTGAAAACAATATAGAAAGAATTTATTAAATTGATAAAGAGATAAAAAGACATGCATATCTAATTAAGAAAATTTTCTTTTTTGGTGATCTAGTTCATTTGTACTTCAAATAATTTGGTCTAGCCAATACACTTTTCTCGATCTAGCCATTTTGAAGAAACGTGGCTTAATATCACGTTTCCTTCGGCTACCAATTTGTGGTCCATTGACGGTGGAATAGAACAAAAGAGGATATAAATGTACAAGAATTTTCTTCCTCACTAAGTAAGAATCTTAGAGAGCATGCCCAAACGAATATAATTGATATAACGATAGTACTAAATATATATCCCACTTTTTATCTTGATCAATATTCACTACTGTTATTCAAATACTTACATGAAAGTTAATAATTGATGACAGAACATATGTACTATAAAGGGCCACATTTTTCTTTGGTGGGTATTAACTACTAACCAGCTATCAACTAATTAATCAAACAATAGGAGTGCAAATTCTAAACCATTAATTCTAGATATAGCCGTTCACGGAACACTTTGATAGACGAAGTGAGTTGGCTCAAGTGGTAAGAGCACCCATTATTTGGGATTTCGGTCCTATATTTGAGTCACACCGAAAATCGGCATGAAAACCTATTATCTCTAGTAGGGTGAACTGGGGATAGTAGTAAATATTTTTCTTTAATTTGTAATAATTTGAGGTTATTAGTTAAGTCTCATTTTTTTAAAAAACAAAAAAAACAAAAAAAAAAACAATGCACATCGATAGTAATCGAGTATTTTTTTGGCTTTAAATTCTTAGTTAATGGTCTTTTCTATTCTTTTTTATACCATTTTTCTAAGCAAAAAAAGTCGAAGCTGGGAAAGATAAATCTTCCTCATATCTATAATAAAGATGGACTTTTGAGTATGAAAAACAGCTGGATCCAAAAAGCTCTAGTACCAAGGTAATTATATTATGCAATCTATGAAATGGGGCCAATATTGATTGAATTAAAGCTACCTGCCAAAGCCAAGATAATTGAAAAGAATAAAAACAAAATGGCCCTTCAAAGGTGAAATGTGTTATACATAATTTATCTAGTAGTATATAACAATTATTAGTTAATGTAGGTATGCTACTACACACTATATATACATGCAGGGACCCCAGTTGCAATCAAAGTAAGCAACTTGGAATCTTCCCATTATTCTCAAACAAACAAATAATGAAAGAAAACTGTTAGTGGAGGACAGTGATTTGAAAAGCCCCAACAAAAATCCAAACCTTTTATGGGTTTCTTGTTTCGGGGTACTGAGAGAAATGAAAGGTAGCTTAGAATCAACCAGAAACACAAATTTAAAAGTGAGTGGCCTATATTTAGACTCGAGTATATGGAGTAGTCCCACTTGTTATTAAAAAGTTTGAAACTAAAATATATATGTCTAAAGCATGTGTGAGAATTGAAGGGCACGTAAATACCATGAAGCACCTGTTGGACTCTAGTCTTACGTACTTTTATAATTATTTACGGTCCTATATATACTCAAAAAAAAAATTGCATTATTACATGTGGATGAGGATGAAGTACAGCTAGTACTATAATGGTACCATCTAACTAATGGTGCTTGTGATTCTGCAGCTCGCAGCGAAATGTAATTATACTCTCTCGATCGTGATGGTCCTCGATGATTAAAACAGATTAATTTGGGATTGTTAGAAAATTGATCCTTCAATCCTCGCGTGTTCTTTAAGTATGTGGTGTGAAACAAGTGATCAATGATTCAATATATACGTTTTATGTGATATCATATCAAAACTGTTACATATAGCAAATTATTTCCGAGTGATGTATATCTATTAGAATGTGGTGCAATATTCTAAACGTATCTTTTGCTCACTATATATATATATATATGAGTATATCAGTATATAATTGTTAATTTGGTACTTGGTAGCAAATTAGGCATATGATATAGGCCATATGAGCTTTACTCATGCAATATTAATATTGGCACGTTGCCCCATGAAGATAAAATTTCCTTACAATTAGTGTTGGTTGATAGCACATGATTGCTCGTCTCTGAGAGATTTGAATAAACTTTAGGGTCATAATATCGCTAAAAGAACGGAAAAGAATTATCATCCGTTTACTAAAATATAATATTCTTAGTGGACTCATGACGTCACATTGATGGTATTTTCATTTTTTATATTTTATACTTTGCTTATCACCTGATAAATTGTGTACATCTCACATAAAAGCAGATTAATTACTAATAAATGTTTACTAACTTACTTATTTCTTGGCAATTGTAACTGCTTTAATTGGATGATGAGGTGTTTCGTTTCCCTTTTTGGTTCTACTTCCTTTAATTAAACTTCTATTTTCTTAATAAAATTTCCCAGGTTTGAGTTGTTGAGCGTGAGATAAGTGTTAAGATCTATATCTTATATTTGTTGATGCTTTTTTTTTTTTTTTTTTGAAAGGATTATATTTGTTGATGTTAAAACAATGAGGTTCTATGTTATGGAATATTGAACACTACATCATATAATTAGAACCTCTTATTTTTTAAGTTCTAATCAAAATATTTCTTTTAATTAAATGTACCACATCAACGAATCGGGAGTGAGCATAAACTTCAATCAAATAATATAGTTTTATTACATTTCTTTAGTTAATTAGAGGGTTGGCCTATGGATAAGGTCGTTCGTGCTCAATTAGGCGCAGTATTTAATACTAATTGGATTGGAAATTAAACACCCTATGCAATGTTTATTGTTTTATAATGTCACTGCCCACGTACGTAGTCTTTCAAAATTAAGAGATTCTTACGGGCTAATGAGGAGCAACAACGCATAAAAAAATTGAATCCCGTAATTATAATTAATATTTTCTCTTAGTTACAGTTTGGCACAATGGACCGACTCACGAGAACCTGATCGGGACCACATCAACTGATTATGCCATTATGGTTTGGTCATATATTATATGGTCCCTCCAATAATCTTTACTATCCAACTTCAAAATGTTCCCTTTCTTGGGGCTTTTTGCTTTTTATTTCCTCACTACTTGTTTTTCACATGGATACCCATCTACCAAACGTGATTTTTTGCTCTCTTTTTTATCCCATTTCATGGTTCAATCCGGTGATTCAGTAAACTCAATTCTACATTCTCACACTACACTTTTTCTACCCTTCGTTCAGTGTCCGACCTTCTGTCCCACACTATACGTGTAAAGAGAAATAAATATTTATGTGTATAAGATTATGACGTCGTGAGGATTCACCTTTTCTCTTTCTTATTTACCTAATCAAAAGTACATTTGTTCATATTCTTCTTTTCGTTATGTGTAGTACCACAACAAATAACTGGTCAACACAATATATATGAGAGTAAATCAAATGTACGAAAGTAATTTTCCCCCCTTTTGTCGAACGGATAAAACTTTATTATTGGAGTTACCTGAAAACAAAAAATCATTGGAGAATAGGAGGGTGACATATTGTCGAATAAATTAAGCACTCACAAACTCCACGTGAATATCTTTCATACACATGATGAGTACTACTACATAATCTAATTGTGAGGGAACTACCGAATTCTCATTATTGTAGACCAGTTCTCTTTGTTGTTAAAACAATTCACGTATCATATTCTCACTATTGTAAACTAGCTACTCTCACAGTTGTTTACTAATTTTTTTATTTTTATTTTTATAGGAGACTTTACTTTCTGAAACTCATATTATATATTTTTCATATATAAGGCTATTTCGTTCATGCATTGAAGTTCAATCAGAAGCACCTCTCTTGAAATAGTCTGAACTGTCCTAACACTATGTACTTGGACGGAAAAGTTTAAGCACCAACTGCCACTTCAGCTGGATCATTAGGTGGGTGCATATGAATATTTTTGTTTTTATTTTTATTTTTTTGCCTTAAAACAATGGGGAGGGCTACAGTAGGGGTACCCCTACGTAAGGTCACCCTTTATACACCGTTTGATGAGAATCTGTGGGGAATAACGAGAATCTGTGGGAAATCTGTTTATACACAGATTCCCATCAAACGGTGTATAAACAGGGTCCTACGCAGAGACGCCCCTACTATAGACGCGCCCACAAACAATAATGATCTTCTTGGCGTGGAAATTAACCTACACTTACCAACCCTAAAATGGGCGATGGACAAAGAAATTAATTGGACTCATTCAACCCATTACTTATTTCTTATCAGTACATATACGTGGAGCTCCATTTCATGACTGTATCCACCGTGGAATATAGGGGTATCTTTTTAAACAGCTAGCTGTTGAGAAAGCTAAGCTCCATGCAAAATGCCATTACTATATTTTCTAAGATCTGTATCCGTAAAACAAAACAATACAAAAAACGCGTTTCTGACGGGTCTGTCTGTTCTGAATAGTGATACCCACTCACTCACTCCTCTCTTTTCTTACCCTAGCTAGCTAAGCTCGACCATGCCAAACATTATGGCCAAAATCACATACGTAATAATGCCAAAAACGTAAAAGTGACCCATCATGTGTAATCTTACAACACATCGTTGATATGATGATATATCTCACCACATCATATATATATATATATATATATATATATGTATAACTACTAGTTTGGATAATTATGAAAACTTAAAACTGTATCGTTTTGGCAAATGACCAAGCATGTATCACCGTCACCCTTTTCTTATATGAAAATGACCATCTGTCACGGACATACTAATAGTAATATCGGTTGTATCTGGATAAATAGTAGATCATTGATTGCTACAACTGTAGATAATGATATCTTCCAATTAGTAATTGCTTCCTATTTATGCTAATTATCTAAACCAAAACCGCGTTTATTAGCCTTTTGAGTGTACTTCGCTGCCTAGTTGGCACAAGCTCAAAATCTTACTCCTAATGACTCGTATCTATTTTGTTATGTATTTATGAACTTGGAAAATAAAAAAATACCCAACCCATAATTACGATTAAACCCCAAGTCAGATTCAATTTCCATATTGAAAGATGGTTTTTGTTCATTAATTTTTGGTGATGGTGTATGTGGCTTATCAACCCATCAAAAGGGTAAAATTGTAAACACGACCCTAAAATGAGTGACGGGCGAAAACTAATAAAAGAAAAAGAAAATCTCCGACGGAGACCCGCTAATCACATCTCTACAATAAATCGTCGAATGACCTTTTTGCCCAAGGTCATTACAATATTTACAATGATAATCCCCAATATGAAATTCCCAATCTGCCCTTACTCCGGGATCGAACTCAACATCGCCGTAAACTTCCTCCTCCCCCCACTTCTCCTCACCCTCCTCGACCCACCACCAGCGGCGGCACCGCCATCTCTGCCGTCGACTCTCCGGGAAGATTTGACCGCGTCGCCGGAGAAAACAATCGGAGACACCGAATCCCGGCGACACCCGCATTTCTCACCGCCACTCTTCATGAGGGCGGAGCTGGCTTTGACGGCCAATGCGGCCATCTCCTCCGGCTGCAAGCGGTGCCGTAGCCTGTCCAACGGCAAGGCGAAATAGAGCTGACCCGGCTGGAGCTCCTCGTCGTCGTTTACGGCGGAGACGACGTCGTCGAAGTCCATCTCGTCGGAGTTGCAGATGAAGCAAGACGGGTTCCTCTGCAACACGTACGAAACCTTTACTGGGTACGAGAACTCCTGTAGTCTCCCGTCTTGTAGAATCAGCTTCGCCGTCGCCACGTGGGTCGAACTCGCCGAGCTGCAAATACCCATTTCGTCGTTTTGGGGTCTCCGGTGTCGTTTTTCCCAACTCGGCCGAGTCAAGAACCAGAATCGCTAAAGAGAGAGAGGTGTTTGACGAAGGTGGAGAGAGGGGGAGTGGCGTGTACATATATATAGGAGAAATGTTAAGTACCACGTTGCCACGTCGGATTTGTCGTTTAGTTAAGTACTTTGTTTATCTTTTTGTTTTATTTTTTATTTTTTAAGTTTTGATTTTGATTTTGATTTTTTTGTTTTCGATCAGTGGGCAGGACTTGCCAGGCTGTAGGTTGGTGGTGACAGGTTGTATGTACATACAATTAGCAAAAACTTCCAAAATAGCCCTCGTTTGTTATGATATTACAATGAAAGGGACTGTTCAGTTTCACTAATCACTTTTGGGATTTACTTAACCAGTAGGAGTGTACTGTTTTATTGTGTGGTGTTTGTACTGTTTCTTTGTGTCTATCTTTTTTTGTCGCCGTGGAATTGGGATATCATGATGTAAAATGGGAAAGTGAGGTGAATTAAATTATTCAATTTTCCTACTATTTAATGCGTCTAATCGATATGCATCGTTCATTGATGTAGGTTATATTTTGAGCTCCCCAATAGAGAGCGTCCCAATTAGTTATTTGTATATATATACACTAGTAGCCTTCTAAGAGTACAAGAGTACTTTTTTATTGTATGTGGTGCTTATATTGTTTCTTTCTACCTATCATTGTTTATCATCTCTAATTTGGAATATGATGGTTTAAAATAGATATTAAATGATTGAATTTTACTATGATTTAATATGCGTTTGATCAATTCAGATCGTTAATTGATGTAGCTCCATTATTAGACCACCCAATAAATGGTGCAATTCGTTAGTCATGCGCGTTGACACTAGTACACTTCACTAAATTGTTAAGCTAAGCATTCACGTGAATAGAAGGTATTAACGTAGGGTGATACCTAATACTCACTATGTTGAGTAATGAAGTTTCTCTAAATATGGGAAGTGTATCTGTATTGGGTATTTGAAAAAAAAAAAAGAAAAAAAAGTGGGTTAGAGTTGCTTGCAAAAATTAGGAAAAGGCCATATTACGGTTGGCCCACGCAAACATGAAAAGAAGGATATGGGAGCATTTATTGGGATCAACGGATAAAATCATAAAAATTGTAAGGTAGTGGTCTTTCTTACCGTTGGATCTACCAATAATTTTTTCCAAAGTATCGCAAAACTCTTTTAATGCCAAGTAACAGGGGTGATCGGAGGATATATGTTCTTTTCCTTGACGGAAATAGTTTAGATTCATAAGCTTTTATAGATTGGACACTTTTGAGCTAAACCATTTGGAGAAGTGTTGGGTGAAAGCATAATAAATTAGGCACCATTATATGATGGGATTAGCCTTGTTGCTTAAGAAGTTATCCAAATGAGTATGCATCTTAATTATATTTGTAAGTATTTTGTAGTAGTAAGATACACTAAAAGTGATTTGTTGTTTGATGAATAGAAATCATATGTTATCCCAGAATTTTTCTTGTGTTATGAGATAACTACTTTAAAAGAATAGATTTAATGAAACGTCAAAACCGTTGATTAGTCTCAACTCTAGATACAACTATACTCATCAAGCATCACAACAGCACATAGAACCAATAGTTACAACTCTTTGTTGTTTTCCAAAATTTCTCCTCCTTTTTGGGCTGGAAAGCTCTTTGTTTCATTTCCTCACCAATTTACCATAGTTCCATTTAGTAGAGCGCCCCATTATTTGGAGCAGGTAGTGGTGCTGAGCTGTGACAAGACTGATGCAGAGACAAACAGCCTAGTGGCTAGTCCTGACGGTGAACTCACACAACAATTGTCAATTTGAGTGAGGCCATTGAAACAGTAAAAAAGGGCAAAGAGTGGCAATTAGTGTAAAAAAGAGAGAAATCCAAGGGCTGGCTGGGAAAGAGAGTAAGGAAAAATGAAAGAGAAACGTGGCAAGGCGGAGGAGGCGGGGCGCTTCGCTGCAGGGCACGAGGAGAGACACGTGGAAATAGCACAAGTTCCTTGGAATCAGAGCCTCACCTCTCATATGGCTCCTATCAACAATCCGACAAGAGCTGGCGTAAGCTGATCTGGTTCTGCCCGAGGCTAAACCCCAAACCTTGGCAACGTCCTTGTATCCCGGCGCCAAAATTTTCTTGTTATTGTTCTTAAAATACTTGTGTACTTTTCACTGCTTCCAAATTCTCTAACCTTATGCTATGCAATTATGCTACATAAATTGGGCAGTATGAATGAATGTTTTTACAATGATATCTATTTACCTGTAAAACTGTTGATCAAAGTGAGATTCACGTCAGTTTTATATGAATTATATAGTGGAACAGTGTACATAGACATGATTGTCTCATAATTACGTAAGAAAACGTACACTTTCGATAAATATTTTGATTCCTTTCTTGTATTCCAAAACTTTGGCCGCCCTTTTGTATCACTCATCCTTGTTGTAAAATTATTTATATGCAACTTCCTTTTCAGTACAGAATGTACGTTACGCTATTTTGTGTCTTGTTCAAATATTGTTTTTAAATTTTCAAGCAAAAAAAATATTTTTTTTAAATCTATGTCTCCTTCTTCCAAACATGTGGTCTGCATAAAATAAAAGGAAGGAAACAAAGAAAAAAAAAAAAGAAAAGAAAAAGAATAAGGGTCAATGTATAAGACCCAAATGGTTTGAGGCTGAAAATTCTCGTTCTTTAGTTTTTTCGCAATCAATTGAAGAATAATCAAGAGTTGTCTTCGTTATAAGTGACATAACTAAGATGCCAAATGGTAGTTTTATAACTCATACGTTAGCTCACCACACAACAGTACGTCTCAAATTTTTTTTTTTAAAAAAATACAAATATAACATTGTGGATTGAAACTATGAAAAAATAAAGTGAATTAATTAAATCAGAGCATTTAAATCATTCTTGAAGAACATAAGTTAATAACGTGTTGCATATGATCAAATTTAATCACTCTTGTTAAACTGTGTAATGAAGTTAACGACATGTTATTTATGGATTGTGGAATATTATTGATAATAACGTGCCTAATCAGCCTTAAAAGACCATTTTGTTCGTTAAAGTTGCATCAAAGATTTCTTTTCTCTTACATTCCAATAATTCATGTCATGTTATTACCCCCATTTATAATTAATCAACCTTTTTCTAAAAAAAGTTGTTAAGACAATATTTTAGTAATTCAAAACGTGATACTTTTTGATACACAATCGAAGTTGTTATACTTTTTTGGGTTTATTATATTACTTTTTGAGTGGTGCTTAATGGGGTGATAATTGAAACAAGCCCCCCCACCCCCCAAAATCCCTACTCTTTTTCCTTTTTCCTTTTTCCTTGAAGCTTCTTCAGCTGCTAGTTCTCACTTTCCCACCGAAAATCACCCAAAACAAACAAACATGCGTCTATTATATACTCAATCTAGTCTATCTGACAAAAATGTCTACCACTACTTTCTTTCCAAGGGTTTTTAATTCCCTTTCACTCTCTATTAAGACAAAACGCTTTTGTTTTTATGAAAATGATACTTCCCCCCTGCTTCCTTTTTCCACTCACATACCACAAAAAGTGAATATTTTATTTTTCTAAATTTCTCTTTTTCTTTGTAAGGCTTGGTCCATGATAATATATGGGCCTGTTTTTCAACTGGCCCAATACTATCCAAGTCTCACCCCCCACCAGCCAAGTGGCAAGAAGTGTATTAATTGACAATTGTTCGAGTCAAAACTTTTACTGCATACCTACTAGTTTATTAGTACTACTCTCATACTCGTGAGGAATTGACTTTCTTTTTTCTTTCTTTTTTTGGTGGAGTGAATTGGTTTTTGGAAGCATACATGGTTGGCAAAGGGAACAGTGAAGGCCACCAACCCGGCAAAAAGACATTGCACTAGAAATTATATAGATTCTGAGTATCAGACAAGTCTGAAGAGAATCCGATCTAGAAACACCATTGTGTTAGATTTATAGAGTGCTCAAAAATAAAATTTAAAAAAAAAAAAAAGGAAAGGAAAGAATTATCGAGGCCAGACAATATCTCCCTTTGCTATCGTTGATCCAAATCACAAGTTGATCGTAAAGTTGGCCATTGTCATTACCATGAAAGTTCCTCCGGCTTTGTACTTTTTGCATAAGCACAGTTGTCATGGTCTACTTTCTTGGCCCCTCATCAAGATCATCCTTCTTTGGTCAAAGACTCAGAACTCTAAGCCAGTGTGTGCCACCACATCCACGCCCATAGATATATTGATTTGTTCATTGTCAAAGTTTTAATCATTAAATAAACATTGCACATGTCTTCACCAAATGCAGTTCTCTTTTTTTCAATATATAATACATCAGGTTGACAGTATTTAGACATACACTAAACCCCGCCTAACACATGCCTTTTTTCAGTAAACAAAAACAATTTCTTTCTCTGCTTGTTCATTGTATAAAACAAACAAAAAAAGCAAAAAGAATCGCTAAGAATTATCAGAGGTTGAATTAAATCAAGTCTACATTTCATCTATATCCAAATATTCATTTAACAGGTTGCATAAGGGTCCTAGGGGCCTCAAATGATCTGTTAATTGATCAAGCATGTAGTATATACTACTTGAAAGTTGGTTTCTATGGTCATCAGCCATGAACTCGTAAACATGGCCATTGATTTCAATGAAGCTAATTGCCCTACTCTTTATTACTCCACCATCTTTCATCAGTTTCCTCATCTTTTTCACATCTTCCCATCTCTGAGCTTCACAAAATATATTAGAAAGCAGAACAAATAGTCCAGAACTATGTGTTTCCAACTCCAACAGTTGTTTCAGTATTTGCTTTCCCATCTCTACATTGCCATGAATCCTACAAGCACCCAGTAAAGCACCCCAAACGACAACATCTGGCTTCATTGGCATACCTCCAATAAGCCTAGTAGCTTCTCCTAGGAGCCCTACTCTCCCAAAGAGATCAACCATGCAGGCATAGTGCTCGAGCTCAGGCGTAATCCCATATACAGAATTCATTCTGTCGAAGTAATATCGCCCTTTGTCTACAAGACCACTGTGATTACATGCCGAAAGCAAACCAGTGAAAGTGAACTTGTCCGGCCAGATTCCGCTAGTTTGCATCTCTTCAAACATCCTAATTGCTTCTAGTCCACAACCGTGCAAGGCAAGGGCTCCAATAATAACATTCCATGAAACAACATTCTTTTCAGAAGACTTGAGAAAAAGATGCATAGCAGTTTCAAGGGCACCACATTTTGCATACATGTCTATGAGGGAGTTAGAAAGACTTGTACTAAGTAATATATTGCTATTGCAAATGTATCTGTGGATTTCTTCTCCAATGACCAAATCACCAATTTGACTACAGGCTGAAAGAACAGAAACAAGGGTAGCCTCGTCAGGAACCACTTTAGAGCTACACAGTTTGTGGAAAAGATCCAAAGACTCTTTGAACTGGCCTTCTCGGACATAACATGAGATCATTGCATTCCAAGAAACCACATTCTTCACGGGCATATTATCAAAAAACTCCCTTGCAGATTTAATGAACCCGTTTTTTGCATATGCACTAACAATGGAAGTCCATGAAACTACATTCCTATCGGACATTCGATCAAAAACAGTTTGTGCAGACTTCAAATTCCCACACTTGGCATACATATCCAATAGAGAATTTCTCATAATTTGGTCAATCTCAACTCCGGTTATCTCGATATAGAGATGCACATACCTTCCCAAATCTATATCACAACTTTCCGAACAAACAGAGAGCAAATTAACCAAAGTGAACTTATCAGGCTTCACACCCGATTCTCTCATCTCTCGAAACAACCAAAAGGCCTCCTTCCAACAACCCAATTTAGAATACCCACCAATCATCGTATTCCACGTGACCAGTGTCCTCTGCGACATATCATCAAACATTCGGCGTGCACATCGAATCAGCCCAGAGCTTACATAAACATTAATAAGACCATTCTGAACACAAACTTGAGACCCAATTCCTAGTTTGATTCCCTGACCATGAACAGCTACAGCTTCCCAATGCGCCGCCATTCCAACGCAAACCTTAAGAATAAACGGCAAAGTAAACTGGTTCGGCGAAAGTCCCGAACCAGTCATTTTGCGATGTAGGAGTAGAGACTTTAATGGGTCATCACTATTTGAGTAACCCCTTATGAGACTATTGTACATAAACTTATTGGGTTCACAAACTTGGTCAAAGACGAGCTGGGCGTACCGCAGATCTCCGGCGCCGGCGACGGCGCAGAAAGCGATTAACTTTCCGAGCGTGATGCTTTCGGCGGTGAGGCGGTGGATGATGATCTGGGCATGGACTTGCTTGAGTTCGGCCATGGACGAGCATTTGTCTAGGAGTTGGTGAAGAAATTGGTGAGCCGGGGTCTTGAATTCGTGAGCGAAAGAGAGAGTGGTGTACAGAGAAGAAGGAAGGTGAAAAGAGGTCTTAAGGCGGGAACCAACGGTCCAATATCCGAGGGCAACGAACATCACGATTAGATTAGGGGCATGGCATACACTTGGTCGTTTTTATCTCTTATCCTTCTCATTTTTTTCGGTTTTTTATGTCGTTAGTGTCGAACGACAAACCGCAAGGAAAACGACAAATGGTCTTGTTGTGAAACGGCATGCCGTTGTAATCTGACGTACTACGAATCTGTGCATAAAACTGAAATTTCATTTATGTTGGGACTAAACTAATATGAATTACAATTGCCACTTAAAAAAAATGAAAAGGAAAAAACAATTACAATAGTTGTACCATTTTAGCTCCTGAGAGTTTATTTAGATAGCACACAATTCTACCACTGAGTGTGGTAGCTCAAATAGCTGTGGGGACTGCAGCCAAGCAAAAGTCATGGGTTTGAGCTTGAAAGAGGTCAAAGATTTTCCACAATTTACCCTGGCTTAGCGCCCTGGCAGAGGATTGGCTATCCCAAATCACCCATCGTCCCCTTTTTTTATTATCAAAAAAAGATAGCACAATATCCTAAGTCTTTTCATTATTGCATCTTTGGACTTTGTGTTAAATATTGGAAAAAAGTCAAAAACTACTATAATTCAAGGAGTAAAGTGTTATAAAAGCCACAGCTCAAGAGTCATTGTTGAAATAACTATTTTTTTCTATATTTAAAATCTCAATATTTGAATATTACAACACAGTATAATTTCCCTATAACATAATAAGATTAACACTTCTGACAAAATTCTGTGGACCAAAACGTTTCTTTTTTTTTTTTTCCATACAATTTCTCCTTTCAGTTTTTGAAAAAAATGTATTAGACAACATGTAATATGCAATTTTTTTTTTTAAAAAAAATCTTTTAATGTCAACATATTTTTTTTTTTCCATATGGGTTATATTTTTATATAGATCATAACGATATTTAGGTTATAACCTATTTTCTGTAAAAGTTTTTTTTTCCACTTATTTTTTCATTTTTCAATGACGACAAATCGCTTCATGAAACGACACGTGGTTGTTCTTTTGAATTTGAAAGTTTAAGCGGGATGTTTTCGAAGCTGACAAATTACGACAGAAAATCATTTTGTAGTTCACTATTAAAAGTTGACGAATCAATCTCTCGAAGGTCAAAAGAGGTTATAAGAGGACAAAAGCGAACCCCAAGTTTGAATAAAACGATATGTCGTTTTTTATAACTATAATCGTTTTGTCTTTCCCTCAAAATGTTTTTAATAAATGCTGAGCACTAAATACTAACAATCTATCTATCTATCTATATATATATTAAGCCTGAAGCTCAAAATTCTGATAGTTTCTTTGATCACCATTTTATTTTAAAATTTTTAGAAAAATCCTAATTTTTTCATGATATGATTGGTCCTATCATTATTTTTTTTTGCTATGATTGGTTGTAATATATACATGTATTATATAATATTATATTTAATTTAATATTAATGATAAGTTATAATAAATTTAGTTCATCGAATCGAACAAATGATTGTGCTACATTCGTCTCATCAAAATAAATATAGAGAGATAAAAACATAATTTAATGTTTTATAAAATATATATATATATATATTAAGCCTGAAGCTCAAAATTCTGATAGTTTCTTTGATCACCATTTTATTTNTTATAATAAATTTAGTTCATCGAATCGAACAAATGATTATGCTACATTCGTCTCATCAAAATAAATATAGAGAGATAAAAATATAATTTAATGTTTTATAAAATATTATATTTAATTTAATATTAATGATTACTTATATTGAATTTAGTTCATCGAACATCAAAAAGTTGTGTTACATTCGTCTCATCAAAATAATAAAGCGATAAATATATCTTTTGATGTTGAAATACATTGAACCTAACTATATCTTTGATCATTATTCTATTTTTAAAATTTTTAGAAAAATCCTAATTTTTTTATGATATGATTCGTCCTATCATTATTTTTCTTTGCTATGATTGGTTGTAATATATACATGTATTATATAATATTGTATTTAATTTAATATTAATGATATCGTATAATAAATTTAATTCATCGAACAAATGGTTATGCTACATTCGTCTCGTCAAAATAAATATAGAGATAAATATATTTTTTAATGTTGAAATACATTGAACTTAACTATACATTAGGCTTAATATATGCAATATTAATACAACTCGCGCAAAGCGCGTATAACGACTAGTAAGAGTATATAACGGGGATGATATAAAATTATCGAATACATGTTGAATGATAATAATTACTATTACTTTTATAATACTAGTATAACCAGACTGATTTTTCATCTACAATGTTAGTCAAAGCAAAATAATTATACGTACAATTAACCGCAACGGTGACTCTTAAATTCATAATATTCTCTTAACATATAAGGATCAACAAAAAAAAATTGTTTAATTACATAGTAAACTAGAGTGTAGTAGCTAAAAACATAAAGAACATGTTTTGAGCGTTCCTTCTTTTCTTCTTCTCCTCCTTCTTAATCCGTACAAAGATGGATGAATTTTGTAGCTCACCAAGAGATTAGGCTCCCCAGCGGTGTCATTTGCAAGCAGAAAAGGTTTGTGTTTAGTGATCTGACTCATACCTATTAAAGATTCTTGTTCTTGATTCATAAGAGGTTGCAAGAATAATTTTTTTAAATCATCATAGGATATTCCATCTGAATTTCCAATATTAATGTTTTTTCCCACCAACTGAAAAAATAAAATAAAATAAAATCGGCAAGGGTGATACTTGTAACAATTTAATAAACAAAAGCTTTATTAAAAAAAATTAATAACAATAATAATTCTAATACTAAGAATGAAATAAAAGCACATATAATTAATTACTTACTTTAAGGTCAATTGAACAAAACCTGGATGAACTTTCTAATACTGAGGTACCACATATCTTGCATCGGCATGAATATGGGTCATATGAATGAGGATACATATTTGAGAAATCCAACATTATATTATGTGGTGAATAAGTGACTATGTTCATTAATACTTATTTATAGAAGATAGAAGCAAAAGCCAAGCCATCGAAATCCTGTTTGAATTATTATTACCTATTTGGCATTATGCAGTATTAGGATACCGAATAGTATTCCTAGTTCAGAAAGGACTTCTTTGTATTTTATATTATTTATTTTTTCCGTATATAATAGGGAAATTATCATTTACATTTTATTTTTATGAAATGAAACAATCGTAAATTAATTTTATTTTTTTCTATGAGGGGATAATCGTAAATCAATTGAGTTATAGTCAAAACGTTAAAAAAAAAAAAAAGTTCATTAAGTTCCTTTTTCTGAGGAAAAAATTAAAAATAAATAAAATAAGAGCCAAAACGAGGTATATTATATATCGTATGTCATTGAAATACTGACATATTTCAAAAAGCTAAAAGAGAAAAAAAATAAAGATTATATAACAGCGTGACACAATTACACCAAATGCTTGTTTCAAAAATACCATACACGCTAAGTTACTTTTTCAAATTTCATTTTATGAAAGAACGCTAAGTTTCGTTTTTATTCCTTTAACCTTTTCCTGCTAATATATATTATATATATATATAGGATCATTATACGTGTATGATAAACTGAGAACAAATAAAAAACTTTGAAAATGTTGTTATCAGGGACTAGGGAAAAAATTTCTGGACAATGGAATAGAAATGTTATAGCCCAATTGACTGATTGCGTGTATGTTATTAGGAAGTTTTATGGTATGTAGTTTGCATTTTAAACATGAAAATTAATACAATTAAATCTCAATCATACAAAAAACAAAAGAGAAGCTGTTTGACAAGAATATGACGGTATATTATAGGAAAATTTTTCCATACATTACCACAAAACTTTTCTTGTGTTATCAAAGTTTACTGTCATAGTAATATGACAGTATATTACTATGTGTGTATATATATGTGTATTTTTTTAAAGAAATACAATAAGCGACTAGAATAGTCAAAGGTTTTCCATTATATTTTTTCGAAAACAAATTAAGAGAAAAAAAAAATGCACAACCACAAGTGAAAGTCAAATATAGCAGACAACAAATCCGTAGCAAATGGTGGTGGTGGGACGTTTTGTGTTGGAGATACTCCACTATAACCATTCATGTAATAATAATATGCCTCTCTGTCTGGACTTAACAGTGACCAGAGCCCACATAATGGCATTTCATATTCAGGTTTTAATTGGTATAAATAACATTTTATTTGTTTTCTTGGTTTAGAACACCAATGTTAATGAAGACATAATTCAGGGAAGCAAGCAAGATTTGGAAGATAAGAGAAAATAAAATAAAATTTCTCCATAAAACGAGAAACCATTGGTGTCATCTCGGTCATTTTAGGACTTCCAGAGCTCATTGATGGAATTGAAGGGAACTGATCAAATTCTGCTCAAAGTCCCAACTCCATACCCAAAGTCCCAACTCCGTACAACCCATTGACCAAACAAGGTACTAAAGCGGGATTGTGAAGTATTGAATCATGGGCGCATCCTGAATGGAAAAAGAGTTTAAACATCCTAACCGCTGCATCAACCCCTTGGTGGTGAAAATAGAATTAATACGAACAAATTTTCCACCTCAGAAATTCATATGGAATTATGGATTTAATAATGAAGTGCACTCATAGTAATTACATGAGCAATATAATAACTCTCTCTTTGACATAATGCACTGTATTTTTTCTTCTTTTGTTGAACACATAATTCACTTAATTACAGTTGTTTGTGTTCGATGTATATCACCTAAAACAATATATGCAGGAATAAAAAACAAAGCTGCTAATTCCTGTACTGCAGCATCATCCAGGGCAGCAAAGATAGCACTTTCTTCCCAAACAGAATCCAATCTGATGTTAGATGAGCTCAAGCCAATGCAGTCACAGCTTCAGTAGGCTTTGAAGTTTTTTAATTTGCTATCTGGACAGGAAACTTATTTTCTTTTTCTGTGAAGGAAACAAAAATGGAAGAATAGGTACGGAAACTCCTCCGTGCTTAAGCAGCATACTTCATATTTACATGATTATTTGGTTTCTTATGCATTTCAATTTCATAGTTAAAATACTGCTGTTTATAAAGAAGGTAGAAGCCAGAGATTGAACAAGAAAGAACCAAGAGAAAGAAACCAAGACAAGAATGCCATAGCCGCGGATAATTGAAATCTGCTACATAACTTTGCAGGGCAGTAACCAGCATCAAGCAGGAGATCTGTGACACTAGCAGTTGAGCAGGCTGCGGATAGTAAGAGAAACGACAAAGCCTGTCACAGAACAACACATATCAAATTAGAGAGTGAAATTGAATGCAAATCATAATGATTCACGTAAGAAGCTGCACTTACCCAATCTCCTAAAACGATTATCAATATGGTTCTTGGTTGACGAGGTAAAAATTTAACAAATACAGAGTATGCATCCACCACTACAAATGTCATGCTCCAAGGAACTACTAAACCCATAACTGTCACCAAGTAACTGCAAAATCAACAAGGTCCGTGGAAATGTTACTAAGACGAACAAGAGACCAAGACAAAGCAGCAACTGAAATCACAAGATAACCTAGGAAAAAACGAAGTGTTACTGAGATGTGGCATTTGAGTATGCTCAGAGCTCAGTTCTAAAGAGAGAAATTCCCAAAACCTTCGAGCTGCTTAGGCTTACCCCGAATGCCAACTTTTTAATAGGAGATTATGTTAGGCTATTAGATACCCACGGCCTACACAAACCCAAGGCCATTTTCATGGAGGAGCTAATAAACTGCAGTATGTTTTTCGAGGGAACCAGGACCGTAATTGCTATTTGTTGTTAGAATGAAAGTCTCTAAGACTCAATATTCCCATTTCTAACACAAGTATATTGAGGATGTTTATCCACAACCACAAAAGACCCTATAGCTGAATAAGGACCTCACATTAGTATAAACAAGAAATTAAACAATAGAAACAACAGTTGTAAGGTCTAAACTTTAATGGGGCTTAATACATTCCTCTTATAAATTGTCTACTACGCAGATTTTGGTAAACCAGATAGGATCCTTCTATCAGATAGCAACACATACTTGATAGTCAAAAAAATTCACAACATCAAACGCAACAAATACTCATGCTGTACAAATCTGTGTAATATATCCAATTCATTCACCTCATAGTTCCTAATAGCTATTGCCCTTTATATGGCTTGATCAGCACCAAAAAAATCATAACCCAGAAAGAAAAAACAAAAATTATATCATCTGAGTCGAGCTTATCCAGGCATACCGCCGTAAAAACAAACGAATTGTGATCAAACTCGAAATTTAAGATATGGGTTTTGAAGAACAGACTGAAATCACAAAAGGGTTCAATCAAATCCAACTGAAAATGCCAAAAAAAAAAAAAAGAGTGAATACCAGAAAGCCGTGTAGCTATAGAACTGAACGTCGAAGCACATAAAGAGAAGGGAGGCAAAGGAGAATATGGTCTGTCCCAAGCGCAAAGCTAAGCTAGCGCTGGTGCCAAACGAGCCGGGCAAATCGTCCATGGTTGCATCAACCCTTCTCTGCAACGACTTGTCAATGTCATGGCATCCTCAACTTTCTTACGGCTTAGTCGAATTTCCCATCAATTATTACGGCGTCTTATACTGATGCAAATGTTGAAAAAGAGGAGGGGTTATAAGACAATGAAATTTCACCTAGTTTTGGGAGTTTTCTGGCTCAGACACCATGAAGTTATATTCAGAAAATCCTATGTACGAATGTATATGTATGTATGCGTTTGTTTCCCGAGAAACTATTCCACAAAGAAAAAGCTGGGAAGAAAGGAAAACAGTGAAAGGGACGTAGTCGGTTGTGGCACGCGGCTTTGCCATCTCGCCGCGCGGAGTATCATAGTCATGTTGCTCTGCCGGGGTACCCAGTTCTTCTGCCTAATAATTGCGTCTTTTTTTTTTTTTAAAAATTTTTTTATTTACAAAAAAAAAGGTTTATTATTTATCAAGTCAAAAAGTACGTAGAGTGTCACGCCCACATTAAACTACTAAGATTTTATTTTTTATTTTTTATTTTTCTGCTTTAATGAAAATTCATTTACTTACCTCATTATATCTGGGTAAGTGGTGACAATAGGGAACATGTTGTCTGGGCATGTATAGCGCCCCGCCCCAAGGGAATCAACTCAATTGAAACCAAAATTAGACATTGACTTCCTAATATGATTATTATTACTATTTGTATGAACTTTCTTTTAATTAAGTTCATTATGTCACGAAAGAAAGTATACACCACATTTATGATTTATCAACAACTAATTTTAGATCACGGGGAAAAAGTCCTCGAAGGAATCCAATTTGTGTCTAACAAGAATACAATAGAATTTTATTTTTTTTAAAGAAACAATAGAATTTTCTAGTCAGCTAGGTTTTAGGTAATTATTTACAAAGCTAATTTGATAATAGGGGAGCTACTATTATGGTGAAAATTTGACATTTTCAATGCTAGTTAGTAGTTACCATGTTTGAGAGATGAAAATAAATTTCAATTACTTTAATCTTCCCCTTTTTATTACTATGTAGCTTCATAGTTTCACCAACAAGAATGTTCTTTATCTATTCCCATGTACATGTACACACACAAAATATTTTTTTTTAGAATAAAAAATAGAGAATGAAGGACTCTAACTCCATCCTCATAGATGTCATACCTAGGCTACCACCAAACCGGTGGTCAGTGGTCACACACATAAAATATAATATAGATAGAATGACATAATTTACAAAAGAATACTCTTTCGACTAATATTATAAAAGATATGATTCGGTTTATGGTATATTTATGTTCCTTTCAAGCTCTACCGTTCAAGTTTCTGTTTTGGCATGGCAGTTGAGGTTTAATTATTGGTCAAGTGGGACATTGCGTGCTTTTGTTATGGATGTATTAAGAATAAAATTACTCAACCACCACCAAAAGCCAAGCAGATAAATCATCAAAATCAAATGAGTTTGGTGGGAAACTCCATTTTTTCTCATTTTAATAATCTCAATGATCCTACGCAAATGCCGAACCTAGGAGGGGTAAATGATATATAAGGTCTGTTTGGAACCTGGATTTTTGGAGTTGAATTTTTGGATGGAAAGAAAAAATAAAAGAAATTTCTAGGAAATTTTTTTTTTTTTAGATTCGAACAAAAATCAATTAAAAAAAGTTCTCAGGAGAGACTAAGGGTTAAATTTAATATTATTTTTTAGTATATAAAATTTTAACAAATTAATTAAAAAATAAAAAGTTTTAAAAAAGAGTTTTATAAAATTTTAGGAAAATAGATTCCGCTTTCTTTTTTCTTAACTTTTCTATCATAATTTTTTTTTTCCATCAAGAATCTAGTTTTCAAATAGAGCCTAAATAAAGTCATAAACCCTGTTTGTTTCAACCATTCCATTCCATTGAAATGAAAAATCCATTTGAATGTGTGTTTGTTTCAACAATTCAGTTTTTCCATTCAAATGATCTTTTAGAATGTGTGTTTATTTCAACAATTCAATTTTTCCATATTCAAATAGTCCATCTGAAAAATTAACCATGGGAATAGTTTTTTTGTGTCTTGAATGAGAATGGAAGGGTGGAAGTATTTTTGAATGGTCCATTCTAATGCTCCCATTCTAATTACAATACATTCCACTATTTTTTCCATTCAAATGTCTCTCATTCTAATTATAACACATTTCACAATTTTCATTCAAATACACACATTCATAGTATTCCACGATAAAAGTCAAAATATCCAGGTACTCTAATTTCAGTAGCTGACTTTACTGAAATTAACTAGCAATAAAGTTAGTGTCCAGCTATAAACATAATTAATTCCATTTAGCGAGATACTTGACTTTTTACCAAAAAAAAAAAAAAAACCGTATACTATTGTAACCAACACTACTCTTGACCCCAACTTAAATCTTTACATGTTAGTGCTAACGTTGTTAACAAGGTTAAAAATTCGTAAGGGTCACTTCAAAGTCAATGGCATCTAATATTTATAAAGTTATCAACATTGTTAATTCAGCTATTTTAAAAGTTAGGGCCAAGACACAAGGTTGATATACATGATTTAGCCGATAATTATAAACAACTGATTCTTATGTGTGACATTGTTAATTCAAGATATCATAATCTAAGAATTGGTTGGCACGGAATATGAGTCAATTTATGTGTTACTAAGATAATTGAATATTCTAAGACTTTTAATAGAACATATAAATATATAGATTTCTACTGAGAATAGTATTCGGATTTACTATTAGGTCTAGAACTAGTCTATTTTGGAACTTTTTTGCATTTGATCATATCATGGGAGGGAGAGAAAACAAGATTATAGCGATGTGAGAGATGCCTCTTGGGATTTTCAGGGAGCAAAACTGACAGTAGGTTATTATCATATGGGCTTTGGGAATTTTGGGTTTGTAAAAACTGATAGCGTAATTTGTTTTTCCTTTGTGGACCACTTGATGGTGCTCTCCTATAGATAAGATTGAAAAGGATTTTATCGAATCACGTTAAATACTTGTGTCCTTTATTTTCTCATATGTTTGCTTATATTTAAACTCAATCTAGAATTTTGATTAAAACTGTGGTCCTAGTTATGTTGGTGTTACAAGAGTCAAATATTATTGTTCAATTGACAAAGTTTAGCTTACTGAGTGTCTCAACTCTTAAAGAATTATTATTATTCACGCAAAATAAGCTATAAGGCCAAAGTAGCATATGGAGTTGCTTTTGGAACTTGGAACGGATTTACCATAAAAGCCAATAAGGATGATAATATACAACAACACATCAATGTTCCTCAGTTGCTTCTTTTCAGTTGGGGTTTTACAAGAAATTAACAGAAGTTAAGCACAAAACACCTTCAATAAAAACTTATAGCAAAAATCTCATCATCAACTTACATTAATCACCATTATCTCATAGAGACATATCATATCATAGTCAATATGAAAGAACTCTACGAGTCAAGCTGAGCATACCAAACCCCCTGAATCTTCACATCCTTAGGAGTCTTGGCTCCCAAATCAGTATCAGACGGCTGAACACTCTCAAACACTCCAATCACTTCACCAGTCTCGGGCTTACTCTTGGTAACACTCAGAGTAATCTTCCCTGTTGATGAAGAGGCATTCTTTATGTTCTCCTTAGTGAGTTCCTCCTCATCTCCTCTTCCTCCAGCTGGCAAGGCCACGGCATTGTCGTAACCAGTTGAGCCACCTCTGCCTTTTGGGTCCAAAAACGACGAGCCACGGTACGACGGGACCAAAAACTCACCACTGAAGCTCTCGGGCTTTCCTGAGGCCACGAGCTGTTTGATGGTGAAGAGGAACGGCACGCGCTCGCCTCCGGGGAGCTGGACCGTGACTGCAGCGTAGTCGATGCCGTCTTTCTCCTCGAACTTGATGGTGCCGTCGTTCGAGACCTCAAAGGGTCCCTCAATCTCGTCCAAGGTGTAGGTGAGGCGTGTCATGAGCTTGGTGTTCTGGAACTCTGGTGGCGCGTTCTTGCTCACGCTCTCTGCCTTGACGGTGAAGGAAGTGGGCTCGAGACAGAACTTCTTCGCGTTGTATTTGCCCGGCTTGAAGGCGAATGACTCGACGCCGCCGTCGATGGTCGGGCATTGGTTTGCGGTTCCGGTCCCTTTCACTTCTAGGTATGTCTTGCTTTGGATTTCGTCGTAGGTTAGACGCCTTGGTACTCCCTCGGCGCTTGCTCCCTGAGAACACAAAACCATTGTCGTTGATTGAAACCATAGGATGAGACTCAAAAATGATACTCAAAGGTGCAATTGTTTTGTACTTCACCACAAACCAAGAGTTCTAACATTGGAATGTTATATTCTAAGACAACCCTTTTAAGTTCATTACTTCACCATTTTGCCTTTATATTATGCCGAACAGCCTAAACTATTAATTTTCTCAAAAGCTTGACTTAATAGAAGATGGGCTAACATTGAATTTGATCGTGCACTGTTTAGCACTGCGCTTCAATTCAAAACGACACAAACGCTTAACGTATACTGAATTTGGCCTAATATGTGCTGCAGGATCAGCTACAAAATCAAAGTTTTCATACTAATCAATCTAATCATCATATCTTATCTCAAAAACTGTGACTGCCCAAGTAATTGAATTCAAAAGATCACATATTTTAACTGATCTAGTTAACTTCTATCAACTTAATTTCACAAACAAGAGGTTTAGCAGCAATATATATGTATATATATACCGAGACAACAAGAGCAGAAGTGGCGAGAGCGAAGCCAGCGATCTTGGTGGCATCGACGCACTTCTGGGCCAAGTCCTTAAAGTCAGTCTGGAGAGAGCAAGTGAGTCTAGCCCCAGTTGTGTCAACGCCAAAGGCCTTAGAAACGCTCTGAGAGGACCTGAGTTGCAGGCCTCCACGGGCCGGGCCGGAGGAGCCCATCTTAGTGGGTTGCATTAGAGTGGCCGCTGCTTGTAGTGAGGCCGCCATGATGGTTCGTTCACCTTCTCCTGGCTCTGAGTCTTCTCCGAAAGCAGAGTATTTTGTGTGGAGAGAGAGAGAGAGTGGATATACAATTATTTTTGGAGGCTTTGGAGTGAACTGAGCGAGATAACGGATAGGATAAGGTCTTCTCTCATTGGTTAGTTCGAGCTAATGCCTCTGGTTCTGCTGATTGCCACGTGGCAAGTTCCTTGTTTGGGATAAAGATACTCTGTGGTCAAGACTCAGAAGGCAGGCAGAGCCTACCCAGATAGTAGATTCTTATATGTCCCTTCTCAACAAGATGCACCACATAACTTGTATGTGGTTCTAATTCAACTTAAAATATTCAATAATGTCTTCTATCTTTGCATATGCAAGAACATAATTTTAAGCAAAACAAATAGTAATAGTTTAATGCAAGTTTGGCACATAATTTGTTGAAGATGCAAATGCAACAAAATAAATTGACATTGGACAAGTGCTATCCAGCTTTTTAACAACGTCAATTCGTAATTTGAGTTGCCAAATGTTGATTGGAATATATGTTACTTAATACTAGGGCATGTAGAACTTACATTATGGTGAGAAAAATTTTAGTTGTTAGCCAACTCAATTCATGATTTAACATTATGATACGATATATACGAGAAAAAAATATATATAATTTACATTATGATAGAATAGAATATGAGATATGATAATTCTTAGTCACTCAAGTCATTATCTAACATTATGATTTTGCTTATTAATAATTTTTGTACACATGAAGATGAGCTTCCAACATACACTAACAAGCATACACTAACAAGCGATACCAAATATTCAATGTTGAAGAAATCTCTCAAAACTTGAAACTTGTATGTCTTAAATAATAAGACACCATAACAAATTATTAAGTTTTAAGAGTTTCTCATCTTATGCTTTCTCTTTTCAGACTACCGCTATTTTGACATTTTGTCCATTAAAACGAGGTTGGGGAGGAGCTAGTAAATCCAGTTGCCGATGTCAAAAAACAAATCCTTCGTTTTTGTAACAACGAGAGTACCTTCTATGCAATTTGAGGATCCTATTTGTAATCTTGTCCGGATTTATTTATTTCTTCATTGGCTATTTGACTAGTCATAGACTACGATACAATTTGATACCTGCATATGATCTTATCTTTTGCCAATCGTACAATTTATATGATTTAATTAGTTTTCGAATCATCATTTGATCCGAGGGATTTTCATTTAATTGTCATCATTTCTCCATTTTCTATAAAATGAAATGATACATAGAAATGTTATCACAAGCAATTTTCTTGTTATATTTCGAGTGAGTATTTTTAATCGGTACATTTTCCAATATGTTGCTTTCTTACTTTAGCATACAATATTTATTATATTTTCTTTTTTAGTCGTTATAATATTTTTATATCCTTTTCAATAGATAAGTCATACCATTCGTTAAAGATGTCGTTTCACAAAATTATCGTAGCTTACTCTAGAGACAATGTCGTCTTACAAAAGTATCCTAGTCAAACGACATTTATTGATGTGATTTCCTGTCATTCATTTAAGATGTCGTTCTACACAAGTATCGTAGTTTAACATAGACGCACTGTCGTCTATTGTAGTATCCCAGTCCAAATTACATCTTTCCATTTGATGCCATTCGTTTAAGACGTTTTTTTTTTAAGTATTAAGTCCCTAGCATTCCTTTTCTCTTCTTTGACTTTCAGTTGTCGCTGACCTCTTGTCCTGTTATTAACTCGACTTGGTGTTATGGACCTATGTTGTAAGAAACGGCAAACAATTTTCAATTTGTTCCTCCGCAATTCTCCCTAAGTGACGGTCGTATTTCGCTGACAACATTCTCCGTTCTGTCGTCTCAAAACTAGTTGTCGTTTGAACGTAAGGTTGTCGTTTCTAATACATGCTGTTGTCGTTTACACGAGCTCAACGCTTTTCTTCAAAAGGTGAGATTCTTCTACTTCATAGTTTCCATACAGACGGTTCTTCAGAGAAATTGTCGTTTTCATAAATAAATTTTACAGAAATGGTCGTCCCGACTGAATGTGGCATTGTCGTTTAACAAAGTCCTGCAGCTCTCAGAAACTTATTTCATGGGAACAAAAATTATTCCAATGAAAGAAAAATACTCATCTGTTTAATTAGAAATTAATCAATTTCCTAAAAAAAAAAAGGTATGAAAAATCTTTAAATCAAAGTAAATACTCAATAAAAGGGATAAAAGAGAGATTAAAGGAGGAGCAGCTCAAAAGTGCTTGAAACAAAATCATCGATGCTCCTCAGTGTGTATCGTTCAATCTGCTTTATCATCATCGCTACACCCTCCCTTTCTCTCTCATTCTATAAAATAATTAAATCAAAAACAAAACAAAAAAACCCAAATAGAAAAAATAACAATTAAATACAAAATCGGATTATCGTAGAACCAAAAAAACAACACCGATTAAAATCAAAATCTATTCCTAAACCCATAGATAAAAAATAAAAAAAAAAACATAAATAGATATGGATCTGGCATTCAGTATGAGTAGGAGGTAATTATTCATCAAATGAAAAATCAGCGGACACATATCATCATAATGCCAGATCATTAATCTCCCAAAAACAAATTCAAAAATAAAATAAAATAAAAAAAGAAGAAGAGGAGGGTTAGCCTCTCAGACAAATGCCTCGAATTGTCGTCACGATTTTAAAAGAATGGATTAGATCGGACTCGTCATCATTTTTTGATCATCACCGAGATAAACCCCTCTTCACTCATATTAATACATGCCTCATCCCAACAAATTTTTTTATTAAAAAAAATATATCAAAACAAACAGACCAATCATCAACGGCCAAATCAATCAACCCCATCACCAACACCAACATGATTAGCCCAACGATGAGTTCATTACACGTATATATATATATATAGATACACACTACTACTACTACTACTACTACTACTGCTACGCTACCTGTGACTTGAGTTGATCGCCCAAAACCAGAGAGAGGTACAACGGAGGTGTCGCCCCGTTTGCTGCTTTTATAGAGGCCTTTAGAGGCTGTTTTAGGGTTAGGGTTTTTTTTGGCTCTGTTGGAGATGAATACAAAGACATTTCCAAAGGGGCCCCTTTTTCCCCCCCGAATGAATTCATGGGCCAAGGTAAACCCTTAAACTAATAAAGGCCCAACCAGATATGGCCCATTTTCAGACCGAATTTATTTTAGGGCTTTTAAGCCGAATACCCGAATTTTGGAACACTGTTTGAAAAATGGCCTTTTTCAAACACCGTTAAATAATGAGAAAATGACACGGAATATGAGCTTTCAAAAAATAATGATAAAAATATGACCTGACCCATGTAATTACTTTTCCGTACGGCTTAGGAAAACTTATTTCCATTTTCTATGGTCTAACGCTTAGGAAGCTTTACTAATTGTAAAGTCATATAATTAAGCTAAAATAAAAAACTAATTTAGTGTTTAGGCAAGAATAGGCTCACAACTTGGACTTAGTTCAAATCTCGTTATTCTCACTTTTTTCTATTTTATTTCCTTTCTCTTTATTTATTCCTTTTGTTCATTTTTTTTTTTAAATTCGTTTTTTAAAAGTTTTTCTTCTGTTGAACCTCATTACTCATTTTTTTTTAATATTGTCATTTTTAAAGCTTTTTTTTTTTCACTTTTAATCTAACATTGAGTTTCCATGAGCTTCACCTTGCCTTCTTTCTTGTTCTTTGCTTATTAATTTTTATTTTTCATTTTCTCTTTTTAAATTCATCTTGACTTATTTCTTCTTTCTATATTTATTTTTCTTTTTTTTGTATTCTCATTTTAAATTCTTTTTTTTTTCAAAGTAAACCTTACTATTCTTTTCTTTTTAGCCTTTTTTTTTCCCGTTTTCAATCTACTATTTTAACTTCTCTAGTCACTATTGTGGCTGCCGAAAACCCATTTACCAATTAATATTAGAAACTAGAAACCACTTTTCCTAATTATTTCCAATTATTTAGTGTAGTTGTCAGAATCTAATAGTTAATTAAGAAGTAGAAACTAGAAACTAAATTAGTTTCAAACTAATTTTGCTAAGATGGTTACCGGTAGTAACTAAGGGGGAAAAAATGAGGAAAAAAAACGTGCTATCTTATGTATCTTTAAAAAAAAAAAAAAAAAAAAAAATAAATTTAGAAAAAAAAAAAGAAAGAAAAATAAATATTTACTTTAAAAAAATATAAAGAAATTATGTTAGAATAACAAATAAAAAGAAAAATCAAATTTGTTTGCAAGTAGAATCCAGATTGATTTACTTACATCCATAGTATTATGCTACAAGGAAACTAAATTAGTTTCCAAGAAACTTTTGTAGTTTCCTATAATTTACTTACATACAAGGTATTTCGTTAAATAGAAACCAAACTGATTTCCAATAAACATTTGTAGTTTCTTGTGATTTATTTACGTACATGGCATTTTGCTAAAAGGAAACTAAACTGGTTTCCAGAAAATTTTTGTGGTTTCCTGTGATTTACTTACATCTAAGGCATTTTGTTAAGAAAAACCAAATTAGTTTAGGGCATTTACTAAAAGAAAACCAAACCGATTTATAGAAAATATTTGTGGTTTCTTATGGTTTACTTACATACAGGGTATTTCGCTAAAAGGAAACCAAATTAGTTTCCTGTGATTTACATACATGGTATTCTACTAAAAGGAAACTAAAGTGGTTTCTTAGAAACTTTTGTGGTTTCATTTACTTACATACAGAATATTCTACTACACATAAACCAACTGGTTTCCTATTATTTACCTATGTACAGGGTATTCTGTTAAAAGGAAACTAAATAGTTTCATGTTATTTAATTATGTATAGGATATTCTACTAAAAAGAAACCAAACTTGTTTCCAGAAAATCTTTATAGTTTCCTGTAATTTACTTATATACGCTGCATTCTGCTAAAAGAAAACCAAATTGGTTTATAGGAAATATTTGTGGTATCTTGACATTCTGCTAAAATGAAACAAAACTAGTTTTTTGGAAGCCTATGTGGTTTCTTGGAAATCTTTGTAGTTTTCTGTGATTTACTTAGTTTTCTGTGATTTACTTACATACAGAAAATTTTTTGTTAATTTGATTACTAAAAACTAAAAACCTAATTATCTGATTATCGAGAAATTAAAATGTTTTTTTTTTTTTTTTTGAGGAAATAGTTATGAGCCTCTCTTGAAACCAAAAGCCAAACTAAATTAGTTTCTACGAGTAACCAAAAACCACTCTAATAGTTGGTTACTAATTTGGTTAGTAACGAGAAACTAGTCTGGTTACTAAGAAACCAAATTAGTTATTTTTTTTTAAATGGAATGGTTACTAATTAATATTGAAACCTAAAATCAAATTAGCTTCTAGTATTGGTTTTAATGTTAATTTGAAACCAATTTAGGAGTAATATTATTTTTTGAAACTAGAAACTAATTTTAAAAATTATTATTCGAGAAACCAAATTGGTTACTACTAATAAAAATATGCAAAGAAACTATTAACCAGTAACAGTAAGTTATTGTAACATCAAAAAGAAATTGCTATTAGTAATATAACAGTTTCTTTCAAAAATTCTAACAAAAAAAAGAAAAAAAATATATTTTCCACATTTGTCAGAGATTACATGGAAAAGAAATTGTGTCTCATGCTCTAAGTGAAAAAAAAAAAAAGGAGTAGCTCTTTTTATTTATAAGAGGAGGAAGAACAAGGAAAAAATAATTTAAAATGAGAAATAAAAAATTACAAAAGAAACAAAAAATGAAGAAATATTAAAAAAAAAAAAGAAAAGCTAAAAGGAAAATAAAAGAATTAAATAAAATAAAAGTGGAGAAAATAAAAAGGGATAAATAATTAAAATAGTAAAAAATGAAAAAAAAAATAACAAAAGAAAAAGGGAAAAACGGAAAGGGAAAAAAATCAAAAAGACTAAGATGTGAAACTATGGTGACCTGAACACTTGAGTGGGAAAAAGAGCTTTAAATGGAGTAAGGAAACCACTAGACCAATAATTGTTTCAATCAATTTAGCAAAATGTTTCTTATATAATAGCGTTTTATAAAGATTGCCTTATTTACACAAAATGCCACCGTGTCTTCCAAATCTAATATTTAGAAAAATGACACTTTAGGTCGTACGGAATTTTAACTCTTTTTTGGAGGTCGTATTCGTAGTATTCTTTTTAAAAAATAGGTAAAAGTGTCCAAAACCCTTAAATAATAGCTGAATTTTGAAACTTATTAAAAAATGGCCATTCTCTATATTTAATAGATCAAAATATATTAATTTATTTTTTAAAAAAGTGATTTATGTGTTAAATTGATTTAGTTTCTAATCAACTGAAAACGGTCATTTATCAAAATAAAATTATAAGTAAGTTGTTTATTAAGTAAGTGTAATAAACAGCGTAAACGGAGAACCAAAAAACGAATGAGACCAAACATTACGGACCAGATCTATAAAAGTAGGATGAAAAAGCCACATGCCTTGAAAACGGAAGGGTCGAGGGCTAGTAAGAATATCCTTTAACAAAGTCAATAATAGCGGATGATGATCTGAATGTGATCTAGGTAAGCAAATACTGGAAACCTGATGCCAGATATTCAAAAAATCATCATTACAGAATGCTCTATCCAACCGAGACATAACAACCAAACACCCTCGGAAATTCCGCCAAGTATAAAAGGGGCCTTGAGACCATTTTTTAAATTGATATAAAAAAATATCATTTCTTATAAATACTCTTTATTTTAATCTACTTATGTATTTATTTATTTGTTTTGTTATTATTATTATTATTATTATTATTATTATTATTAATTAATACTATTTATTTGAAGGGCTGCGAAGTGTAAGCACTAATTTCCAATCTTCTATGGGTTGAAATGACATATCTAGAACCACCTTTGAGGATGATTTTTAAGCTTCTGACAAAAAAATTGGGCCCAAAGTCTGAAAGATTGAAAATCATAGATGGTCTAATTTTTTGAAAAATTCCGGATTTATTCAGAAATATATCATTTTTTTAAAACTTTACTTAGAAAAATAGTACTTTTCAAAAATATCTAGAAAAAATAATATTTTTTCTTAAAAAATTGGTACTTTTTATAAGCACTTGAGGTTAAGCAGACTTGTTGTCTCTGTAACTTGATATCGGTTACCTCAAGTAACTTATTAATTTGTAAAAAGTAGTATTTTTTTAAATATTTTAAAATTGATATTTTGATATATAAGTTCAGGGCTTTTCAAAAAAATTTAAAATGTACAAAATTTTAAAATCTGGGATTTTTGTTTTTATCTTTTTCGAAATTTTATAATATAAAATCAAATTTCCTCATGAATTTTTTTTAGGAGTGATCATTCTATTTTTGACTGGATTATAACTATAATAAGACTATTGGTCATAAATAAGGTGAATATGAGAATCAATATGGTATTATATAAATAGCCAAATAGGAATGAAAGGTTAATATGGTTTATTGATTGTAGTAATGAGACTATTGCTCATATATAAGGTGAATATGAGAATCAATATAGTATTATATAAATAGCCTAAGTAAGAATAAGAGGTTAATATGGTTTATTGAATTTAGTATTTTATTCTCCTTCTTCTTCTTTTATAAAATAAAAAGTTCTCCGTAGAACACTGAGAAATTTACGAGGTATGTGAAAAAAATAAATAATAAATAAGTATAATAATAAATAAGTATCATCCTTGCGAGGAGATCTTTTCTCTTTCTTTTTTCTTGAAAAATCAAACTTTATTTCTTAAGGGAAAAATAGACCAGACAAAGTCTTTTAAAAAAGTATTAGATAAATACAGTATACTATTTTTTATTATTTTTCACATATTATCTACGATATGAACTTGTCCACAATCGTCTTCTTCATGACTCTCCCATCTTCGCCTATGCCCTTGATAGGCGTCAGCCGATTCTCCGAACAAGGGGCCGCTGGCTTCATCTGTGCCTCCGGTGGCCACTCCTCCACCCAAGGCTTTGGCTCCTACTCCAACTTCGACTCCTCCTCTTTCCAAGGCACCTACACCAGCCTCCACTACTACCTTGATTCCAACCATGACTCCATCAGTTTCGACCTCGCCGAGCTCTCCTCCATTACCACTTTTCTAGTATCGTTTGGGTACATATCAATATATATATGGTTCCCAATAGGTTTTTTTTTTTTTTTTTTACATATCTATAGTATTTTTTTTCTTTAACTGTTGGATCATAATCTAATAGCTATTATAATTTAGGTAGTTAAGAAAAAAATAAATACCACTAATTTAATGATTTTCTATGTCCAAC
This sequence comes from Trema orientale, assembly GCA_002914845.1. NCBI lineage: Eukaryota > Viridiplantae > Streptophyta > Magnoliopsida > Rosales > Cannabaceae > Trema > Trema orientale. The sequence continues at coordinate 1,634,961 of JXTC01000004.1, forward strand.
TTTTATTACAAAAAGACGTGCATGATCAATTTTAATTGCATAAAATAATACCTATAAAAAATACCTATTAGATTGGTGCTATATATATATATATATATGGATGTGTATGTACAGACTGCTATTTTTTTTTTTTCCTTTTTGGGAAAAGCTTCCATATTTTTTGTCCAACTATCACGGTGAATGAAGGGAATAAACCCGAGCAAAGCCATTATCATGGCTCTTCATTATTGGATGATTGTTACATGTTTGACGAAATGCCCCAATGAAACTAGATATTGATTAAGGTTCAATTAGATTGGCAATTGGTTACTAGGCGGGCAACTGCTACATGTTCGATAAAATGCCCCAACGAAAAAAGAAAAGACTACAACTAGATATTAAGGTTTAATTAGATTGGCAACTGATAACTAGTAACTGATAACCAATTTTGTAATTGGTAACCAATAACTATTTTTGTAATCGGTAACTCATAATTAAATTGGTAATTAATAACCAGTACCAAATTGGTTGATAATAAATCAAAAACTAATAACCATAGCGAATATGCTAATAAGAAATTATAAACCATATTTAGTAATCAAAAATAGAAACTAGTAACTAAAATAAATGTATTAACTAGAAACTATAAACCATAACTAGAAACTAGTAACCAAAATGGTAATCAGAACCCAATAATCCAAGTAGTAGTAGCCAGAAACCAAAAACCAGTAACTAGTAATAAATAACGAAAGTTTTTTGAAATGTCACCTTTGATTTTCAAAATTACCATTTTCGTGCAGTGTTTCCTCTTGCACGGTATTTCTGTATTTTTTATTTTTTTTGTCGATAAAACTCTTCGAATTTCCATTTCTCAACTCCTTTTCCTTGTATCATATCCAAAGATAATTAGCCCAAGCCCATATGTAGGCCTATTTCGAGAAATTATAGTAAATGTCCACTTCTAATACTTTATTGGCCATTTCCCCCTCATCCACGTTTTAAGGGAGCAGGATGGCTTAAGAGCAGGATGGGTTTTGGGGAATCCCCGTAAAGGTGGGTTACTCATACTCGCCCAATACTAATCTATAATATAGAAAATTGCCCAAAAAAAAAAAGTTTATACAAATATGATTCTGGTGAATATGCTTAGTTTTAACAAATTATAATCATCCATTTCTATAATTTTTTATTATAAAAAAATAGAAGAATATAGGGATTTAAACATTTATACTTAAGTTTTCAAAAATAATACCAAAAATTCGACTTTTCCAAAATAATTATTTTTATGTACGATATTGCATTTTTTCTAAATATTTTGGATATTAGAAACTGAGAAACCAATTTAATTTTTGGTAAGGAGTCTGATTCGATTCCCAAGTAACGAGTACTCAAGCAAGGTAATAAAAAAAGTATTAAGAGAAAATTAGGTAGATGACCGATTTTTTTAAATTGGTTTAAGTAGGTGTGCTTTAGTTGTAGAATATGTTGTATTTCTATGCTTTAAAAGTTAAAGCTTCAGTTGTAGAATATGTTGTATTTGAGAAATTAGGCCGAATATGCTCCCTAATACCCCTATTTTGGCTCATATGCACAAGTTAAAAAACATTTGAAAAATATGTGTGTGGACGAAAATATCCTTACTAATATCTAAGAGAAAATATGCTCCATTTTTAAATGAGTGTCTATCATTCTCTATAACCAAGCCGAAATCTCTTCTCCTCCATGCCGTCAAACTCGTTTTCATTCTTGAAAAAAAGAGAAAAAATAATTTGAGAAGAAAATTCCGTTTTCATCTCTCATATCGCCGTTAAACTCATCATTTCACTCTCTTCTCTCTTCATTCTTCTCCAATTTGTTCTGGGTATAGTTTAAAATAATATATTATCAAATTTCGAGATGTTATGAGATCATTTATGTATTAAAAAATTATTTTCATGTTAATTTTTTATAAGTTTCAACAAAAAATCACGAACATTTTCGATGATTTTCGATGGTTTTTCGTTTATATTTCGATGAAAATTATATTCTCAATAAAATTTTGATGAAAATGGTATTTTTGATAAATTTCGATGCATTTTCGATGAATTTTCGATGATATTCTCAATAATATTTCAATAAAGTGACATTTTTGATAATTTTCGATGCAATTTCGATGTATTTTCGATAATATTTCGATGACATATTATGAAAAATACCACTTTTATCGAAATATCATAGAAAATGCATCGAAATTGCATCGAAAATTATCAAAAATACCACTTTATTGAAATATTACTGAGAATACCATTTTTGTCGAAATATCATCAAAAAGTCATCGAAAATGCATCGAAAATTCATCGAAATTGCATCAAAAAGTATCAAAAATACCATTTTCATCGAAATTTTACTGAGAATATAATTTTCATCGAAATATAATCGAAAAATCATCGAAAAGCATCAAAAATGTTCGCGATTTTTTGTTAAAACTCGTAAAAATTAACCAAAAAATGATTTTTTTAACACATAAATGACCTCATAACATCTAGAAATTTGATAATATGTTATTTTAAACTATACCCAGAACAAATTGGAGAAGAATGAAGAGAGAATAGAGGAAAATGATGAGTTTGACGGTAATATGAGAGATGAAAACAAGATTTTCTTCTCAAATTATTTTTTCTCATTTTTTCAGAGATGAAAACGAGTTTGACTGCATGGAGGAGAAGAGATTTCGGCTTGATTAAAGAGAAGAGAGACATAATTGATTAGGGGTAAACATGACTTTTCACGTGATACATGCATATTTTACAAACTTTTATTTGGGAGAACATACGGACCAAAATATACCTATTATGATGTATATTTTACGTAATTTCTCTTGTATTTCCATGCTTTAAAAGTTAAAGCTTCTTTCAAAATTCTTTCCACTTAAGCTTCTTTCAAAATTCGAGGCCCAAGGTACTAAAAATTGAAAAATCTTGAATGAGCTAAACTTTTGGAAAAATCCCAGATTGATTTAGAAAAATAATATTTTTAATAAATATTTAAAAAAAACACCATCTTTTTCTTCAAAATTAGGCTCACCAATCAAGTTAGTAACAGATCAAGTTACCTATATCTCTCATCAATTAATTAAAAAGTGATATTTTCTAAATCTCGTACTTTTCTAATTAAAATCCAAAAATTTTTAAACAATTTTAAAATCTGAAATTTTTCAGAGCCCAAATTATAAATAAACTCTCAAGACTAACAGAGATAAACTCTCAAAACTAACAGATTTGGTGGGCTCAAGCTCAAAAATTAAACTAGATTTGGTGGGGTGTACCAGGCCCATGCTGCAGTGCAACGCATAAGCGACACTCGAGAGCCCGAGTAGCAAGCTACTGGGTGGGCTCTGCCCCTCAAAAAATTAATTTAATATCGTGTGGGCCATTGGCCNAAGGTATGCTTAATAATTTTTTCCGCCCGGTTTTTATACCAACTCTTGTATTCATTGTTCTCATAACTTCTCGATGTGGGACTATGAGAAACCAGTATCCTTTTCAGGCTCATAAAGAAAGACATCCGAATAGACATTATTCTGAATTAACAAATAATGTTTGTTCCAGAGCCAAAAAAAAAAAAAACAAATAATGTTTGTTATGCGTTCCCAGCAAAAACGGATAAACGGCTAAACTTAAATTGTTCAAGCAAGAAAAAAAAAAAAAAAAACAGGCTTATGTTGTCCGGGTAAATACATACTAATATCTTGAGTATTATCCCTGAATACCTAATGTCATTGTTTAAATGCTTTATGAAAGTAGGGAAGTATATAGTTATGGTACATATTTTTTTTCATCCTCCTTTTAGTTTAATTACTTATACACATTGAAGCAAAGTCTTTTAAGCAGAGAATCAAACCATTAAAAGTGGAAATTGGTGGTGATTGATCCTAACTCCATGCCGCAGGACTACAAGTTACAACGTTAGAACGAATGTTGTGGTGTGTCCAAGCATTAGGCATACAATACTTGTTCTATTCGATTTCACATTCAGGATCAAGTAGAACTAAAGATAGGGTATATAACCAAACTGGAAAACAATATTTACAAACGGGACTGTTCAATTGGAGAATACAGTTCTCAAGGGGCAAATAGTAAGAGTGCAGCCAAGTTGTTTTAACCACCAAGATAACAATACAATAAGAAAAGGGGGGCGGAAAAAGTTTAGGATCGTAAGTAGAAGAGACGAGTCAAGTAAAATGGGTTAATAACTACACCAAGGACATATACATCAATAAGTAGTGTTCTATACCAACTAACAAGAGACATTAATGGTTTTTGCCCCCGGTGTATGTAAATCATCTTATTTTTGTCCCAAAATATGAGAAGTCTCGTAAAAACCCTTTGAATTCTCAGATTATATTTAAAAAATACCCCCTTACACTAGTTTTGTGGATGAAAATCATTATTTTAACACCTTTACATTTTGTGGGACAAAAAGATATATAAGTGAAAAAAGAAAAAAATAATGACCCAAATGGTCCTGAACTATCCAACTAATTATAATTTGGTTCTCAAAGTTTTAATATTGACAACTAAGCCCTTAAACCTTCCAAATTCCATGCAATTTGGTCTCAAATTGTCCAAACTGTGTATTAAATTTTTGATGGAAAACACACATAAAGAACATGAGTTATCATTTGAAAAGATATTTGAGGGAAAATAAATTAAACAAAACGATTTAGGAAAAAATAAAGAGATTATTTACATTTTATGGGGTTCTTACTTTGATTACTTGCTTATTTATTTACTTGTTTATCTGGTAAAATAAATCACGCAATATTTAATAATGGTTAAAATGCATGGATTATACGGCGGTGTAATCCAAAAAAGCACCCCAATAAAATTCGAATAAACATCAAGTCGTTGCTCTATAAATAAGAATTAAAAGCAGAAGCTCTTTAATCATCTTTCTATACCCAGATTACAGAGAACAGAAGCAGACATGGATGGCTGACAATAAATTTAGTGCTTTCGAAATATTAAAACTGAAAACATGATACTTTTGCTGGAGAAAACAAAGGCCCTAGACGAAGTGGAGAACCAGAGCCCAAACGGGGAAGACCAAGAGAAGAATAATGCCGACGGTGTTGGATATCCCATGAGTTTGGGTGAATGAGTTTCTAAATCCGCCAGAAGCCCGGATGTGCTCTTGAAGCAGGTAACAGCCGATGAGAAGACATATCACAACACCAACCAAACTGTCCCTCAGTGTATGTGCAAAGAAGCTCGGAGCCACAACCAGAAGAAGAATCAAGGAGCCTGGCAACTCTAACCAATCTATATGCCACCAAAACTGGCTATCAGTATGACATAAATAACCCCAATGAGAGAACCCCATTTACAGATGCTCGTGAATTTTCATGTATCTAAGAAATCTTTTTAAGGATTTAGACTTTAAAGAGTGGTTTAAGTGAATGGTTGGAGCATGTTTGTGTCTAGGAAAAACATTGTACGACTAATTAGAGGAGGGAACCCTATTACAGATTCAGGTGATGCGTAACTTTTCTGGGATTTAAGCTGTCGTCGTAGGGTATAGACTTTGTGTTCAGAAATGTTGTTCAACAAAGGGGAGATAATTGATGATCAATTGATTTTGTACTTGTAAGCTGATGGAGCTAGCAGGTAAGTGTTTATTTTGGTCAATGTGAGGAGCATGACAAATGAAGCAGACGTAAGCATAATATCTTAAATTTAATGAATATAGAAAGAGACGATTGCAAAGTGTTTGAAAACCCTACTCGGAATACAGGAAATGAATGCCTTCTGATATTGCAATAAAAGAAGTAATTTAGAAAGCCTGTCTAGTATTTGCAAAACTCAGATCAACTTTTCGATCTGAATACTTACGATCTAGCCTAACTGGAAAGAGAAAAGGACAGAATATTAAGCTTGCAGTAAAATATGTAAAGTGAAACAAAAAAAGATCACACACAGCAACTGAACATATATACCTGGGAAGTGTCGAGGGAAGAACAGCCTTAGCACAACTGCAACAAAAGCAATCCATTTTCCAACCTCTCCTCTGAATCAAAATGAAGCAAATTTAGCCGAAGGGCATAGAAGAGACGTAAAAGAGGAAAATTACACCAACAGAATAGACTATCACCTCAGCAAGTGGAAGAGCACTGAGGGAAGACTGAAGAAAATGTAAGGGATTAAAAGTGAGGTCAGGATATTTGTCTTCCAGTTTGTTCGATCCAAAATCAACAGATAACTGCAATGAAAATGGAAAATAGTTAGGATGTGAAGAGATGCACTACATTTTTCGGTTTCGAAAGAAGATTAATGTAGAAATCAATCCAGGAAAATATGTAAACTAGAGACTAAAGTCCGGGTTTGAATAAGAAATGCAACTTAATCCAAGGCTACTGGGCGACTACTCGGTGCAATGTGAACCAGAAACTTGTCAAACAAACAAGGAAGATAATGACACCAGAACTCGTGCCATCAAATTGACCAAGTTAGATTAATCAAATTGTTACCTTTTTTATTTTCATTTCTTAACGTAGTATGAACTAGCATAAACTGCCGGTTCATACATTAAAAAGATAAACTCCATAGATATACAATAGTTCCACTATCATATAATGGAAGTTGGCAGCTTCAGTCGAATAAATATTAATATGATCTAATAATATGTCTAAAGTCCAAGCTATCTTTTTGAACTAAATACAATTATACAACTATCTGAAGTTGGAGACAAGGGCTATAACTATACTTGAAAAACATACGAATATTTATTTATCTATTTATTGAAGAAACATTATAAAAAGAAGGGATGTTAAACTTTTACTGACTTTTCCCTTTTAACAATTGGAAAGTCAACATAGGTAAAAATCAATAACAAAATTTTTATTGGACAACACGTTACTTACAAATATCATATCATGACAAAAAAAGAAGAGAAAATGGAAACTTTATTGTCACTTTCCCAATTCAAGAAGTGAAGAAACGTAACCAAATACAATAAACAAAACATGGGTATTACTCAAAATTCATTCAATACCAACTTTGAAGTGGTAAAAACTAGACCAAGAAGCACTCACATGGCAGCAAACGAAGCGACCCATTTGAGAAAAGAGGTCCCAAATCCCAACCCACCAAGCTTAGCGGCATGGTTCATAAGCCTCGTGGCCGCAATCTTTAGATCGTCGATATCAGAATTTATCAAATCAGCGGTGGCTGGATCAGTCTTCATGGCCAAATAATCTCTACCCATTTCGATTTCAGATCTGAACCCAACCAAGATACCCAAAAGCGAGAGAAACGATATATGAAAATACTGAGTTCAGGACAATTAAGCTTTCTGGGTAATGGTCTCTGGTTCTGAATTCTCTATTGGGAAGCTTTTTTATAACTATGCCGAAAATTAAATTACCTGGTTGGTTTTTCAGCCCAGTGACTCGGCGAGTCAGCTAGAGAACGTGCAAGAGCGTCGGAGTTTCGGATCCTAACTGTATTGCTTTTGTTCGCTTTGACTCTTGGGTTGTGCCACCTGGGCGGGCGCGCCAATTGGGGACTCGGCGCGGAACGGGGTTAGGAGTAAGCAATTGTCTACCCCACGTGTGAATGTACTGGCGTGCCACCTGGCGCAATCAGAGAGCAGATAGTATGTGTGCTCTCGTGGGCTGTCGTTGAAGGTACGAGTTTGGGCTCTAGCTGATCAAATTTTTATGGCCCAATTGGAATCGTATTGGGGGCGTTATTAAGGCCCAAGTTGTGTTGAGACCGGGTTCCTCACCCAGAAATTAGAGAGTGTGTCCCTTTTTTTACACTGCATTTTAAAAATTATCCGTTTTTTCTTTTGCTTTTTTGCTGTGTAAGAGAGAGCAATGTTTACATTTGGGTATCAGCTCATATACTAGATTCAGTTTATATGGGGAGTACGTAAATTCTTATACCGGGTTTATTGGATTTTACATTTTGTGTCACTACGGATATATTGATATCACATTTTGTTATCATATTTGAGAACGGGCATTTATTTTAAGGAAACCCAAAATTCGGCCTTTTTTGCTAAGAGCCGCCTTTTAAATTTGAGAATATTAGACTCAATACCTTGGGATAAGCGGCAAACTACCACCATTTTAAGATACATGAATTGAAGTTAACAACAGTTTTTATGCTCTGTTAACTATCATTTTCAGCAGCTATATTTCACCTTTTAGAATTTGTTTGATTGGGTGGAATGGATCTTAGAATGGAAAGACTATTCCACCAAAAGGTCCATTCTATCATTTAGTTTAAAATTTGAGTGTAGAATAAGAATTTCATCAGAAACTAAATTCCACCAATTGATGGACTTGTGTTTCCATTGCTTCCCTCAAGGAATTCTCTTTCCATTACTTAGTTAATTGTTAAATAAAATATTTTTTCCTTTTTATCTACCAAATTCATTATTTAGTTTTTACATGTATTTAAGAATTTTAATAGTAAAATTTATTATTTCTTTTTACCCATATCAATATGTAAGTTTATTTCTATTATCTTCTAATATCCAATTTTATTCTTAAATTTATAATATTCAGTTACTTACATGCCTTTAAAAAAAAGGCCAAATTGAAAGTAAATTTGGTATTATGTTTTTATATTTATAATGTTATTTTGTTAAATAAAATATTGATCTGTTAATTTAAATGTTATTTTTTTTATAGATTGAAATAATAACTTACAATAACTATTCAATAGTTAAACTATACGTAATATTTAAAAAATAAGGGTATTATTGTCAATATAACCATTATTCCATTTCATTTTAACGGATAACCAAACATAATAATTTTTATTCCACAAATGATTCCAAGTTTCAACCAAACAATGGAATATCATTGATATTCCTATTCTAATTCTATTCAATTACAATTCCCATTACGATTCTAATTCCATTCCACGAATCAAACATGATCTTAGGATTGATTTAAGAGAGAAAATTAGAATTTTTTTTGAAAATAAAAAAGTTCTATAAATTGGAGTGAAAAAAAATGATTGTAATGAATAATAAGTTGGGTCTCATATGGTAGTGGTCCAATTTTTACAAACAGCTGAGATATATCAAATATTTTTGGGGGTAGTAAAGTTTTACTTGAATGTAATATTTTTCCGTTGAAATTTACGAACTCTTAAAAATGGTCGTAATGTTTATTATGAAATTTTATATACTCAAAATGGTAGCTTTCTAAGCACAAACTCACTTGCTATATTTAGTTTAACTATCCTTAAATAAGAATGATCATTGTACTAAGGTATCCCTTTAAGTTTGTTTGTTAAGTTTCCTATGCGGTAAATTTTGAACTTTGATTGTGTTTTTCCTTTCCAAAAAAAAAAAAATATATATATATATATATAATTCAGTAGTATTTTTTTTTTATTTACCTACCTATAGGAGTTTTTTTAGCTATTAAATTATTATCTAACAACTATCATGATTAAAATAGTTGAAAAAAAATTATAACAATAATAAATACATATTATTTAATGATCTTTTTTTCTCTCTCTACCTTTTACCATGAAAAGAATATGTGATATGAATTTTAATTGGACAAAACAATACTTATAAATAGTAAAAAAAAAAAAAAAACTAATTGAATTGATGCATATATACGCGCCATAATCGAGTATATATATATTTTTTTACCTATCTATCGGTATTTTTTTTAACCGTTAGATCATTATCTAACGATTATAATAACTTGAGTAGTTAGAAAAAAAATAAAAATAAATACACATTATTTAATATTTTTTTCTTTCAATTTTTATCATGAAAAGACATGTATAATAAATTTTAATTAGGTAAAAAAATAATACTTATCTATAAGGGAAAAAAAAAAAATACCTACTGATTTTAGCATAATTTTAGACCTTGTGATAGCTTCTAAACTAGCCGGCAAGGAAACCCAAAAAAAAGAAGCTGCAGTGATTGACTTTAACACATGACTCAAAATTTTTAAAGATGTTTGGTCTAGTTGCTTAATCTAATCCAATCAAACCAAATCGGCATTCTTTTATATCTTTCCAAAACTCCAAACGGATTAATATTAGACAAATATATTCAATTTGATTTATTATTTTTCCCTTCAAACAGATTATAAGCACCCCTTAGTACAATAAGCTTGATCCAAGTATTTTACAATACATCAATGTAATTATCTTTTTTTCCATTCACCTTTGAGCCAAATTCTTTTTGTTGAAACTACTGATCAAAAACCTTTGGATCACGAAATGGAGAGTTTTTCCATTTCAGAACTTTGCTTTGAATAGTCGTGACAATTACCACCTTTTAATTATGGTTTTTTACTCTTGGTGTGGGCTCTAAATTTTTACAAATTGTGCTTCAATAAATATAGACGGTTGAAACCGACAAACCCAAATATTCATACCTTATCTGATCTTTAATTTGGTTGCGCATTTATTGAGCAATCACCAACCACCAACCAATGACTAGCTTTGATGAGTGGGGCAACAATATCTAGATTACTAAGGTAAACTAATCCCATGCTCCCTTTAATTACTTTTAGGTGTTATCTTTGAACGCTACATGCAATAATATTGGATCCTTCTTGTGTGGATTAAAATCTTCTACAAAACCTTGGTATTTTTCAAACCCCATTTGGAACTTTATGAGAAAAATAAAAGTTAAAAAGGAAAGTGAAAAGAAAAACCTTATGATGAGTAGATGGTTCAGGTGAGTAGGGCCTTCATAAGACTTTGAATCTTCCCACGGAAGAAGCAGGTTTTCCCTGGACAGAAAGGAGTAATCATCACAAGTGAAGAAAATTTTAACACAAAACACAGATTCATTCAATAAAACATGTGCTCTCTCTCTCTCTATATATATGTGTGTGTTTTTTTCTAGGGTAAGACTTGTCACACAATTCAACCCAATCTAAGACAAAGTAGCAAAAGAGCCGCAATCATACCCTTGCACCTTCTAATGTCATAATTCTAACTTTGAATTGAAGAAGAAAAGGATTGAAAAGTCATAAGCATTTGGCATGTGTATGTACTTACACATATAAACCATTCGTAAAAAAAGAGTCCAAAGTCTTAAAGTCTTTTCCTTTTCAGTTTCCACACATTATGAATCTTATAATAACAACATTCCTTCTCCTTATGAGCTATCCCAATCACCTCAAAAGCAGCGTTTGAATAAAGGGGGAAATCAACCCTCAAATCATTAGTTGCATCCGATTGTGATAAATTTACAATTTAGGTGTAACGTCTCACTTGTTATAATCTTTTCGTGTGAAAATTAATTTGTAACAACCAAAATTTGGCATGTAAATTTTGTTTTCTTATAATAATTGTGATACGTAATGGAATGTAAAATACATAGTAGTAATTTAAACAAAATTTTTGGCTGTAATGTAACTGTAAATCCAACACACAAAAATCACTTTTTTTCATTTTTATTCCAATTTAGGCTTGGTGATCCTCAGCATGGGACAAACCAATGGTCAATTTTCACTCTCACATAACATGGGACCCGAAAAAAAGAAGACGAGAGAGAGCCAGCCAATGATAACAAAGGATTATTATGATGATGATCCTGTAAGGTAAGGTCTATTGTTGATGATGATGTCGTCGTCCTTTTCTCACATCCACAACCGAAGGTTCATGCGAATCACAGACCTGAGTCTTGAACTTACACCCGAACCTTTTGGTCAACGACCCCTTCCACCCTTTGACGGAGCCAGAACCACCGCCACCACCACCCTCACCAGGTGGGCCCGCCTTCTTATCGATCTTCTCGATCACCTTTCTCATGGTGGAACACTCCCTCTCCAGCTGGTGCACCCGCGTCCTCATGCTATCCATGTCCAACCGCAGCACCTGGTTCTCCCTCACCGCCGCCCTCCACGTCTTACTCCCGTCATGACCCACCGCCGCCGCCGGAGCCTCCACCTCGGCGGCGTCGTTCCCGCCCTCGTCGTCGACTCCTTCCTCGGCCGCCGCCTCCTCTTGCTCTCTTCTCAGGACCGAGGGCCTCCCGGCGTCGGTCTGAGCCGCCTCGACGGCGATGAGATTCTCCGCGATGGCGTGGCGGAGCTGGAGCTGCTCGAAGAAGAGGACCTGAACCACTGCTCGCAGCGGCAGCCGCTCGTTCTGCGCCGCGTGCGTGCACGCCTCGAGCGTCAGCTTCTGGCAGTCCAAAACGCCGCAGACCCTTTCGCGATCCGAATCCGGTATCGACGGATGAGCCTTTAAACAGTAGAGACGAATATTATTCTGAGCAAACATTAAACTCTACTCGAATTCGAATTTTCTGTAAGAAAACAGTACTAGAAAATACCTTGAGAAACACGTCGACGGCTCTGTACAGACCATCGTGGAAGAGTCTAGCCTGATCCGGTAGAGACATCGCCAGGTTACAGAACCTTTCCGGCTTCAGATTCGCGTCGGAAGCGATCTCCGATAGGTAACCGTCGACTAATTTCCCCACGAGCATCAATGCCGGCGATCTGATATCGGGTTCGGCGTCGCCGTCGTCGTCTTCTTCGATTCCGGCCGTGTTTCGGCCCTCGATTCCGGCCAAGAAGTGACCCAGTATCCTCTCGACGCAATCAACGTCGTAGAGTGTCTCGTTCAGGTAGGAGTAGCTCGGGATGAGGAGATCGTCGAGAGTGGCTTGCTCGAGCTGGGAGCCGAGCTTCTTTTCCAACGCCGATTTGCTGGTCTCTGAAACGTTCAGTATGTTGGCCGTTCTCAACAGCCCGAATAAGAACCTTGTGGCGGTTGAAGATCGTGGGGAGCTTCTCTCTAATGGCAGATTCGATATTATGGTCTCTAAGAGACCTCTCTGTTCGGTCTCTGAAGCTGTGGATGAGGAGGATGATGATAATGAAGACGAAGGTGGCTTCCGACTGGTCCGTGAGATTCCCGGGATGCATTTCTTGGCGTAGTGAATCAAACAGCTCTCGATCATTTCAGAGCTCAGATCTCGAGCTCTCATGGCGGAGATTAACCGCTTGAACAAAGGCAAACTCAGTAGCGCTAGCTCTTCCAACCATGAATCGGCATTGGTGGCTCTGGATAGACCTTTTCTCCTTCGACTGGTCTCAATCCCATTCCATAGACTCTGCTTCGAAGAATCTCGGCCTCCGCCGCCGCCGCCACTTGTGGCGGCTACTCCGTCGCTCACGGGCCACCCGAATAGAGTTGGGTCGGTGGAGGAGGCTCTCGAGGCGACTGAGTCAATGCACCGCTGTGAAATCCCCAAGGTCTCCGCTAGGGGCATAAGCTTCTCACACGATTTCAGAGCTTTAATGGAGTCTTTCAAGCTCTTGAGCAGAGATTGCGAGAAGTATCTCTCTGTCTTGGAAATGAGATTGTCTTCTGAATACTCCTCCGTCATCTCCAGAAACTCTCCGGCGCAGCGGAGAGGTGCGGCATTGGAAGGGGTCAAGTCGATCTTGACGCCATAACATAACTTCGCGGCTAACTCGAAGGTCTCCGACCCGCCGGGGAAGTCATTGAGGACTATATGGCAGTGGACCTCTTCGATTTCGTCACCACCGTCGCCGTCGTCTTCTCCGGCGGGGGCAGAGGTTGAAGCTTGGTCTCTAATGGAAGAAAATGCATCTGGGTTTGCCTCTTGCTCGGTTATAAGGTCATGGAGCTTTCGACTTTTCGACATCAATGGAAACTGAAAAACCATTAGAGAATCCCAAAAACCAGTGGCAGAGATGGTTAGTTCAATAGTCCATGGGAGAGAACCCATGAAGCTTGATGTGTGACATCAATGGAGGAAACTGACCTTATGGAGATGGAATGTCATGTCGTCGACCTCAACCACAACGTCGCTCGGCAACCCGGTAGTGCAAAACCTGTGAGAAAGTGGTTCAAATCAAAAGATTAAGCCAAATACCATAATGGGTTTTTAGCAGAAGGAATAAAAAGTGCAATTTTTTTTTTTTTTTTCTTACCATGCTTGGCCTTTGGAGCTGGGCTTCTCAGCTGCTGCTTCTGCCATTGTCTCGGGAAAGTCTTTCTCCTCCTCCTTCTTCTTCTCAAGAAAACCCTTTTCAGAAAACTAGAAAGCCAGATCCATGAAATACCCAGTTCGTGTTTTCTTGTGTTTTCTCTCTCTATATCTATCTGGCTGAATAATTTTAAAAGAATGTAAGGTAGGAGTAGAGTATGGAAAACCGAGAAGTTTTGGAAAACTAAGGATGGAGCCCTGTAGAGGTAGGTGGAATGAGGATTCACAACACTCCAACAACACAGAAAGTTAGTACATGAAAATTGTTTTATTGTGCCTTCATTTGCTGTTGTGCTTGCTAAGCAGAAAATAGAAATTTGACCCAAAAAAGAGAAATTAAGGGTCAAGAAGGACTTGGAATCCAAAATAAGTGAGAGAGGACAAATAGAGCTTGAACAAATTTCGAAAAAGGGGATCATATGATCATCTTCTTTATATTTTTTTTCCCATTTCCTTTTGAAACCGATTCAGTATCTTCACCCACTCCAGCAGTGACTCTTTCTTTCTTTTTTGCTCTCTTTACCTCAAATAAAGGAAATTGGGACTCTCATAAAGGGGGTGTGTCACTGAGAATATTTTATAATTTGCTTAAAACATTAGAAAAATACACAATCACTATCATTTATTTATCACCCATTAACCAAAAACGCATTGCATGCCAACTGGGGTCTCATTGCTTTTGAGTGAATAATAGGAATATGTTAATTGCATTTGCGTTTCGTAATTCTTGAATTTAAAATCATTTTTCCTTTTCTTTGCCTTGGTCAAAACTCTTGGCATTGGCTTTGCTTAATACCTATTTATATACATTCATTTTGGTATGAAGACATCGTGTCCTTGTATAAAAAATGAGCCCAAAGAAGGAGAGAAATTATGATTCTTTAATTACTCTTTGGTAAATAATTTGAGACCGTTATCTTTAGGAACATCTGAAATCCAAATGAGATAAAGCAATTGGTTTGGGCTATTACTATAGGGTAGGTCCAAAAGAATTAACAATTGAGAGCTAGCCACGGCCCACATGAGCAAGGAGTCAATATATAACGCTCTGTAGTCACCACAACTGGAAGGGATATTATAATTTCGGCCGGCATGGTTCATACTTAGAGCTATGTGGAAATTAATGCTCATGTTCATGTAGATTAACAATTTCTGGTTTTCTATCTCATTAAGAACTTTGAATATTTTGATTTCTGTCTTTCAACTTCAGATTCAATCTGAAAGAAGGAAATAAAAAAGGTAAAGGTATGGAGTTCCACTGCAAATTTAATAAATGCATCTACCCTTGTCCCATTTACTTGCATGTATTTATGAGCCATCTTTAATGGGTTGAGAGAAGAAGGCAGGGTACACACATCTACCATTTCATACAAATTCAGTGATAACTTTGAGGTGTCCAAATCCAAAATTTCAAAGATACAGAATAATCAATGTGAACTATTATTATTACCAAATTATAAGACTATAAATAATATTATTTTGAAAAGGGGGATGGATAGATTATTAGTGGTAAATGCCAGGCACAAAGGCTAATGAGAAAACAAACAAACCCCACTTTGCCTTGAAACTGAATCTTCTGATCTAATAATTATTGTCTTGGGAGGCATTTGAGAGATGGGAAAATCATTCTAGCATATGACAGTTATGAGTAATTTTTTTAACTCATACCTTTTATTGAAAAAAAAAAAAAAATTACTGCATCCAATTGGTTTGGTGACTAATCATTAGGCAGAACACAGAATGTATAATAAAAGAAAAAGGATGGGCAAGTTTAGTTGGCACAACTGCTGAGACAATATAATGCCAAACAGTAGAAATCTAAGATCTCTCCCAAAGTCAGAACATTAATTTAATTGGCTACAATATGGCAGTGTGGGTCACATTGTTTATTTGGTTAGAACTGATGTATCTAATTTCAAAATTTCCCTCTCTTTCTCTCATAAATAAAGCCCATTTATAAATTATTACAAGTGGGTTCAAAAGAAGAGAGCACAAAAATCATAACAGAGCTATATCCAAAAGTACAAAAAAACCCCATGACTGGGAGCCCTTAAATTGAAGCAATTTGAGCATTATGCACATTATTAGAGGAATTTGATTCTTTTATTTAGTAATTAATTAATCCATACAGTGGCAAAGGCAGGGTTGGTTTTGGTCAATGGTGTATTGACCATACCGTGCATTACATTGTTAAAATATCACTAATCTTCGAGACAAGGTCGAAAGCATAATCAAAGTAGAATACGATGGTATTCAACTAAAGACTTATCTCTCTCCCTTCATTATTTTATAGAAAGCCCCACCATGAGTCTTAAGATAACAACACCTAACAAGCATCCAAGGGATGCCACCTTACCTGCACAAGCAACATCAATCATCAATCCTCAATAATCAACAAACTCACAAAAATTCATATCAATCAAGGCTACTCCACACCATGAAGAGATGTATGCTTTAATTTGAAGCTTTCTACTTGCACGTCCATTCATGAGATAAATGGCAAAAACATCTTACACTTAGGTTTTCTTGTAGTAAATATGAAAGTCAAATTAAAATCGAGAAGCTTCTTGGAAAAGTGACAAGAACAAAATGACATAGTACATATTATAAAAACCTAGTGATGATAACATGAATGACCCCCTATATTTAGCTACCTTTGGCATCATGTATCCTAGTCCTAAAGCCTAACACAAATGAGCACAACTAGTAATATGACCAAATCACATGTGAATCGAGAATGCTATTTGACTCCCAAGGTCGCAAAACTTTTCGTGTCAAATATTTGAGCACTCCACGTGTGTGTGGAACCCACTTTAGGTGATATCATGGTCCATGGACGTGTTCTAGGAAAAAAGAACACCTTGCCAGTCGAACAATTACATGTGCAGAATTTTAGTGCCAAATAGCTAATGTGTTTTTATCCCAGTCAAATTACTATTAATAGTGTTACGGTTTTTAACCCTTGTAACAATAGTATATGTCTAATGTAAACAAAAATCCAAACCCAAATCAGTAGTTGTTACCCAACAAGATCGGTCATTTGGAAGCCGAGGCTGTGGATGCTTGCTTGGAACCTGAACCTTGGGTTGGTATGACAACTCCAGGCCAGGAGCGGCACTGGCAATGCTTTCCCTTCTCTATGCTGTTGTACAGGCTTGGGAGGTGCTTACCGCACCCTCCCCAGGTGTACTTTTTACAGGTTTGGCACTCAACTTTGTAGCACATTTTGGTTTTTTGAACTCTCCTTAGGCCTAAGGTTTGAGTTTGTTATATTGGTTGCGTTACTCGCAGTTTATATAGCATTTTGTCGTATCGAAATTATCGCCGACTATTTTGTATCCTCACCTCTACTATTCCAACTGAGACAACTTTATTCGAAGGTATCGATTTGCATAGTAATTCACTTTACGAATTTGTTATCAAAAGATCCTCGACACACCCTAATGGTTGGCTAAGTTGGGCTTTTTTTTTAAACGATTCTTGGGATATCTTTTGGAACATGGAAAACTATATTGGACCAAATTGGTATTGGTGGAGAGAAAAAAAAAATATATATATATATATATATAGGGCATAGATGTAGTTCTGCTGACGGGACCAGTCCCGTTCATGTTTTGATCAACACAGGTCATGTTTTGGCCAACACAGGTCATGTTTTAGCCAACACAGATTGGTCAAAATATGACATGTGTTGGCCAAAACATGAATGGGACCGGTCCCCCTCGAGGGACTACATCCGTGACCCACATATATATATATATATATATAAGCAACGTGACCCCTTTTCTGCATTATTTATTTGGAGGAGAAAGCAACCTTAAAGGCTGAAACTACAAAGTTGAACTTGATTGGTTAAAACAAAAGTAAAAAACAGAGGAAAAACGCACTGAATAGTTGAAGAAATAAGAATGTACTCTCTGTCCAATTACCAGTCCATAAATATTCATCTCGTTTGGAATGATACTTGTGTCTCTTTGGAAGTGTAACGGTATATCTCTTAAAAATACAATGATAAAACGCAACGGTCGGCTTCATCTGGCACCTAAGGTAATGAAGACAAATATTCCAGTCCAGTAGGAGTTTTCTCCACTAAATTATCCAACTTGTAAATCTTTGGAAATCATTTGAACTTATTTGGGGCAGATTTGAGCATTAAATTTTTTGGACAATGACAGAAGAATTCCTCCACAGAGCACACCAAATTTGGTGACACAGTTATATATATTGAACGATAGTGATGGAATCATTCCACACTAATTTATATCAACTCACTTTGTGAGAATTATCACTGAGCCAGTGCTATTATGCCACATGCTTGATCAAGAAAATATTCCTCTTGATCAATCAAAAGGGCCAAGTATATTCCAAATTGTTTCATTATGTTTTCTCGTCGGAGGCTGATGCAAGAGTATGACCGTTACACCAGCGCATTAGCCTACGTCTCAAATTATCAACTGCTCATTGATCGATTTTTTAAAACGCAAATGGATAGTTTTCTAAACCACATGAGGGAGTCAATATAGAATGCAAGAAAATCATCGAAAACAATAATTGATATACGTTATTTTTACAATCATGTCATGCACCATGTCGATTTATATGTTAACATAGTAGTTATAGGTAGAATTTGAGTTCCCTAGCCTAGACTACAACGCAATATTAAAGCTCGAAAATCCATTCTGAAAACATATTATTGCCCACTAAGCAAAACCAGCGTGAATCCAAGTCCAGCTTTGCTAGGGAAATTAAGAAGAGTATGAGTGTTTTGCCCTTTTTTCTACTTTTCTATGAGTGATTCTCAAATTTTCTTTTCTAGGAGTCCTAGAGGAGCCAAAATACTAAAATACCCTCCTAGCCAAAATCACCTATTACCCAACGCTAAACTCATAACCCAATACCAAACTCTCCTTTTCCAACCAAAACTTAAACCGTTCTTTCTCCTCCAATGGCCATCTAAGCTGCCGCGTAGCCCAATCACTCGACCCTCCCAAGCCGACCTTCGCCGCCCCTGAGGCCTCAACTTCGGCCACTAGCTGGAGTGGTCATGCCTACATCTCCTGCTCCAACTACAAGATCTCCACCGACACATCCATCTCGAGCCGCTCACATCTTCGCCGCGTACATCTTGGCTCTAGCTC